>CM051033.1:52486409-53086409 GCA_027627225.1 Congeria kusceri
CAACTATGAAAAAGTCACTGAGGGATAAGACCATAATCATCTCACTCTTTTTGATATTAAATTAGGCAATGCCAAGTGAAAGCCAATAGTATGGGACAAGTTCCACCTTCTCTCAAATTGGGCGGCCATTGCACTTCAGGCCTTTGTAGTTTTTGGAATAACCACAACTTCATCATTATACTTCTGAAGCTGGGGAGTAAACACTTCTGGGACAAAATGGCATACACTTTCCATAGCAGCACATAAATATAAAGGTCGTATAACAAAGAGGTGTACGTGACCCCAGATGTCATGTAACTCAGTGCCTTCGCAATCTTTAGGCCAGCAGGAAGGGCGTTACGGAACGTTTTCTTTTCTGAATGCGAGGCGTTGGACGCTGGGGTATGTCATCAAAAATTGTTGGCGTGATCCTCAAATACTGTTTGATCCACAATCGGTAATGTCTTTTCTGTGTCAGGTGAAATGCCAAGACAAGCATGACATCAAGGCAGTGAGAATGCACCTAAAGATCCAATGTCGGGCAAGCAACTGATAATAGGATTGTAGTTCGGCGTCGTTCGGCGTCCTTCATATACCCCGAACTTTCAATCGGCAACATTTCAGCATTCTGTCGACAACAAATCGGCAACTATTCAGCATGTTCTGCAATGTTACCGCTAGCTTTCCGCACGATCGGAAAACGTTCGGAAGCTAATTCCAAAACTGTCGGCTTTCTTCCGCGTCGCATTCCGTGACTTCGGATAGGTTTCGGGGTTTATACCGCAACCTGTCGTATGCCACTCCGCGAATACATGCTCCGCCCATTTTATTCCGAATGGTTCCCGAAACTAGCACATATTTATCGGCAACCATTACGCAAAGCATCGGGGCTGTAGTGGACGGCAGGTCTTAGCGGTACATGTACGTGTGAGCTGTCTAGATGTATGTATTTAGGCAAACGTAACTATCAGCATTGAAGTTACTTCGGTAACCGAAGAAATCATATTATAATATTACCAAAATGCAAAATAACCAAACACGTGACAGATTTATATGAACCGAACATTGTGTCAATACAAATAGAGTTTAGACATAATTATTATTGTCACATTATTTCACTTTTTAGTCGTTGTCAAATCCTTTTGTGCTGAGAGCGGTTTATTGTCTTCGGAAAGGAAAATGCATTGAATAATACGAACTTGTTCTTTTTTTTTTTATTAAAAAGCGCTGTTTTTCGATATTTTCGATGTAATTGAGTACAAATGATATGTTAGCATTTTCCTAATTAATAAAACTTTCCGGAATTAACATCACACCAATAGCATACAGTCATAAGTGAATTCAACAGAAATGATTATGGCGATAGTAGTGGTAGAAGAAGTTGTAGTAGCAAAAGCAATAGATGTAGTAGTTGTAGTAGACGCTTTTGTTGTTGTTTGTTGTGGTAGTACTTTTTATCAGTAGTAGTACAAATGGAGTAAGTAACATTTTGCATTTGCAACATCTTTACACTACACATATTTCCTTATGAAATACAAGACAATTAAGAAATAATGTTTTAAATTAATAAATTAAATTAATTCATTCAATTTTTGCATAGACTCTTTATGAATATTAAAAGGCCCGTGTGTATTCCATCTCCTGAGCAATTGTTTCATCTAGTAAATTAGGTCCGAAAACACCTTTTGTCATTATTGTCTTGTTATGCAACTCATTAAGTACACATTTTGCCAGTATTGTCTTGTTATGCAACCCATTAAGTACACATTTTGCCAGTATTGTCTTGTTATGCAACTCATTAAGTACACATTTTGTCTTGTTATGCAACTAATTAAGTACACATTTTGCCAGTATTGTCTTGTTATGCAACTCATTAAGTATACATTTTGTCTTGTTATGCAACTAATTAAGTACACGTTTTGCCAGTATTGTCTCGTTATGCAACTCATTAAGTACACATTTTGCCAGTATTGTATTGTTATGCAACCCATTAAGTACATATTTTGCCATTATTGTCCTGTGATGCAAACCATTAAGTACACATTTTGCCATTATTGTATTGTTATGCAACCCATTAAGTACACATTTTGCCATTATCGTCTTTTTATGCAACTCATTAAGTACACATTTTAGCAGTACTGTCTTGTTATGCAACTCATCAAGTACACATTTTGCCAGTATTGTCTTGTTATGCAACTCATTAAGTACACATTTTGCAGTATTGTCTTGTTATGCAACCCATTGAGTACACATTTTGTCATTATTGTCTTGTTATGCAACTCATAAAGTACATATTTTGCCATCATTGTCTTGTTATGCAACTCAGGCGTAAAAAAAAAGTTGTCTGTTTCCTCTAACCCGACCGACAAGATTTTTTTGCCCCTGACCATAAACTTTTGTTTGCCGTTCGGAAATTTTTATTTTAAACATTCGCATATTTTCAATAATATTGAACGTTTCGTTATGAAGGCAGTAAGTAGACTGTGATCCGGCCTCTAGACATGTTATTTTAATATTCTATTACAACCGTGGAACCAGTCTAGGCAGAACGCCCATAGTATTGGTGTTGTTTCACCGTTTGTATACAATAGTTGACGCCCTTTGTTAAAAGGTGGCCGTCATTTGCTTTAGTAAATAAATCGCATTTTGCAAAGTTCTTGGTAGCTTTCCTCCTAAATACTGACAGTAATTGATATTTTTGGGCGCTCATATCACAAGAACAAGCGTCCATGTTGCGTATAAAGTTTGAATGTGTGCAGGTGCTTATGAATAATAAATGGCAAAAAAGCGTCTATTGATGCAGGACCTGTGTAATTATCTCGAAGAGGTGTTGTGACCAGCAACCAATTGTGAAAACGTGTGTGTCGTACATTTTTATCGAGTGCGCGGGGATTCTCTCCCATATGGTCTTCGCCCCCAGAAGACGTGTTAGTAGGGATATGGGGGATAGTGCAAGATACTAAGACGCGACCAGAGGGTCTTATAGTGCCCGGTGTGAAACACCTAGTACACTTCACCTCGGTTTAAGGTCTCATGCGAAAAACGAGTTAGTAGCTTAGGGTGTGGCGGGGGATCGAACCTGCGACCCCTGGATTGTGAAGCCAGTGCGTTACCACTAGACCACGGAACCGCCTGCAAAAAATGTGAAAACCATATTGAAATATGTTTTTATACCTGCACATTTAATTCAACTTCAAGGAAGGATGTTTCTGGCTATTGTGGCTTCCCTGGTGCAAGTGTTGAAATCACACTATGAAGAACTACTATTTTTTACAGTGTAACTGTATGTTTAAATTGGAAAAGACCAAGAACAATGCACCCGCATGGGAAAAGGAAATAGGAATGTCAAATGTGAAGATTGTGAACTTGGAAACTTTGGCTTAGGTTTTCAACTTGTTTTACATAATCTGCCTATTAAATACCAAGAGTGTCTTTGTTTTATTATTAGGTTTAATAAGTTATAAAAATTAAGTTATAACCAATTACTAAAAAAGTTGTTAAAGCGGATGTAGATCTGTGCGTTTTGGGTCACGACGGAAAAAAAGATAACAAAAAAAAAGTTATGCATACCTACCTACCATATTTTTTCCAAGACGTTAGCGGAAACAAACAACTTTTTTTGGCCTCATTTAGCCGGTACATTGATATGAGATGTCTACGGTATGTTTTTACGCAAACATAACTATATGCAGTGACATTACTTCGGTAACCGAAGAAATATGATATATTACCCAATGCAGCAGTAGTATAAGTAGTAGTAGGGTCTACAAGGAAAAATAACAAATTACATTAATGCATTTATGTCATTGCAATCTCAGTATTTATAACTTGCTTAATTATTTATACACTGTTGCTATTGTTGTCTTGCTTGATTACAAAACAAGTTGAACCGGATTACGTACAACTGTTGTTTTTGAATTGTTCTTATTACAAAAAATACACTACATAATAAATGCCCTAAATAGCTGGTCTGTTTCCTTCAAAGCTTTACATGCAAACCTATCCGTAAAATATAAACGTCTTAAACAGTTGAAAATGTAGCAATTCAGTACTTCAAACCATGTTTCTCATTACACGTACATTCACTACCTTTAACCCGGTAATTGGCAGAGAGCTGTAATAAATACCTCATCAGACATTAAACCTACTTACAAAATAACATAGACACATATCAATTAAGTTGATAATCTACATGGAAAACCAACTGTCAGATCCGTGGTAATTTACTCTTCGGAAACGAGATAGTTTTATTCGCAATTTCAAAAAACAATCCTTTGTTATTTGTCGATAACCATGGCTATAGTTGAGATTTCAAAAACGAATTTTTAAACTTTGTGATTGGTCTTGAAATATGTACTGGAAAACCCTGTGTTCTGTTTGAATAAAAATGTGAACGCATATTATTGTATAAAATTACATAACCGGTAATTTATGAGGACTGTAATTTGTAAGCTTACGTCCATAAATTTAATTATCCACTATTTTGTAATATATCAATATTGCGAAACATGCCATTTCGTTTGGAACTGTTGATCGAATAAAAGTGCTAATAACACGTGTAAGATATATTTCTTTATCAAAAGCTGCCTTTTGCTTTTTCAATCTGTACGCCAATGTCTACATTAGTAGGTCTAAATATGACACTGATTGCGGTTAAACATGGAGATTGTGAATTCTAGTTATAACGAAATTCAGGAATGGTATATTCGCAGTGCTACATGTACGCCTTGTAGGCCCGGGCCTACAACGTTTTCTCAAAAGTGAAACAAATAAATGGCCTAAACAATGCAATAAAAATCGAATGCTAAGGGGGGTTAAGGGTAGAACGCTTTAATTCCTTATTAAGATATCGATTATAAGACGATCTAAATATAAGTTTCATTTACGAAAGGTGCCTTTTGACACAAATAGAAATAGACTTAAGCGGATTATTAAAGTAAGTATCTAAATATTTTCGCGTTCTTGGGATCGCTCGATCATATTCGTACAATACAAAAAAGTACTTAGTAAAACATACCGTTCTAGCTCGCTACTAATTCTTAAGTAAATATATCCACACCCTAGTACCTGCGCCAAGGTTCAGTGAAAATGATAAAATATAGACAGTGGGTATATATACCTTTGTTCGGGGATGCTATATTATTGTTTTGTTTTCTAAATATTTCAGATAATATATAAAGATGTCAACAGCAATAAAGATTTGGCACAGGAAATACCACATTAAAGACATGTATAATAAATATATGTGATTTAAAGTTGAAATTAAAGTAAAATCAATGACTACTTTCGAGCTTAAACAGAATTGTTTCAATATATAGTTTAGTTTACAAAGATCTAAACTGACAAACATTTTGTTCAATGTTACATAAGCAATCACACCAAATTTCATTTTGTTATATACATTGTTTTAGAAAGATATTTAATACGTGATAAAGTAGAGGGGTGCCCAAAACGTTGGCACCATTTTCGAGCGATTAAATACATTCCAGGTACCACATGTCAGCGAAACGTAAGTGACACAATGTCGGCATCTCTTGCCTTTTTGGTTCGCAACGCAATCATAAGAGTATAATTCACAATAGTTGGTGTAAAAGACATGTTCGTCCGTTCGTCCGTTCGTTCGTATTAATGGAGAAAATAAACAGTGCATAGTACATTTAAAAATACAACCGATAAGCATGTGTGAGTAATTTAATGACATTGACTTTAAAAGGAGACAATTACACTTCGGTAAATAATTAATATATATATAATTATTGATGTGATTGTGTGTGTATCTGAATGTAGTCAGCTATGAATTTCACACGTTTAAAGACGTTTCTTAAATGTATAACATTGAATAGTGGACAGGCACATCAAACAACGCCAATGTGCAACGTGCGAGCGGTCGTTCCGCGGCATGAAGAGGCTCAAAACGTATCTGCGATCAACCATGTACAGACAGGCTTTCCAACCTCTGCAATGATGCACATATATAGGGAGAAAGCTATTGACATTGAACAAGTCATTAATACATTTTCGGCCGTCAAAAGTTGTAAAATGGAGTTCTATTAAAAGTGACGACATACATAATTAAAACTTAAACTTTCTTGCAGTGAGCCACCTTAAGCAACGAACGTGAAAGCATATAGTTAAAGCCCATGTTGTACGCACTATATGTATACTTTTTATAACTATTTTGTTTGAAGGACCTGTAAATTAAATGAATTTGATGAAGGTTAGAGTAAGAACGTGTTGTTTATTATTTATCGGTTTATAGTTTCACATATATCCGCATTATTCATACAGTCATATGAATTTATAAATGTTAAAGCACACATTTATTTGACAATCTTCTAACTTCGTATCTTGACCTTTTGCCCGGGCCTACAACACGAAAATGGCCTAGCTACGCCATTGTATATTCGTCTTTTAAAATTATTAAGCGAATGCAAAGATGCGAGAACAGAAGTCAAAAGTGTTTTATGTGTTATATATACTACTATGTTGTATACAATTGTAAAGTTCAGTTACATAATTAGGCGTAAAAAATATGTTTGTTTCAGGTTACCCGACCTACCCTAAAGAAATGCCCCTACCCTAGAACATTTTATTGAGTTTGTCAGATATTGTTTGTTTTATTTTCATTTTTTTCAAGAATTAAATGTTTCCTGGATAAATAAATGTTTTGTTTTGATAGCATCCGCTTATCAACAATATTTTAGGATATTACTGATATCTTTTGAATATATATTCAGTTTTAGAATCTTCAAGTTGACCATTTACCGAATAAAATAAAAATAAAATAAATCCCGAACTACCTGCCCTAATTTTTCGGGCATGTAACCTGAAACAAACAAATTTGTTTACGCCTTAGCAGTGTTTGATGCGTTGATATAATTTGAGTATTAGTCGTTTTGTTTAAGTAAATTAAAAATATAGGTTCCATATTAATTTCTGATAACAATTGTTTAGAATGCTTCATTGTACTTTGGATTTTACTTTAAAATGAGTTCTTCTAGGAATGTATCTGTAGACAGGTCCGGTGACTTGAAAGAGATTGTGCCCAGATTTCCGATTATAACGTATTATAGTTAAATTGTGTATATACGATCTTTCATATCAAATATCTTCAAAATAAGCAGATGAGAGTGACTATAAAATTTGAAAGCAAACAGAAAAACATAAACATGACAAAGGAAACACTTCAATATGAAATAAATCAACAAGTACTAGGACAAGACTTTTGCATCGTTTATTAGTGCTGTGTAACCTAGCCTAACTTTCAAGTCAAAACGTACATACATGTATATGAGTTTCCGCTTGTACAGAAGAAAAGTATTTGGTGATTAAAAATAGCTTAGTGTACGTTTAGAATGTTTGTTCTTAACTTTTATTTCATTTTAAATAGAAATATATGCTAATTAACTTTATTTTTTAATTGTATATATGCCACTATATCTGCTGTAATATCGTACATACGCACTGTAAACAGTAGATACTTTTAAACAAGATGTGACGTTTGGTAAGAAAATTAAAAAAAATACTGGTAATTTATTTTTTATATTATTAATTCTATAATATGGTGTATATCGTGTTTTTTTTCAGAATAAAATTGTTCTATACACGACTAAGGTGTTATATGAAGAAATGAAGTATAAAGCCCTTTAAACAAACTGCATTATTTTGCTTTGTAAGAAAGACTGTGTAAACAATGGTTATCCAAAATATTCACAATTCTGACGTTAAAACTTAAACATGAAACCAATTTACCATTTAACACATCATACCATACATTAATTTTTTGTTATCTCAGAATGCCTAAACTCTTTTTCAATAATATATACCTTATTTCAACCGTTATTAAATGACAGTATTGAAATCTTAATTTAGGATTTATTTTGAAGAAATTCCCCCCTTGAAGCCCTTTTCGTTGACATAGTCTCTTTAAGTCCGTCATTCCAACATCAATATATGAACACAGAAGAACACAAACCGGTCAAATGACAGGCAATTGGACATGATCTCCTTCGTGAAAACATGCACTACATGGACATAAGTATACTCCTGTATTTTCCACGGCGAAGAAAACATGTGTCGTACCTGGCGAACGTCCATCATCCTTATCGTCCTTTCGTACGAGAAGCGTGGCGAGAACTACGACTATGATGATCAGGCAGAGGATCATGATCGCAATGAGCACGTGCAGGAACCCGTATTCCTTCCTGGAAACAAAGCAGGGCATAGTGAGTTATCCAATCAGCTGTTGGAATCTATTGAATAGGAATTGCATTGGTTGTAAAGTGAATCTGATGCTTTTGCATACGTACCAAATGCATTTAAAAATTATTTAAAGAGTGCAATTTCATATATTTTGTTTCGTTATAACATGCTTTATATATGTATTACTATATTATACAATTGCAATCGCTGTAATATGATAATCAGCTTTTTGAATGTATTTAAATTGCAATATGAGAATATGTGTATTTCCATATATTATAGTTGCATTCGCAAAATTTGTAGTAGGCTAGGCATAGGTAATATGTATACATCAAAATGCATACATTTTAAGTTCAAATGTGTATGTTATATGTCGTGTTGCAATTATTACATACGCTTTTGTGTAGATTTAAGGCGCAATTGCACAAAATATGAGATGTAATAACGTTGCTGTGTCATTGCACCCTTATTCTCACTGCATAGATAATGGTTGTTACCAATTAAATTATAGGTTCCATTGCATGTGGTAAACATGTGATTTGTAAATGTAATTTGATGCATTAAATGCACCATTGCGTAGAGTATGTATTTCATTACTTTATTTATAGGTGCAATTGAATAGATTACAGTTATCACCGGTTACATTATAGGTGTCATTGAAGGGTTTTAAAGTGTCCTCGCATTGAATGTATTGGAGTCATTGCATAAATTATAAACATTGCATAGGTTATATATGTGTCATCACATTGATTATATAGGTGTCATTGCATAGAGTACATAGACGTAATGACAGTGCAATAATTATATAGGTGTTATTGTATTGATTTTATTGTTGACATGGCATTGATTATAGTGCGAAATTATTAACCTGACACTCATTAATCTTCATACAACCCGTATGTGTGTTCGGTTGTTTGCGTTGTTTGGGACGAGTTTCTGTTATAGGAATCTATGTTGATATAGATTTAAATACGGGGTAGCGAGAGTGATATTTAATGGTCGTGTGGTATAAGGGCTAGCGCCGCACGCCATTGAACCGAATTCAATTCTTTCTGACAGCAACGCTTTGTAAAATGTTTATGAGTTATTCTTAAAATATGCATATCATGAGATATTAATTAAAAAAATGTTTTTTTGATCTGATTAATATTTGTTTCTTTCATTTTGCATTATTCATACAGAAATGCATGATGCATGTAAAGTATCTATTTTTTATAATAAATAGTGTGTAAAATGTCGACGCCGGGACTCGAACTCCAAACTTCGCATCGCAAGCGCGGCATCTGTTCCACTACACCATTTTCGCTTTACGATAAATAAACATATACAATATTAATTTGCACTGTAGAATTGGCTATGATACGTTCGATTCTTGCGTTAGTATCTATAAATAAATCCCGATTGCATACGGAATATTTATGAGTGTCAAGTTAATATTTTCGCACTATATATAAGTGATATTGCACTGATCATAAATGTGTAATTGCATAGGTTATGTAGGTTTTATTGCTTAGATTGTTTGTGTCAAGGTACAGGATACTGTTTCATTGCGTAGGTAGTTACTGTCACTACATAGCTTGTATATGGGGTTACGCTAAACTAATTATCGCTAGCTTGTGTATGGGGTTACGCTAAACTAATTATCGCTAGCTTGTATATGGGGTTACGCTAAACTAATTATCGCTAGCTTGTATACGGGGTTACGCTAAACTAATTATCGCACTTCAGCAGGACACATATTTCCAATTAAATATTACACAACCGTGTATTGGCAAGCGATTAAATATTACACAACCGTGCATTTGCAAGTGGTCAGAATGCGGTTGGCATTAATTACATCATTATACTTGGAAACTATCACAGAGGGCTTTTATATGTCTAGCTAGCGAATAAATATTAAATTCAGTACGTTTGACTTACGGTGTAATTTTTCGAAGAAACACAACACAACATTTGTCTTTTATTTCTAAATTTGAAAGAAAAGGTGAAATATCCTCCTAAAACGACCAGACGTGCACATTCTAAAAAAAGAAACGAAATACGCCAGGAGTTTATGTCATTTTACTTATTATGGGACCCCACTGCGATATGATTTACTGGTTCCTAACCTAAGTGCAGACCCTTTCTACGTAGCATGCCGAATGTTATCAGTTTATCAGCCTGACAGACACTCTACATTCAACCATGTTTTACATACTCCCCCACTGTGAACGCCCTAGTGATCGGTTATCTCCTAATGAGAAGCGTAAGAATGCAATGATACGCATCCCGTTGTTTCGAATTACGCATCATTTCGTCACTTGCACTCAGATGACCGTCCATATTTTAGTAAGATAACAAAAATAGCTGACATATCTACTGCTGTAGTGTGCTCAGAGTGGTGGAATACTCTTCCAACAGTCTTGAAACATATTAATGATGAAACTGTATTCAGACATAATAAAGGACATATGTTTGTAAGAAACAATACTATTACTACTGCTACTGCTACTGCTACTACTACTTCTACTGCTACTACCACTTCTACTACTGCTACTACTACTACTACTACTACTACTACTACTACTACTACTACTACTACTACTACTACTACTACTACTACTACTACTGCTACTAATGATACTACTACTGCTACTACTACTACTACCACTACTACCACTGCTGATGCTACTACTACTACTACTACTACTACTACTACTACTACTATTACTACTACTACTACTACTACTACTACTACTACTACTACTACTACTACTACTAATTCTACTACTTCTACTACTAAAACAACAACAACTACTACTAATGATACTTCTACTTCTACTACTAATAACAACAACAATAACAACAATAATAATAATGATGATAATAATCATAATAATAATAATAATAATAATAATGACTCGAATTTTGCGTTGAGCTTAACGGCTTACTGCTTCGATATATCTACATAAAAGCAGGAATGTCTTGTAATTTAGTCACATTTCCACAAACAAGCTAACAAACGGTAGGGAATACAAATGAGACATATCGTGGGAAAACCGGGATTAATGCACGTGCGCACAGGCTAATCCGGGACGACACTTTTCGCCTGCAGTGGATTTATGTTTAGACGAGACTTCCTTTAAACAGAAAATACCATAAGAATGGAAAGTGCCGTCTCGGATTAGCCTGTGCTGACGACAGTTTAAGCACATGCATCAAGCCCGGTTTTCCCACGACACTCCTCAAATCGTGTCGCAAAAGACAGAATGGGTCATCAACACATCAACACAGAAAGCAGAAGTACCCTTCCGGCTTTCGAGGGACGAACAACAAACCTGTTTACGTAACAATTGTACTTTAAGGTAATAAAAACCCCGATTGTTTTGTGCTTTAAACAACATTTTCTGTGTACGTGTTACTCCCTGTATCGGTAAAGTTTCCACGTTATTGAATAAAAATAGGCAAAGCAACTTGGCCAGACACGTAGCAAGAAGGAACAATAACAGATTCATATTTCTGATAAATATAATTATTCATATTTCTTTATCGCGAAATCTGCAAGATGATAGACAGATATGCAGCTGATTTATGAGCATTTTTCCTTAAGTTGTTCTACAACAAAACTCAGAGTGAGACCTGTTCCTATTGTGTCGCTCTTGCTATGATATATTGGTCGGCCAAAAGAGCAAGATGCTCGTTTACTGAGCATCATGCTTGTTCATTTAGCATAATGCTCCACCTTACGAGCATGATGCTCGTTTCTATGAGCATGATGCTGTCTAAGATTTTAAAGATCCTAATCGTACTTCATAGATTTGAGACCAATATATCATAGCAAGAGCGACACAATAGGAACAGGTCTCACTCTGAGTTTTGTTGTAGAACAACTTAAGGAAAAATAATATATTTTCAGTAATTCAAAAAAAAACTATGGTAAGAAACAATTGTAATGATGAAAATTAGGGGAGATTACTTCAATAAAGTTGAATGCATTTATGAATGAGTAAATGAATGAATGCATGAATCAATGAATCAATAAATAAATAGATGCCTAAAAATCAAATAAATAAATAAATACGCGATTTAACTTAACAAAAACAAAAAGCAGGTGTACAATAATGCTCTTGTAAAAACCCTAGATATTTATTTTAATTTAAAGTAATTCATATTTTATACAGCAAAAATGAGTTAAAAGGGCTTCAAATAACGTTTGATAGCATCATGTAATCTTTTTTCACACTAACGGAGGAACGTTTATGGCTGTTGTATACGGCTTTCGTTTTTGTAAAGGTCAAAACCAAGTAAAAATTGACTTGTTTAAGATATTAAGAGACTATTTAGCATTGCACATGCCAACTGAAGGTATTGTCTATTTGAAAAATGACACAAAATGCAAATATGTTTAGTAGCTCATTTAGCGATTCTGCATACGACCAGGTGGTGTTACAAAGACACGAAAGGGCATATGATATAATTGCGTTATGAGTAGTATTTCTAATTTTTCAGATAATGAGACTTTATAATATGTCAGAGCAAATTTCTCACTGGCTGATTCGAATGGATTGTACATAATAATTCACTGAAAAGTGTGTATGTCTTACTTAATAAAATCCTTCTTCACCGATATTGCACTGATTGTGACTTTCCCACTGTTAAATAAACATGCTTTTAGAGACGGCAAATATATTTTACTTCTATTGAATATACTATGGACAGTTTTTATTTGATTTTCGGATCCAGTGATAATTTTGCTTTTGAAGCAATAGTAGTTCTCTTAAAAACTTACATATCTGGTATGGAAAAACTTACATCTCTCGAATGGACAACACTAACCGATTGAATAAACTGCGGGTCACAAACAATAGAAGCGCGTGCACAAACAACTGCTCAAACCGGACAGCCATTACGGGAGTTATTTTTACATACCTGGCTTTATATTCGTGCGGCATTTTGACGTTACGCCTTTTTTCACAAGCCACAGTTTGAATTCCGTATTTTACACCACGTATCTAATTGCCCAAGACAGGTTGTTGTAGGCTCGTAATTCTTTCTGATGTTGGAATGTTGTTGCTTTTTCTTTCAAGAAATCCAACTTTATATTTTTTACAAAATAAGACAACTTCACAGGTGAAACAAAACTTGTTCACCACGTTCTGTTTCCTATGATTGAGGGAAAAATTGCTGAAACGGTTTGCTCTGTTGTTCAAAAAGCAACTACATTAAAACAAGATTAATGACAAAAGTAAATTAATTACACATTTGCTTTACATTTCTTATAATTCTGGATAAAATATCGCGAGTTTACCAGTTTTGTTTGTTTCGTTATATACACATATCAAGTAGAACATTTATTTCACATATACACATATATCCAACATGTTGTTCCGGTTTTACTGCACTAACGGTTTAACACTATACGACTACAACTATTAAGATAAGTCGGTGACTTCTGCTTGGAATGGATCAACGCTGGGGGTAGATTGCTGGAGATTCTCCGTCAATCAACACTTAGTGGTTAATAGACAGAAACATATGCAACAAATATTCGTTTTATTTTCTGTTACATGAACTGTTTATATTCGCTGTAACGAATATCGTGTATTAATAGATTACACGCCAACCTTGTTAGATAGAGATCGTGATACGTTCGTACGTCTTAATGACACAGTGTTTGCTTATGATCAGACCTTGTGTTGTTACCTGGTGGTTATGGTTTATTGTGATCACAATGTATTCTTGGCGATGCCGTCTATTAATTAACCGCTGTCTGGGAGATTATATTATTGTTTTATATACGTGGAAGCGGAAACGATTAATACCGTTAAAACTCAGCGCATGCGTGCTTACTGATTTGTGTTGAAGTTAATTGCTTTATTGTATTTTATATACGAAGTTTAAGGTTTTAATTATCGTCCTATTAAAAATATGCATATATTAGATATAACCACGACGATTAAAGACACAGAATAAAATCATTGCTGAAAAGAAAATTACTGTTAGATGCAAACTATTTTTTCAAACGTATGACCACGACGATTAAAGACACAGAATAAAATCATTGCAGAAAAGAAAATTACTGTTGTATGCAAACTATTTTTTCAAATGTATGACGTCATGTTGGTATGATTATGGATTCCATGTAAGTTATATAAATTTAATAAGTTAATATCACTAGATCTTTTCAACGTGTTATTAACATCACTTTGATTTCACTTCTTTAATACAATATTTTATTCCGTAAAACTGATGTGATGGTAACATCATTTTGGGCCACTTACACTAATTCACCATTTCCATAAAGTAACTTGATAAACACAGTTGTTCAAATGTCAACACAGTTTTACTTCGGCTGTAATTCCCATGAAACTTTACAGATTTTGACAGATCTACGATTTATTTATTCAAATCGATTCATTTATCAAACTCGTATTTTTATTATCGGTCTCAGCTGTTTTGTAAAGTGACCATACATGTGGTCCTGCGTGCAAAAGAACCTTCGTAAAATACAAAGTATCCCGTACCGGTTATACACATGTGTGGTCCTGCGTGTAAAAGAACCTTCGTAAAATACGAAGTATCCCGTACCGGTTATACTATGCTCCAAGTTTGGTCTGAAAAGCTTTACAGACTAAAGACACTGTTCAGAAGGAGTTATTGCATACCAATACAAACTGTACCGCACATTTTGTACGACGTATTTTACAACCAGAAGTAAATATAAGATCCCCGTACTATCAGCGGTACTTTACAATGTAAATACAGAAAGCGTGCAAGAAGAGATATCGCACCACAAATATGTCCCGAGAAATGAGTTGCAGATTTCTATCGCTTACGTCGTTATTCCGACATTTCACACATTCGGTGCATGTTTTGTGTGTCGTTTTCCCGCGCATTTCCATCGTTTAGTGAAAGGGTTTACGGCGTTGCTTAAAGAGAATATGTTGGAAAAACATCACTGCGATATAATATTTTATTAAACGTCACATCCAGCAACATCGGCAGCACAAACAACAACATCCACATTGTATTAACGCTGGTGAATACAATTGTTTATGATACATGCTACGTAGTAATATGGCACGGTTTAAATACTAGAGCAATTCCGATTATTATCGAACAGATGGTTTTCGACCCTCTTCCGATACCCTACATTTAAATGTTATGCAAACACTTACTACGTCACCATTACTCGAAAAAAACAAGATATAACTTTATCGTCAAAGCTATTGTCAAAGTAAATTGGAATATATGTTGCATGGGCATAATTATTGGTGTCATTAGGAGAACAATGTGTTTGCCCATGTTTTAGCTATCTTAAGTCTTTTGTCAGTGTTAAAATAATTGAAAACTATGATGATACAACTATGATTATATATATATAACTATATATACTACTACTATTTCTACAACTGCTTCTAATATAACTGTATTAAAAAATCTGAAATACAATAAGTCAAACCAAGTCAATCTTTTGGATTTTATTTGCACTTCATAATCAAATAGTTTAAATGTTATAACATTTACTGCAATATTCACAATTTTATATTTGCAAATGATGAAAAAGAGCCATAACTTGTGAACAAAATTGTTTTTAACATATAATCCCTTTGGAGAATAATTACTGTCATAAGTGCATCAAATTTTCATTTATATTGCTATTAAGAGAATGCACGTTCAGAAAAGTGTGCCTAAACATACAGAGTGACGGAAAGAGAGACGGACGAACAGAGGGTTGTTTGCGGTATTAGCCCCGTGCTGTGCAGGAATATAATAATTTGACGCACAATTTGTATATGTATTGGTTGTTTATTGGCGCAATTGTTATTGTTTTTTTTGCCGCATAAACATGGTAACGTTTATACGTTGATAATCAGGACATAATCAAATCCGGTCAAGTTTATGCGGCGACGTACATGTCGGGCGTTTCAATACTCCTTAGTACTACACAGAAAAAGACAATATAACAGTTATTCGCATTATGTCTTAACGAACGACATGGGAATACGTGTATGGTCTCTTACAACAACCATTATCAAAGATTATCGATAAAACTGATAAAAGTGCTACAAAACACGTATATTCCAACTATTGATTTTTAAAATGACCGTTTTGTTTATGCACAGTCACGCTAGAAACAATATTCAGCAATAATATAATCTCTATAATTACAGGAAATATTTGTAAAAATATAAATCATAAGGGTATTTTAAAAATGAATGAATGAATGAATGGATGAATGCTGCAGATAGAGTAAGGAAAAGATGAATTAAAGAATGGAGAAATGAGAGGGCTGTATTGAAAATAAAGTTTCTGTCTCCTTTATTCTACCTTTTCTGCGAAAATGTCAAAAACAAGTCATAACTGACTCGTCATAGACAGTAAATACACTAGTTAGCTTGAAAACAGGTAAACCAAAGTTCAGCTTCATCTACAAAATACATAAAATGCAGCTTATTTAATATGTTTGATGTTGCATATAAGCCGTGTTTCAAGGAAATGACAAGACAAATGATGTTTCCATGAACGATATAAACTAAATGTTTAAATGAAGAGAATATATAGTAATGTTTTAATGTGTTGTCAGAATGAAAACAATCAGTATAAAATTCAATCATCTAATGAAATAACACTACTACTACTACTACTACTACTACTACTACTACTACTACTACTACTACTACTACTACTACTACTACTACTATTACTACTACTATTACTACTACTACTACTACTACTACTACTACTACTACTACTACTACTACTACTACTACCACTACTACTACTGCAAATATTACTAATTATACTACTTCTACTACTACTATTTCTACAACTGCTTCTACTATAACACCAGCTACTACTGCAACAACAACAACAACAACAACAACAACAACAACAACTACTACTACTACTACTACTACTACTACTACTACTACTACTACTACTACTACTACTACTACTACTGCTACTACTACTACTAGTGCTACTACTACTACTACTACTATTCCTACTGCCTCTGCTGCTGCTGCTGCTACTGCTACTTACTACTTCTACCATTACTACTGATAAGAATAATCTTGTTATTTCACAAACAGTAGAACACAAAATAAAGGTTAACAGAGACAGCCACAAACTTATGGACTTGTTTGGTTTTAAGAATATTTCATAATTTTTTTTCAAGAAACTTTATTGATACTGGCCCATGCACTTGCTAAGTCAAGATAAGAAGCTGGCCCATCGTACATATATGATTTCCCAATTATCTGAATAGTATTGTGTTACTATTTTCAGGTTGAAATCTCAATTTTTATATCTGGAAAATAATATTGATATCTGATATTTTACATTTTGTGTTTGTCTTTTATATTAAAAAAATACTTTTTATCTATACCAGTTGATATTAGATGGTTCATATTTGATAATATATGTTTGAGATATATAGTTGTTATTGTTAAACTGACCGTTTTTCACATTTACTTTAATACGTCTGCTGCTCTTGAATTAATCGTAATTCCTAAAAGTAAACGTACATGTTCAATATGAAGAACACTAATCAAAGTAACAGAAATGAGAATTAAACCCCGACCTTGCACACGATTGGCACATGTGCCAACTACTGCGCTAACCGGGAACATTTACGGCATTTATGTTTACATACCTGGCTTTATATCCGTGAGGCATTTTGACGTTGACCACTACAAAGAAATATGTCCAGCGTATTATCCCATATCATACAACTCGTATCTTATTACAGAATACCTATTATGTAAGGCTCGTATTTCTTTTGATGTTGGTAAGATGTTCCTTTTTCTTTTAAGAAATCCAGCTTTATATATTATATAAATACGACCACTTTGAAGAAGGTTTCGAAGTGAAATGAAACTCGTTCACCACGTTCTGTTACCTATGATGGATGTATACATTGACAAAACGCTTGTTATGTTGTTGTAAAAACGTTGTACAGTTAGACAAGATTAATGACAAAAAGTAATTAATTACACATTTGCTCTACATTTATTTTGATTTCTTTATAAAAAATGCCATTTTAACAGTTTTAATAGTTTTGTTACAAATACATAACATGTAGAACATTTATTTCACATTTACATAAATATCCAATGTTATACTGGTGTATAGGATTAATTGTGATCCGAATATTCACACTTTTCGAACAACTACTCCACTAACTGTTCAACGCTATACGACAACCACTATTAAGACAGGCCGGTGACTACCGCTGGTAATGGATAAACGCTGGGGGAAGATTCCCGGAGATTCCACCCCAATCAACGCTCAGTGGTTCATAGACAGCAACATATGCAAAAATATGTTCATTTTGTTTTACATGACATGAACTGGTTTCATTCGTTGTAACAAATATGTTTGGTAAAAGATTATACGTCAACCTTGTTAGATAGACATCTTAATACGTTCGTACGTCTTAGTGACACAGTGTTTGCTTATAACCAGACTTTTTGTTTTTACCTGGTGGTTATGGTTTATGGTATATGCAATGTATTCTTGGCGCTGCAGTCTATTTATTAACAGCTGTCTGGAAAAATATATTATTGTTTTATATACGTAGAAGCGGAAAAGGTAACAACCGGTAAACTAAAGCGCATGTGTGTTTACTGATTTGTGTTTAATGTAATTGTTTTTATATAAAGCTTAATTAGAGTTATTGTCTCATTAAAAATGTATTAGCTGTTATAATGACGATTAAGAAGAGCTTTGCAAAATAGGAAATATTATTTGCAAACAAATTTTTAAAGTTTATGACGTCATGTTATATCATAAAGTATATTTCAGTGAAATGTATTTTAGAAACAAATTTTTTTCTTATTCACTTGTTTCTTTTCAATGTGTTATAAACATGCTCTACACTGCACTTTAATTTCGTTACTTGACAAAACAACATTGTATTTCGTAAAACTGATGCGATAGCAACATTATGTTGGGTCGCTTGCACTTATTCACCATTTTGTTTAATAACTTGCATATATTCATCAGTTACATAACATAACTTGCAATTCAACCCGGCTGTTCAAATGAAAACTTTTTCACAATTTGCAATTTTTGTATATTCGAACTGAAACAATCTTTTTCCTATCTACGAGTCTTTTTTTATCAATCCCGTGTTTTAACTACAATACATTTTGTACCACGTACTTAACCGCCAAAACTAAAGGAATCCGAGAAAAACTCAATAATCTGCAGCTGTCTATGCTGTGCCTCATAATTTTTCTGACCTCTTTACAGAATAACGACACTGCAAAAAGACTTATTCCTCATCAACTTTTATCGCATATTTTGCGGGACTTACTTTACAGTCAGAAGTAACGGTGCAATTAGGACGCCGTATTGTCTGAGGTACTTTACAGTGTAAATACAGAAAGCGTGCAAGAAGAGATAATCCCCCCCCCCCCCACACACACACAAATATGTCCCCAGAAACGAGTCTCAGATTGCTATCCCCAACATCGTTAATAAATAATCCGACATTTCACACATTCGCTGCATGTTTTGTGAGTCTCTTTCCCACGCAATTCCGCATATCGTGTAAATATTACCGGCGTTGTTTAAAGGAACTATGTTTGTAATAGATTATTTAAGTTAAACTCATCAATTTCAACAACAACGGAAACGATTATTGTAATGTCGCTTAATTTTCGTGTAATTCGCGGTCCGAACAGAGAGCGAAATAAGACGCCGCTTAAGGTTTTTTGTTTCACGATTATATGTAAAGGAAAAAAATGCCTCAATTTAAAAACGAACGAATAAGTCTTTTTTTTTACAACAATGCGCGAAATGTAGACTTGTAGTGAATTTTAGCGAACTGGTTTATGAACAATTTAAAACCATGTCGTAGTGGTACTTTATATGATATGATAATAATGAACATTCTTTTTTAACTCTTTATATTATCGTTTGTTTCCAAAAGTGCATATTCATTTATGTTTCAGTTTCTTTACTTTTTGACGAAAAAAATTAATAAAGCGAAGTACATCTTATTACACCCGCCAAAGAAGGGTTACAGCAGTAATGTGTCGGCAATAAAACGGCGGAGCATAACTGCGATATTTTCCTATTCTACGTCTGTGGTTGCAAGTACGTTTTCGACATAACTTCCTGATTACAGTCTTCTCGAGGAAGTTATTGCATTGCATTTCATAATAAACTCATCAAACATATTATGCATTCATTATTTCTGAGGTGCCAGGAAAAGCATATTGAAGTACCGTTTCATAAATGTTTGTCAGTAGTCAAACTAGATTCCACCTTCGAAGCAAGAATAAGAAAGACACGTGTGCGGTTAAAGCGATATATCCATCTTATCGAAAACAATCTTAAAAAGAAAATGAGGTGGTATCAGTTGCATCATAATCAGAAGCATCACCATCATCACCATTATTATAAACATCATCATCATCAGCATCATCGTCATCACCATTATCACAATCATCATCGTCATTACCATAGTCATCATGATCATCATCACCATCCTCGCATTCATCGCCTTAACCGTCATAATCATTTTCATCATCATCATCATCATCATCAACATAATTATATCATAATCATCATCATCATCATCATCATTATCATCATTATCATCATCACCACCATCATTATCATCATCATCAACATCAGTAGTAGTAGAAGTAGTAATAGTAGTAGTAGTAGTAGTAGTAGTAGTAGTAGTAGTAGTAGTAGTAGTAGTAGTAGTAGTAGTAGTAGTAGTAATAGTAGTAGTAGTTGTTGTTGTTGTTGTTGTTGTTGTTGCTGATGTAGTAGTAGTAGTGGTAGTTGTTCAAGTCGCAGATTTGGTATAAACAATAATAGCTATTTAATGGTGATTATATATATACATGTAACACGCGTCATTTAACTATTATATACCTAAAAACAGCAGTGCACCAAATTTGCTATACTATTTTTCAGTTACCAATTTAGCTACGCTTTGACATAGTTGCGTACTGTACCATAATACCACCACCGCGAGATTGAGCGTGAAAGCAAATTGGTAAGATGCCACTGTATTCTTGGTATTATGTACAAAGACTGCTGTTAACCCCACACACTTTATGACGTTCGTCCGCTTGTTTGTTTGCCAACTATTACTGAATGCCCAGGCCTTTACCGAGTGTTAATAGCAAATGGTCACTGTGATATTGTTTACTTAACATCATACTTATTTATCAGCAACATGTTACAGATACTGGGGACGGAAATATAAACAGGGCTTACTAAAGCGCTGTGTGTATATATATTCAAACATACTGACAACTGTGATTGAAATTTCCTTCTTTAAATATATCTATGAATTTACCAGATAATTTTTTTTTTCTGGGCAAAGAAATGCTCGTACATAACCAAGGCGCATCATATATAGACTTTAGGCGTGGTGGTATACACATATATTGCAAGACACTATTAACCACCTGGTTCTTGGATTGATTCATATAGTCCATTGTGTGATACCTTGAGGTTAAAATCATATACAATTAGTGTGTGTGTTTTTTTGTCACAAAAACATGTATTGAACTGATTAAAAGGGAATTTCATGCCAACAAAAACTAACAGATATACGTTTATGACTAAACACTATGTCACATATGGTGGCCAATTGATTTCCGCGTTTTATAATGGCTAACTCATATTTTGATACATATTGCAAGACACTATTAACCACCTGGTTGTTGGATTGATTCATATAGTCCATTGTGTGATACCTTGAGGTTAAAATCATATAAAATTAGTGTGTTTTTTTGTCAGAAAAACATGTATTGAACTGATTAAAAGGGAATTTCATGCCAACTAAATCTAACAGATATACGTTTATGACTAAACACTATGTCACATATGGTGGCCAATTGATTGCCGCGTTTTTTAATGGCTAACTCATATTTTGATATATATTTGAATGCCAATTATAAACTGACGTAAAACCTACTTAGCAATAACACAGTTCCCATAGATATTCTTTTCATGGGAATAGGTCCGTATATTTTGCGTACGGTGATAACAGAGAGACACGTGAATAAAAACCAACGCCTGAGAAAATATAAACTCCTTGTCGAGGTGATACGAAACTACTTTCAAACATCGTCTTTATAATTGTGTGTATACAATTAAAAACAACATATTTATAGTTTACAATAGCAATATTGACAATTTTTGTCGTTTGATATACTAGACCGAAGTGCAATTTAAAAATAACAACAACAACAACAACGACTTGTTGTATTAAGATGATATATAGTTTATATATCCTCGTCAGGTAATACAGACGCGTCCATATGATGATTTTGCCATTTGTACGAGATGTATTTCTCAAGCTATCGAAAGAACACTTATTTTAATACATTGCTTTAGCTTGCATATTGCAAGCTTTCTTGCATTAACTCGGCTAACAATTAATTAGCTGCAAAACATTACTAGAATGAAAAGTATATCTAATAATTTTAACATGATTGAGATATATGTGGAGAAGTCCATTTGAGCTGAGGTCTGTACTTGTATCGTTCGAAGGGACACAATCGATGTATGTCTAAGGCAATTTCCTGGGCAAATTATTTGCCCTCATGCTTGCACGCTGTTCAATTCACTTTCTTTGCCCATGAACTGGATACACAATAGCTAATGTATACAACATATTTGCGTTGGTATTTTCACACTTTTCAGTTGTCCATGACAATGCAAGAAATAAGTTAATAAAAATATTGTAAAAAAGTGAGCGGCAATGGGTCGCTCACAATTATAGATAAGTATATTAAATAATGTATGTATAACATAGAAACAATCTAACGCATTTGACCGTTATTAATACAAAACCTTTTTAGTATATGGATTACTTGGAGGTATATAATAATGGAAACGATTATATTATTGTTGAATGTTGTGGGTTAAGTTAATACAAACAAGCTACTTCAAGTACAGTAATGGTTTACGAAGAAGGACTTTCGTTGCATATATTGTCAGAAAAACATTCAACTGTTAGAAACATTGCATCGTGACGCGTGAGTTGCAACATGTTTACATTTATTAGTTCATATTAGATAGTTCATATTTGATAATTTGTTTGATATCTAAAGCTTTTATTGTTGAACTGACTATTTTTCACATTTTATTTAATACGTATGCTGCTCTTGAATTAATCGGAATTCCTTAAAGGAAACGTGTATGTTCAATATGAAGAACTCCAATCAAAGTAACAGAACGGCGATCAAAGCCCGACCGTGCACACGATTGGCACCTGTGCAAACTACTGCGCGAACGACACATTTACAGCATTAATGTTTACATACCTGGCTTTATATCCGTGAGGCATTTTGACGATGACCACTACTTCACAAAGAAATATGTCCAGCGTGTTATCCCATATAATACAACTCGTATCGTATTACAGAATACCTATTATGTAAGGCTCGTACTTCTTTTGCTGTTGGTAAGATGTTCCTTTTTCGTTCAAGAAATCCAGCTTTTACATGACATGAACTGGTTTCATTCGTTGTAACAAATATGTTTGGTAAAAGATTACACGTCAACCTTGTTAGATAGACATCATAATACGTTCGTACGTCTTAGTGACACAGTGTTTGCTTATAACCAGACTTTTTGTTTTTACCTGGTGGTTATGGTTTATGGTGTATACAATGTATTCTTGGCGCTGCAGTCTATTTATCAACCGCTGTCTGGAAAAATATATTATTGTTTTATATACGTAGAAGCGGAAAAGGTAACAACCGGTAAACTAAAGCGCATGTGTGTTTACTGATTTGTGGTTAAGGTAATTGTTTTCATATGAAGCTTAATTATAGTTATTGTCTCATTAAAAATGTATTAGCTATTATAATGACGATTCAAAAGAGCTTTGCAACATAGGAAATATTATTTGCAAACTAATTTTTTATGTTTATGACGTCATGTTATACCATAAAGTATATTTCAGTGAAATGTATTTTAAAAACAAATTTGTTTGTTATTAATATCACTTGTTTCTTTTCAATGTGTTATAAACATGCTCTACACTGCACTTTGATTTCGTTACTTGAAAAAACAACATTGTATTTCGTAAAACTGATGCGATAGCAACATTATGTTGGGTCGCTTGCACTTATTCACCATTTTGTTTAATAACTTGCATATATTCATCAGTTACATAAAATAACTTGCAATTCAACCCGGCTGTTCAAATGAAAACTTTTTAACAATTTGCAATTTTTGTATATTCGAACTGAAACAATCTTTTTCCTATCTACGTGTTTTAACTACAATACATTTTGTCCACGTAATTAACCGCCAAAACTAAAGGAATCCGAGAACAACTCAACAATCCGCAGCTGTCTGTGCTGTGCCTCATAATTTTTCTGACCTCTTTACAGAATCACGACACTGCAAAAAGACTTATTCCTCATCAACTTATATTTTGTGGGACTTACTTTACAGTGAGAAGTAACGGTGCAATTAGATCGCCGTATTGTCTGCGGTACTTTACAGTGTAAATACAGAAAGCGTGCAAGAAGAGATATTCTCGCCCCCCCCCCCACACACACACACAAATCACGAGTATCAGATTGCTATACCCAACATCGTTAATAAATAATCCGACATTTCACACATTCGCTGCATGTTTTGTGAGTCTCTTTCCCACGCAATTCCGCATATCGTGTAAATATTACCGGCGTTGTTTAAAGGGACTATGTTTGTAATAGATTATTTAAGTTAAACTCATCAATTTCAAAAACAACGGAAACGATTATTGTAATGTCGCGTAATTTTCGTGTAATTCGCGGTCCGAACAGAGAGCGAAATATTAAGACGCCGCTTAAATTATTTTTTTCACGATTATATTTAAATGAAAAAATGCCTCAATTTAAGAACGAACGAATAAGTCTTTTTTTTTTACAACAATGCGCGAAATTTAGACTTTTAGTGAATTTTAATGAACTGGTTTATGAACAATTTTAAAACCATGTCGTACTGGTACTTTATATGATAATAATGAACATTCATTTTTAACTCATTATATTATCGTTTTTTCCCAAAGTGCACATTCATTTATGTTTCAGTTTCTTTTGTTTTTGACGAAAAACAATAAAGCGACGTACATGTATAAGTACATCTTATCACACCCGCCAAAGAAGGGTTACAGCAGTAATGTGTCAGCAATAAAACGGCGGAGCGTAACTGCGATATTTTCCTACTTTACGTCTGTGGTTGCAAGTACGTTTTCGACATAACTTTTGCATTTTATAATAAACTCATCAAACCTAGTATGCATTCATTCTTTCAGAGGTGCCAGGAAAAACCCTATTGAAGTACCGTTTCATAAATATGTGTCAGTAGTCAAACTAGATTCCACCTTCGAAGCAAGGGTACTACCTGAAGAAGAAAGACACGTGTGCGTTTAAAGCGATATATCCATCTTATCGAAAACAATCTTAAAAAGAAAATAAGGTGGTGTCAGTTGCGTCATTATCATAAGCATCACCATCATCATCATTATTATAAGCATCATCATTATCATCATCATCATCGTCATCACCATCACCATCATCACAATTATCATCAGTAATAGTAGTAATAGTTGTAGTAGTAGAAGAAGAGATAGTAGTAGTAGTAGTAGTAGTAGTAGTAGTAGTAGTAGTAGTAGTAGTAGTAGTAGCAGTAGTTGTTATTGTTGTTGATGTAGTAGCAGTAGTAGTGGTAGTTGTTCAAGTCGTAGATTTGGTATAAACAATAATAGCTATAAAATGGTGATTATATATATACATGTAACACGCGTCATTTAAATATTATATACATAAAAACAACTGTGCACAACATTTGCTATACTATTTTTCAGTGACCAATTTAGCAACGCATTAACATAGTTGCGTACTGTACCATAATACCACCACTGCGAGGTTTAGAATGAAAGCATATTGGTAACATGCCACTATATTATGTGTATTACGTACAACGAGTGCTGTTTACCCCACATAATTATTAACGGTGGGTTATGACGTTCGTCCGCTTGTTTGTATGCCAAACCATTACTGAATGTTCAGGCCTTTACCGAGTATTAATATGATCATGGTCAATGTGATGCTGTGTACATAACATCATAGTTATTTATCAGCAACAAGCTACATATACTGGGGACGGAAATATAAACAAGTCTTTCCAAAATGCTGTGTGTATATATATTCAAACATACGGACAACTGTGATTGAAATGACTGAAATGTCATTCTTTTAATATATCCATGATAATGTACCAGATTAACCTCTATTCTGAGCAAAGCCATGCTCGTACATAACCAAGGCGCATAAGATACTATTACCCAACTAATTGTTGAATTGATTCATAAAGTATAGTCTATTGTGTGATACCATGTGGTTAAAACATAATATTACCGTGTTTTTTTTTCAGAAAAACCTGTATTTCATTTATTAAAAGAGAATGTGATGCCAACGAAAACAAACGCATATACGTTGATGACTAAACACTATGTCACATAGGGTGGCCAATTGATTTCCGCGTTTTAAAATGGCTAACTCATACTTGTTTTATATATTTGAACGCCATTTATAACCTGACATAAACCCCACTTAGCAATTGGATTTTCCAGTGATTTGTTAACTCAATGCTCTTCTACGCAATAATAAAGTTTCCTTAAAAATTATTTTCACTGGAATAGGTTCGTATATTTTGCGTACGGTGATAACAGAGGGACACATGAATAAAACCAACGCCTGAGAAAATATAACGTCCTTATCGAGGTGATACGACTTGTCGAGGTGATACGAAACTACTTTCAATCATCGTCTTACTATTGGGCGTTTACAATTGAAAAACAACATAGTTTTAGTTTACAAAAAAGTATTTAAAATTCTCGTCGTTTGATATTCTAGACCAACGTGCAATTTTAAAACAACAATAACAACAAGTACAACAATAACAACGAATTGTTGTATTACGACAATATCTGTTTTATATATCCTCATTAGGGTATTACAGACGCGTCCAGATTTTGCCATTTACGAGTTGTATCTCTCAAGCTATCGATAGAACACATATTTCACAACATCGCTTTAGCAAGTACATTGCAAGCGTTCATGTGTGAACTAGGCTAACATTTGATAAGCTGCAAACATTACTTGAATGAAAAGTCTATCCAATTAGTCTAGTTTAATATGCATGACAAATATGTGGAGAAGTCCGCTTGAGCGGAGGTCTGTTCGAGTACTTATCGATGTTTATCTAAGGCAATGTTCTGGGCAAATTACTCGCCCTGATGCTTGCACAGTATTCAATTGACTTTCTTTTCCCATGAACACGAAATAAAACAGCTGATGTTGGCAACTTATTCACGTTGGTACTTTTCAATTGTCCATGACAATGCAATGAATAAGTAATTGTAAAACGTGAGCGCCAATGTGGCGCTCACAATTACAGATACGATGGTTAATAATGTATGTATACTACTGAAACAATCCAACGCATTTGCCCGTTATTTATACAACAGTTTAGTTTATGGTTTACTTGGAGGTGTTTCGATAATGAATTGTCTGTAACAATGAAAACGATCATAATATTGTTGAAGGTTAAGGTTTATTGTTTATTTTAGTCTCATCAATGTACATGACATATTCATACGATAAGAATATACAAAACCATGTACACAAGCTCGCTTAACAGAGTTATAAGCAAAAATTTGAAACATTCACTATACATACAGCTTAAAATTAAAATAATATCATACACCTAAGACTGATTGTGGGTTAGCTTATAAAAAAAAAATGACTTCACGTATTCGAATTGTTCAAGAAGAAAGATTTTTCTTTGTATATTGCCAAAACATTGAACTATTAGAAACTCCCGAAATTTTGATTGTGACCTCTTAGCGTGACATTGACCTTTGAGATATGAAAATTCCTTCACGATTAAGAGAGCGCAAAACCAAATTGTGACCTTTGACCTCTCAGTGTGTCCGTGACGTTGAGATGCCGATCTAGTTAAGAGCACGCTGTCTCACTGAAGCAAACATTAGTACCAACTTATTTTAAAATCCCTCCACCAATTGCTAATTGATTCTCCCTTGAAAAGCAGAATTGTAAGCAATTTTAGTATTTGATTCCTCATTGTTGCACCACTATTCTTGTCGTAAGGTCGAAAACAACTATTAATGCGCGCCACAGTTTATTGGACGGGTCTACCCGAACATGCGCTTAAGATTCATGAATAAATAGAGGATATTTGTTGATTTCTGTGTAAGATCATATTTCACGAGTGTTCATAGAAAATGATATTTTCACGAGTGGCGCAGCCGCGAGTGAAAATATCTATGTTCTATGATCACGAGTGAAATAAAATACGATCTTACACCGAAATCAACAACTTTTATTTTTATTTAATGCTTTTAGACAATAAATAACTATAATTGTGCGAGATAAGTTTAAGCGTCACATGTTCGTTTATTCTGACGTCATAAAAATGACGTAATAAATGATTCCAAAACTGTCGCTCGTTAGTATGGTGGGAAAAAAAGCCATATTTTGTGAGTCGTTGGCGCTTAATTATAATTGTGTTGAATTTTATTATGTGTTTTATGTAAACACATGCATGTACATACTGTACATGTATATACATTTGCCAAGGGTTGTAAACCACTACTTGTAAATCGATGATATTAATGGAAAAATAGTCCGTTTTACGTTATATTTTCATTGCAGTGAAAATATAAAATATTATATTTTCACTGCTCCAACAGTGAAAATATAAAATCTTATTTCAACAATAAAAATCGATATTACACTGAAAAGCATATAATAAATTGTAAGCGGTCCTTGTCTTGTATGCATGCACTCCATTACTTTCATGTAAACTTCTCAAACATATTCCTTCCTGTTATTACCACATCACGCAATCACTAACAATATCAGGGATTGTTCAAATGCAAAGATGTAATTGATGAAACAATGTTCTATTGTATATCAAACAAATAGGCATTCGTTGAAGTAAGGTTTATCGTCGCCACCGTTCGAATTTCAATTAAAGAAAATCACAAAATAAGTCATTAGTTATTTATGAAAAACGTATAAAAGAAAATTTAACCTGGTAGATACATTTAACAGTTTATTTTATAATTGAAAACGTAAGTTTGTTCTGAAGTTTGTTCTGAACGTAACGCAGTACCAAGATAACAAAATTACATGTTTTGTTTGTCATACGAATGAAGAAATGTTGCTTTTATCAAGACGGTTTTTGCAAACAAATATATTAGTGAAATTTGCACGGGATAGAATACATTTCCAGTCTGGAATGTACTGGACAGAAACGGCGATACAAAACATAACGTTACGAATTGCTTTATTTACATTGGACATGTACGTATAAACGCAATTATGCCAATACCACATTATACATTTGGACTATTAAACATTTTAAACATAAACTCATTCAAACAGGTGAAAATGTTTTGGCTTTTGTAGATATCTCTTGTCTCTGTTTGATACATGTGCATATTGTATAACTCAGACACGTAAACCTGATACTGACCTTTATGTATGAATATTATTAGTTTCACTGTTAGTAACTGATGGTGTATTGGGTATACACCCTCAGTGGCTTCATACCATACGAGAGGGCAGCTCGAATATATCTCACCGACTACCTTTCATTGGTGTCTTTTAATTTACGCACATGTTAGTCCTTTAATAATAAATGATTATTGGTAAAAGCAGCGTTTATTAATTTCTTATTTATTTTTTAATGGACGTGCATGGTTCAAATTAGTAAATATATTTTAAATGTTACAATATGCAATTGTTATTTTATTCAAGAGTGTCCCTTTAACAAACTGGAACTGACTGTAAGCAATGTGTCTACCAAGAAACAGAAAATAACAGTAGACCTACGTCATTTAAGTTACGTCAGCTAAAGTAAACAAATGGAGTGTCAAGCAGGCAATTTTTGTCAGACACACTTTCTAGGTTTATAAGCAGCAAAAACACCGAGGTAAGATGACTTTATTTTTATAGTTGGTGCACGTTCGACAGTTCTTTCACATTATTATGATACATTTGTTTGGAATCTGTATTTATACATTAAAATTATGCAATGCCACGTCAAGTTGATATAAACACCAGATTATCCAGCAGTCGCCATTTTGTTTTACTTTCTATGGAGCATTGATCTATATTACTGGATTGGACATCCCCATTGGCTGATACAGGCGATGACGTGTAAATACCGCAGGCATTTTGATGGGTGGAATAGTTGGGAGAATTGTGTACAATTAACACGTAAACACACCAAAATTCATGAGAAAACATGTAAATAGAGTAAAAGAGGAGCCGATGACCACCATCTGTACTATCGGTAGGCACTTTGTTTGTATATTTTCGGTGTTGTCAACATTTCTGTCAAGTTTTTATCCGATTAAAGTTGTTCCAAAAGTGTCGTTTTCGGACACGTCCGAAAATCTGGTGTTATTTGTAAACCTTTTTCTGGTGTTTCCAGGGCTGGCAAAAATTACCCACCCGCGTTTTTCCCGGCGGGTTTTACCGGTTTTTCCCGCCCCGGTCAATTCTCTGAAAGTGGGCAAAACTATTTTTTCTTCAGTTAATTTGCAGTTGTTTTTTTTGTTTTGTTTTAAATCTAATTGCTCAGTTAACTTACGTCATTAAGAAAATGACTTGTTTAGTTTTGCAGATCCAGTATATGCATAGTTACAGTATTTCTGTAAGTGCCCGCACATATCCACTGGTTCATTCATTCATTTTTTATGGCAACGCTTATCATATATGTTCTATAATGTTCACAGGTCATTATTGGTTTTCACTCGGTTTCGAAACAGCTTTGTACAGCTTAAAGGGACTTTGTCAACGAAAAGGGCCTCAAGGCTCAATGGCAAAATGTGTTTAAAATTTAAACAATACTCAGTTTATGAAGATATGAATAATGTCATTAATGCTACATAACACATATTTAGCATATACTTAGCAAAGTTTTGCGCTGACCTGTGATATAATAATGGTTAAAATAATGCATTTATAAAATATGTTTGTTCGTGTAGATTTTTCGCCGTTTATAACAGTATTTCAGTCATATCACGGCGGTCAGTTAACCTACTCACACTTTTCCTGGGCAAGCTTAGCCGATCTAAACGGTTAACCAGTACTAAGTGCACATACCTATGCCAGTAACTGACAACTGACCTACTTGAATCAGAGGTAGGGGCAGAATGACCGTAGAAATAATTTGATGACCAATCCCCACACAAGTTGTGAGGCCGGGCTGGGGTTCGAACTCACGATCCCCAGATTGACACTCCAGCGCTCTACCAACTGAGCTTGCTTGGCCCGACTGTTTATAAAATAAGACTTAAGTGCGATAACCTGCTTGGGGTTTTAATTTCACACTACTCGGAACATATAAATCAGCTGTCATATTATAACTCCATTATTTATCAAGCAAATTTAGCATAACATAGGTATAAGATGTATTATAAATTTTGTCAAACACCACTATTTTTTGTTATACAAGTGTGATAGGGTTTGCATTGTTTGCAGATTTGTTTTATCAAATATGTTATTATTATATTATTTATTATTTTTAAATGCATATGTAGCACATTTTTATCATCCAATACCATTTAATAGTTCAATTGGAAACCATTTTTATTGACATAGTCACTTTAATTAGAAATATCACAAATAACATTGATAAAAAATGTCATTTTTATGAAGACAATACAATTGACACTAAGAAGTCCATTTTCTGATAGTGTAATGACAATATAAAGTTTAATAATACTTTAGGTAGTTGAGGAAATGATTGCATTTTGGATTTATTAGAATAAAAGGCCATCAACTTCTTTTTTTATTATTTTACAGTCCATATTCTTGTTTGAGTGAGGGAATCTGCCAACAGTGCATTGGAAACGCAGCCACCATTCACCTCGTCTGTGTGAAAGATTCGTTCAACATTTTAATAAAAACAGTCTGCAGCCATTCCACAACAGCAGTGCAGCCAAGCTTGTTCCATGTTTTACATTAAAAAAAACTTGGTGCAAAAGTAATGACAAACTCATAGTTATCTAAATTAGTTTATTGTTCCATACAGGTAGTTGAAAAGACAAATTGAATAATTATATGTACTGTCCTTTATAAGTTTAAAGTGTATGTTTTAGAAAAGCAAATGATATGATTTTCACATGTTGATTGTTAAATTTCAAATATTATTTGTCTAATTTTTAAGTGCAAAATATACCTGACTTATCATAAGAAAAACAGTAAAGGTTGGCAATATACTAGGGACAGGATGGTGTTATTGTTATAATAAGGAATTTCTTTCCATCATTTATTACTTATTACAAGATTTATGTTGAGTTCAATAGATCAAATACAAAATAAATGCTTATAATTTAGTTAAATATTGTTAATGTATATGTTCTGAATAAAAAAAACATAAAATCATCTAACAATTAACCAACTAACATTATTATCATAAACTTCACTCCTAAAACAGCACAAATTCCATTAAGATGGACATTTAAATAAAACATTTAATATCAAAAGCAAGAACTTTGAAATTTGGTTGTAAATGCTTCAATCGCAAAAAACGTTTTAAATTCCTATATGTTTTTGTAATGAAACAAAACAAAAGCTGTTTCAGGACAGTGTGTTCAATTATTAATTCCGCTTTGATATACATAAACAGGTCACTTATGCACCTATCAATATTTTCCACCATGGGGGGGGGGGGGGGGAGCAGCGGGCATATATGGGACTTTAGACTTAAAGTGATTCCTGACAGGTGGGAATTTGACACGCCAAATGATTCCCCGTTAATGTTGGCCCCCGGTCCATAAAGGGACATTATGCTAAAATATTGGTCACAGTTATGGTCACATGGTCAGTGATTTTACATAATAAGCCCAAAGACCAGTGTGAAGTTTGAACTGAGTATCTGTAGTAGTTACAGAGATATGTACTTGTTGCACGCTCACCTTAAGCAGAGCATTATGCCGATTAATAGGCGAGCAGTACAGCTGGGACTAATATTTATATATGGGAACTTTTAATCTGGTCAAAGTGTAAAAATGACAATAGATTTTTACTATTAACACGTATTAACTGGTACGAAGGGCATAATCCGTTTCTACAAAGATTTCATAGTTTATAATGTTCATTAAAAGTTTGGTTTCAGTGTATCAATAACACACAGAACTATACTGTTCTACTTCTGTAACTTCACATCTAATAATAATGAACACTTCATTATTATACTCCAACACTACCCACTACCAGTATGTTGGGGGATACAAAGGAATCAAATTTTAAATGTTCTCTGGCTGGATTCTTGTGTCAAACTCTTTCTTCGTCTGATGGCTATATCATCCATGACCAAAAACAAGCACTGCAACATGAAAGGAAAATATATTGTAAAAAGTAAAAAAAAAAGTTATTTATTTAAAGCTACCAACAAATATACCTTAAAACAAACAATAGTTAACACAATGTACTAATTTAATATTTTATAAATACAAATGATAAAGACCGTGTACATTAGTCAGTACACAAAAGGAAAAGCTAAGTAAAATTCTGAATTTAAAGTAAAAGATAAAATACTAATAGTATGTTTATGGAATATGACCCAAGGTGTTGTTTACAGTTGTTGTATGTTTTTTTTTTTTTTTTAAAGATTTTATTGCTACGGAGTCATTTTCAGTGCTGAAAAATGTCAATGAAAAACATGCTACACAATCGACATATTGCTTTATCAAAATAATGAATTTTCATTTCAAATAATAGATTTAAAGTCATTGATAAACCAGTTTTGTGTCTGATATATGTGAAAGGAAGTATCAATGTATAAAAATCTTCACACAAATAACTGTTTAGCTTTAACTTCACCAAAAAATAACAAAAAGTGAATATCATAAGTAAGAATTAATGAAATAATAAACAGGTTCAAGTATTACAGAACAATACACACAAAATCATAATGTTGTGGATTGAATGACTTTAATGGTATGGACTTCTATCAATTGACAAGTTATATATCCATTTACAACCAACATACCAGGGCTCTTACTCCACAATTGGGGAAAGGGGCAGGGGTCGTGGCAAAGTGGAATTTTCCTGTATATTTTGTATATTCTGCTTTGTAATAAAAGATACATTAATTGTTTTGCCACAAATAATTAATTTGATTATGCACAAACCTAGTTTAATGAACAATTGCTGGGACAGTTAACAAAAATTCCTCAATCTTAGTCAATATTTGTCTTACATTCTGAGGGAAATTTCAAGATATATATTGGGGGAAAATATATATACTTTTTATGTTGGGAAATGAGGCTAAATTTTGGCCCCAAATTCAGTACAATGAGAGGCTTGCTTTCCTTATCAAAGTTCTTGCCGCATGAAGGCTAAGTTTTGTTTCTCTCGGTAGGCTGCGGCCGAGTGGAGATGCAGGGTTTAAAGCAAAATACCGCTGATCTTGCATATACCAGTCTGAATTAGTCAACTCGACTCTAACTGGCAGGTTTCTTGAAGAAGTCACATGGACTGTCTGTAAGCGGAAGCATATTGGAAATGCAATTTAATGGAATTAGGTGCTATGATGATAGTAGTTATGAGACAGTGTCCCAATAAAGATATTTACATTTACAAGTAGGCCTCCTGCACTGACTTTTGAAATGTTTCACATCTTTCAATGGAAAACAAGCAAATGGTAAGGCTCATCTCATATGTATTATATAATCAATGAATTTTCGTTGGCATCGATAACACGTTGACAGTCAGTAGTAAATACACGATAACTTGCAATGACACTGAGACTCAGTCTGAAAGGCCTTCAATTAATATTCATAATTTTAACATTATGGCATTTAGGCACGTCGCATGATTAATTTATATTATTTAAACATATACAAACTAACCTGAGGCAGCAAATGCTTTGGCTTGAATAATATGACTATTCATATCGTGAAAAGAACCGCAAACAAATCACTGAACGCATTTTGTTTTGGTTTTGACAACCGCAGAGTTCACATCGGCTGCCATATTGTAAACAACTAGCACCCAACAAAATGGCGGACGTAAATCACAATGAACGTCACGTGACGTCCAATCCAGTAATAGCGATCAGTGCTATGGAATATTGAAAATTAGCCATGGTGTATGGAAAATACAATACGGTCATGTGACCGCTCTTAGCCAATCGGGTAGCGTCATTTAAGTAGGAGGTGAGACATAGTATAAATTCGTACGATCAATATAAGTTTCCATTAAGGAAACCAGTTAAATAGATACAAATATATGGCGTCAGTCGACACATGACATTATGTGCACGAGCACAACAGTGATTATAGCGCGTAATTATGTCCATACAGTTCACGAGTGTCAGGTTAATGTGTCTGAGCTATAGTATTATGCACTCATAATAATAATCATAAAAACATGCAATTACAACACTCATATAGAAACACGTCACATACTGCCTCTAGAGTAGTATACAGCTGAATACATGCTAACTAAATATTACGTTTGTTATTTCGTGGGCTAAATGCGAGCTTGTGGACTCGATCGGGCAATCACTCAAGGCTTGTTTGCGTTTGAACCGTCATCATCTACAACATTTGAATGAAACATACAGTTATTACATTCCTAACGTTATTATCTAATATCACACAAACAACAAACATTGTGCACGCCAAGGTGACTTGTAAGCATTAAACGATGTCTTATTTTGCTGGTAAAAAGTAAAAAAAAAAAAAAATATTCATATCAAATGTCTCATGAATAAAACGATTTTGAATTCACGCATGCTTACTTATCGTCATTATTGTAGAGATGCATTTTTACATATTTTAAGTAACAAATACGTGCAGGACCTGTTTTCTCTCTTTTAGATTTGTTTACAACGCTGTATGGATAGTCTTCAGTCGTAACTCTTGGAGAACTCAGTGGAGTGCTGTTTGAGAGGCAGACATGTCAGAGAGAGAATTATATACATGTAGTCATTTTACTATGAAACAAATTCTAATTCTAGTTTCATTATACACAGTTATAACAATACAATTATCTACATCTTAATGTCATTTCCTTTGATAACGAATCATTTACAAGTATTCACTTTACAAACAAATACAATGTTTAAGGCATACGTACACATCATCTCTCGTGCTTTTGCCTAAATGTAGTAAATAATTTCATGTATAATCGTTATTGTTTCAATTTTTACATGTTATCATGCCATATATTGCAATTTGAAAGCTCTATAATTGCAGCCGAGAATAACCAAATATGTATGATGTATACACCAAAAACATGGCGCACACGGGAATATGGGTATATAAGTTTCAAAATGTTATACAGAAATATGCCACTACATTTTGTAGTAATAACTTAATGGGTTAACATGCAGTTCATAATAATAATCATTACTTGCTAACCAAATTGTAACTCAGATACAGACATATGTCATGATAAACGGTTTTTAATGCTGATAAATATTTCGTTTAAGTTCACATGAAATACCTATTCCATCGACAATGATATTGGTGTCTTACCGATAACTTTCTTCTTGATCACTTTGCTGTAAGGAGGAATGACTGAAGCTGACCACGATGGTGCAGGAGGAACCGCTCTGTATTTCAAATCAACTATTACCATTTCGAATAAAATGCATTTTAAGAAATAAATAATTAATAAATGTACAATACATTTAAAACAAACGAAGAATGCAGACCTCGGCTATGTCCTATTATTCCTCACATTGTTTTTCATATATTGAATTATACAACATAAATGAGGCACATTACCTTAATCCCCGGATAAAGATTCCTAATAAATAATCATTCAGACCATCGAGGCAACGCCGGCAAAAACAACAACATCAACAACAAACTGAATATTATCTGTGCATATAATTATAAAGCTCTGGTTGATGATTGTTAAATGATGGAAATTTCATAGAAAATAAAGTTTCTTGTTTGTATTGAACATTATTATTGCATTATTATTTGTAACAAAATACATAACATACTGTATGGGTTAGGTACATCAATCATCAATTGCTATCAAAGCGGACCATACACATGTCACCGCTCTTACACTTATGCAAACAATAATATTTTAAGCTAAGGGGAAATAATGTCCTTTTATAATCTATCTATTTCGTGCAAATAAACGCATTAATATGAGTACTTAAGATGTTTTGCGTTTATACACGTTTTGCAGTGTTTGCCGTTATTAAACACGCTATTTTGCAATGTATTTAGTGTGAAGTAACATACATACGATATAATTCTCCGTCACGTGCTTACCTATTCCAATCAGTAGTAGCCATACCTAAAACATAAACTACGGATAAATCTGGGTCATGTTATTGCAGAGTTTTTACATGGACATTTTTTGCCAAACGTTGTTTAAATTAAAGATCCATTGCAAGGAAACTATACATGTCTATACATATATTTCTATACAGTCTATCCATTTGTAAATGCAAATAAATCAGTTTGCATCATACATTGTTGAGTACGTCTTAATGATTTTTCCAAGTTCATGCAAAATGAGTATACCTTAAATGCACCTTTCAAATCATGTGTTTACAGAGTGTTATGTGGTTTTACCTTTGTCTTTCTTCTTGTTAACTACTGAATAGAGTGGGTCTTCTTTGTGTTCGTCGGTGCCAAGTGGATAAGTCTGCTTCACAGAGGTGCCTGTTTGTTCTTTCTGGTTCACTGGTGAGTAAAGTGGATCGTTCGTGTTTTCAGTTGACTTCAGTGGATTTTTTTTTGTTCACGGTTGAATAGAATGGATCGTCGTCGATGTCCACAAATGCAACATGCGATGTATCACCGGTCATTTCGGAGTGAAGTGGACCATCGTTGTTCACAGTGGTAGACGGTCGGTCTTCCTTGTTCACAGTTGAGTACAGTGGATCATTTTCCTTTACAGGTGTGTACAGTGGATTGCCCGTATTATGCACGTGGTTAGATGGTTTGTCCTTGTTAACAGTTGTGTAAAGAGGATCATCATTATTCACAGTTGTGTACACTGGGTCAACCGCAAACTGTTTATGATATAGGGGTTTGTCCTTGTTGCCTGTTGTGTAAGTGGGATCACCAATGCTGTCACATGCAGGATTTCGACGATGACTGTTCGCAGATGAATAAAATGGATCTTCATCGTAAATGTAAATACTATCCGGAATGAAGACTGTTCTGTAAGATAGTTTGGAGAAGTATTTAACATTTAAAAGACATTGTTTGCATTGACCATATTCATCGATAAGTGGTTGTAATATAGCAAAGCATTAAACAACTGAACCGTTGCTAATACATCCACAAGTAAATGCAAAGCCGATTCAAATATGTTTAATTTGAATAGAAAAAAACACAACGTTTAACCTGCTTACTGCAACGAATATTTCTATCAATACTTCACACTGGACGCCGTAGATATAAATACAACGAATATAATACAAATACATTTTACTTACCCATTTGCGTTATAGCCGCATGCACCTTCAACAGTAATGCATGCATAACTCATATATATGTTACTGACGCTTTATTAATTTTTTTTCAAAACAAAACACAATAACTTAAAATGCATGTATGAGACGGTGGAAATATATACCATTTAATGCAACGATGGTTTTGCCTTTTTGTTTTGTCTTTATCGAATTAGTTATCTGCTTGCAACAGCATTACATATCAGAAAACAGGAATTACGAAGAGTTCTCTAGTACAGTTTGAACAGTAAACTTGAATATACGTTACTGAGAAAGCAATCACCTTTTCCTATAGCTTCTATTAAAAGAGAACACATCAATTCAAATCAATGACATATTCCGTGTTATATAAATTAAGTTTTTATATCGAACTTGTTTAGAACTTAATGCACATTTTTAAGGATTAGTTTGGAGTTTTGAATTGGGTCGAAATACAGCTATGCCGAATAAAGTACGATTATTATAGCATGCTACGAGTACAATATGCTTTTAACGCTATTTATTCACATTAAATAAATACTATTAGGTTAAATGTAAAGAGCCATACATGGTCGCTTTGTGGCATTGTTCTTGACGCAGCTATACAAAGGATCATCATCGTCGTGGTCCAGAATATGTTGTGCGCCAGCGGGTTCGCTATTAACGAAATTATATGTCAGTGGTAGTAATTGTCAAACTAATGTTCAACATAACACGTGCTGATCAACAAAGTCGTATTGCACTTATCATTGTTGTATTATAACAAAGCAAAACAACAACTACATGTGATTAAGGCAAAGACATATTATTAAATACATAATTAAAAATGTCTCAAAATATGTTATTGATTATACACATACATATACTTACATATGCAAACTTGAGCGTTAAACATTTTTTTTTTTTAATGACAGGTATTAAACGACACACATTATTTTAATATAAAAATTTACTATATGAATGGTAAAATTAACTTAACCATTGTGGCTGCATATCAGGTTCTGAAATAGTGAATTATTACGTTGTTTAATGTTATACTTAGAGATTAATTAAGAATACTGACAAATTAATATTCGTTCTTTAAGGTACTGACAACGCATGCATTCTTAAAGTTAAATTACTGTTTTACCGTTTATATATTATGATTGTACCAAACACTATGGGGCGCATATATATGCATGCACAATTTAGTCTGAGTATTGTTTGTTATAAATGAAGGTGTTAACAAATTGGTTAACAACCTGTACGTGTAGTATTGCTGTTGTCATTCGGCCCTGCTTGACAATCAGAGTAAGTAGCATTTTGAAAGCCGACAGCTTCATTTTCCTGTTCAATATTAACCCTGCATCTGTTGAAACTTATAGATGCTACATCGTAAACTTGACCCGTTAATATTTAACAAAATACGCTCTTTAAGCATATGATAAATTATATTAGTGTTCAAACATAAAGATACGTTCATCTACAGAGATTATGAAGTCCTGAACTAAGCATCGGTGAACGGTTTGATATTTAAGTTAAGATATAGACTTAATTTAGTCATCAATTGCATATTGCAAAGTGGTACACTATTCGTGCATGTGTCTAGGGTTAGACGGTCGAAAACAATAACTTAAATATCAAAAGAACGGGGTCATGGGACAGTTCATAGTTGATCCCAATATCATTGAACTAATCCCAGGTTTATACCAATTGTGGGCATCATATAATGTACTATCGTTCATACAGTATCGTGGACATAGAAATGAATGACGAAATAATTTCGTTTCGACTGTTAAATCAGGAAGACATTTTTCATCTGAAACTTGGTTAACCTACTTTCACCAAGTACCAAATTGGAATCATTCGCGAGAACGAATATCTACACATATACTGTAGAACTATAGTTTTGTGATACACACATTAAACTAGTGTTAGTGACGGAGGTAATATTTCACGTCCGACCGGCCTTTACATAACATAAAAAAGTTCATCGTGTTTCGTAACATGCAGAGCTCTGTTGACACTTATAATAATACAATTAAACGTTGATACGTCCAGTGCTTGTCATACCGTGGTATAAAAATAAATATATGCACCATGTACAATAACCTTCGAAAGCAACATAATACTTTGATAGGCTAAGTAAAAAATACTAACCGGGTTTAAGTTTCCAACATATTTTAAGTTTCCTCCTACACACAAACAGCACTATTGCCACGTCTAGCAAGATAAATGATCCAGCTGTCGCCAGAACAGCTAGAGATGAATTAGAATTTTATTCTTAAACTAGTTGGCTAGACTACAGACTTCAAACTGTGTATCAGAATTATTGGCTAACACAACATAAAACCACATTGGAATTGTCGCATTATAGTTTACCAAGAGAATTCTATTTTGATGTTGTTGTTCTTTTAAAAAAAACTTATAGTATTTTTAATTTGTTTTCTTTCTGTTTGTGATCGTTAACTTAATTCTTGTGAGTTTGTATTAAACAAATAAGTATATCATCCTTTATTGGGCTTACGGGGAAACATTACATAAATATGTATACCATTAAGGTTGACGTTGATTGTGTGCTCTATCGTCGTGGAAACTGTATTTGTAATTGTTGTAACAGTAGACATCTCAGATCCACTGTAAACATCGACATGTTTTTGTGAAATAACTGCACATATGTTAACAAGTTAGTAGAAACAAGTTTTCTTTCCATTCTGAATCTATGAATACATGAAACGCACATGGAATTGTTTTATTTATTTTTGAATGCTATGTAAAAAAATATAAAAAAGCGATAATCATAAAATCCCAAATACCTGATATTGTTTTATCACGACTAACGGCAAATAATAATTATAAAACCATCCATATTTGTACCTTCTGTAGTTTCTGCTTATGTTTCATTGTCTCGACTCTGATCAACATTTATTATCGTTGTGCTAGCAATATCTGAACTAGAACCCATTGTAGAACTCGTTCCTGAGACAAGCTCATTCAATTAGATAACCGATTTACCGAATTGGCAAGTTTAATGCACATTTGTATCAGTTAAATTAATTTTAAGTGTCAAAAAGCATTTTGTTGTATTTACAATACCTTTAAATTGACAGTGAATTTCTACCATATACATGCATGCCATTGTTATTTTTAATGACTAAACGCCTTTTTAATTGATGATTGTTAGTGTAAAGTAGAGTGAACAAAATGAATATACATTGCGATGCGCTTGCAACATTGCTGGACACTGGAGTCTTATTTTCGAATATTGCACATGTCCACTGCCCATCTCTGTTTGCTTACTGTTACAAGAAATATTGCAAACAACTCGATTCCCTTGCATACAAACGCACTGCACTTTTTCCGAACGTAGATTAGCGGACACAGTGCAGTCTTTGTTACTGTTCACTACCTTCACTATCGACTCAAATTCAATTGTATAATTTCTGTAAAACGTGTTACACCAGTTACATTATCATCACTGTTACACACTATTTGTACTGTGTTGCCAGGAAACATTTTAACGTTAATCTGTGGTGGTTGCAACGCTGCAAAAGTAGTACTTGGTTTGTACAGCTTTCATTTAAGCATAATAATAGTAATAATAATAATAATAATAATAATAATAATTTTAATATCAATAATAATAATAATATTAAAATCGATTATATAAATATAATAAATGCCTGACTGTTGTCTGCAACTACAAATTAAAGTTTACCTTCAACAATACATAGGATAACACATCATTGAGGTATGATGGAAAGTTTATAAGATTTTTTTCCATGTTTGAATCAACTATGCAATGTAAATTTATATTCAATCATTTGCTCTTATATACATCTTTAATAGAAACATGTTTGGTATTTTACATCTGATAAAATTCCACTAGATAAGCGGTAGCGGTAGCTTTCTGTTGTTCTTTCTATAAGCTTGATATACTTACTGTTGTACTGGTTAATCGGAAAGGAAAGTTCGAGCTGTGGAAATATCAGAACAGTTTAATTAATTAATCTATTTATTGAAATATTGAAATAGTTATGTATTTTCACTTGGTTTTGCCAATTCATATTAATTTATTAAGACATATTGTGTATATTAGAATAAGGGTAACAAGCAAGTGGTGAAACATACGAGTATATAGAGTTAATAAATAGTGTATAACTGTATAAATAATAAACAAATAATTGATATTTATTTTATGTGATTAATATCAGTGAAAGATCACGACATTTTTTCAATAAAGTACAAAGTTGGTTTGCAATGACAAGCAAAGCAAACACATAACATTTTGAAAGTTAGGATTGTATATATGGCATAACGTTTGTCCACCATATTGGATTGTCCATAAGAATTCCGCCATGGATTTTGTCAGATTAAAGAGATAGAAGAAATATGAAGACAATTTAGACACCTCAATTGAATAAAAAAAAGAAATCGAACTTATCTATCGGAATCAGAACATTTGTGTTAGTCTCCATTAGGCAGACAGAAACGATATTCGGTTCCTATAGAAGACAACTTAACATTACAGCAAATATGTGCAATATCGCAAGGATGGCAGTGTAGAGGAATTGGATAGAGATTTAGAAAATTCACGAATGGAACTCAGAGAAGAGATAGAGAGCCTTGGTTCTGTTGAGAATCTTATTACAGTCGATAAATTTATAGACAATTCAAAGCATACAAGGGCTATGAGTAACACATATATTAGATCTTCTCAGCCATCACAGGACAACGAAAATAACGTAAGATATGCACGACAAACACCTGTGGCCCAGTCTATTTTTAACGACAATAGTGTATTGTAACCCTTTTTAATCTGGGTTGCTTTTTGGAAAGCTTGGATTGAGTCACATGACATTTTAGCGGGAAACGGTTTGGTCGTTTGGAAATCGATTGTCAATTTTCATGATTTGGTCTTTCCAATTCTGGTAAATATTTGTTTTATTGGTTTTATGTTAAAGAGTAATAATTTATTTGTAAGTTTAATAGTTAACAGGTACAGAATGTTCATGTCATATGTTTTCGCGGGCATTTGAAATGACAGCAGCCTTCTTCTAACATAATTTTATGAGTATTTATATTATATATAAATAACGCACATTTAAATAATGCATGGCAATTTAACTTGCAGAACACGTAATGCAACAGAGAGGAGCAAAAGAGGCTGTTATAAATAGGATGTAGTTCTGAGTTATGAGTGTACTGATGTTACTAGCAGTCAAAAGAATGTTTATGACATGGTAGACTATAAATAAATGTAGCCAAAACGTCTGATGCCTTGGTAGTTCATATAAGTCAGTAGGCTACAAATGGCGCCCAACGTAAAATAAACCACACAACATCTGGGTCGGCTGCGGACATCAGTTTTCGTTGGCCGGAGAGGACGTAGCGAGACTTAGAGGTCACCAAGGTCGTTTTGCAGGAGAAAGCGGGAGAAGACATTGCGAGTCTTGGAGGTCGACCAAGGTCGTTCCACCTGAACAGTAACATCTTAACACTAGTACTAGTATTCATCCGTACGGATTCAACACCACGTTACACCTGGAGGATTTAACACCACGTTAGACCAGGATTTCAACATTACACTAACTTTTCAGTTTTCACTGAACTGTGGACATTTTCAGTGATACTCATTGTGTACAAACATTTTAAGTTCTAGTGGTCAAAGCTATTAGTTTCAGTCTACTGAGTGTGAATACTGATTTTTGCAGAATAATTGGATATATCAGTTGACACTTATTTATATGACTTAACATTCTAAAAAGGGTGGGTGGGTCTAACAACTGTAATATCTTATATTTGTCTGAACTGTATGATATTGTAAGTGTGTAAGAAGGAATTCACATCATTCCACTATTGCATGTTTAATAATTACCAGGTGCAGGTTCTAATAACAAATCCTCCAATTTGTAAATGCATTTCTAATTCAGATCTTGATTAATTTTTAAAGTGCTGTTATTTCAAATACGCATGTAAACTATTTTGTATTACTTTATTTATTCAATCAAGTCGATTCATTGCAATTTTCCCACTCATCTGAATTTGGCCAGGTTCAATTCTTCATTAAGTATGTGTTTTGAAGGATCTCAATCTTTGGTCCTAAAATTGTTTTAATCTGGTTCATTTCTTGCGTTCTGTTCCATTAGAATTCCAATTTTTAACTTGCATTTCTGTCTCAGATCTTGATGAATTTTTAAAGTGCTGCTATTTCAAATACGCATGTAAACTATGTTATATTACTTTAGTTATTTAATCAAGTCGATTCATTGCAATTTCACAACTCGTCTGAAATTGGCCAGGTTGAATTCTTCATTAAGTTTGTGTTTTGGAAAATCTCGATCTTTCTTCTTAAAAGTGTTTGTATCTGGTTCATTTATTGCGTTCTATTCCATTAGAATCGGTATTATTTTCTTGAGTTTGCTGGAATTTCGGCATAATTTTGACACCATTTCCTTTGACCATGTGACCAAATATCGACCTTGACAATAACTTGACAATGTATATGTAGATATTTATATACATGTACTATAGTCATTTGCTGATTAGTAGAACTACGTAGCCTGATATAAATATTATATTGGTAGTTAGTTTAGTTAATTCTAAAGCCCAGATATAATAACATGCAACATTTGTTGATACATACAATTTTGAAATCAGGGAGAAATGAAACATTTACTATATGTTTCTGTTCTTGCTGATATTTTGTTATTATCTGTGTAAATAAATATATTTTAACAGATAATATACACACAATATAAAGTCAGATAAAGCATTATAGTTGTTTTGTTCAGTATCTGTGTGAGATTACGGTCAAAACAACATATTGTAAAGTATTTCATGGTTTACCGTATAACCCAACTTGTTTCTTATAGGCGCACCAATTTTATTGTGTTACCGTAAAATACTAATTCAAACAAAATAAAAATTAAATTAAATTTACAAAATACAATTTAAAAAAAAAGCATGCAACTGCAGTAAAATAAATGTTTTGAATTCAAATAAATTAAATTAAAGGTTAAAAAATAATAATTCATGTTATTAAAATAATTTAATTTATTAATTATTTAGTTTAAAAAAGAAAAAAATTAAAATAAACATTAATAGATAAATAAATAAATTATTATAGTGTGTATTATATTACACTACCGTATATATAATGGTGAGTGCACTATTGATTTAAATATTGGACAAATTTAATTTGAAAATTATTGGAATGCTTAGTTTATTATTTGGTTTTTATGAAAGTGATTTAGTGGAGTGATTTGAAAGTGAATTGGACAGCAAAGGCAGTCAACATTTCTGATGTTGAAATCAAAGTGAAATTATAGTGACAGATGTTATAAAAGGATACTAATTGATAGCATTTTGTTGGAACTGGAGATTTTGTTGAAATTGTGTGATTGAACTTGATTTTTGAAGATGATTTGGAGATCATGTGGTGATAAAAACTTGTGTTGAATTTTGAACTTTATAGCTATGTTGAGAAAAACAGTTGTGTTGAACAGTGTTGGTGTTGAATTAATTGACAACAGTGAAAAGTGAAAACAGTGATTACTGTGGACAATTAAAAAGTAAATGTAAATAGTGATAATGACATGTGAATATTGTTTACAGTGAATACAGGAGACTGAGAGTAGAGATTAAGTAGACAGTCATCAGGTGAATACATGTTCAGTGAATATTGATCAAGTGAATTTATTGAAGTTTGATCAAGTGCATTTTGTGTTTGTATCATAATAGAGAAATAGTGATCACAATTACTTGACATGTGAGGTGTGTAGATTTTCTAAGAAACGTTTGACTTATATTGCAAACTTGCAAACTGCATATATTGTGTATATTTAGTTTTTGTGGAAGAACAGTGGTGACTATTAGTACATTATGGAACCAGCTGAGGATATAGACGAACATGGATTAGACATGGCAACGGGAGAAATTTCAGAAGATGAAATGAAGCTGTTACAAGCGCCGAAATTATTAGACATTGAACAACGAGTGAATACAGCTAATATGTAGTGAAAATTGCTCACGCCTTTGGTGGACACGAACAGAAATATCAACCACCAAGTGCAATACGTGAATAAATAGTGAGCTATAACTTTCCCAAACTATCATTTTTCTACGGAGAAGAAGGAAAGAGGGAAGTGACATGGAAAACTTTCAAGTACGAAGTCCAAGCATTTATTAACAGTAAGGTGTTCAAGCCCCAACAGATTCTAATCGGTGTTCGAAGAGCGATGAAAGGTGCAGCAGATGATGTAATAAGGAGATTAGACCCTGATTTGTCATCAGCTGAGGTTCTGGAAAAATTTGAGAACGTCTATGGTAGCACCAAATCAAGAGAAAGCATTATGCGAGAATTCTACTCGATGCAACAGAAAGTAGGCAAACGTGACTCTGTCTGTGCCGCTAGATTAGAGAAGTGTTTGACAAGGCAATTCATTTAATAGGACTGAAGCAAAGTGAAACTGAAATCCTGAAACAAGTACTCCATGCTGGTTTATTAAAAGAGTTCAAACATTTGTTAGCCTATCAGTGCAACAAAAGTAAAGACTATGACGATTTTAAGAAAGAATTACAAACAATTAGAAGCTGAAATAAAAGAAGAAAGAACTGACATCAAAACCTGCAAACTTGTTATAAACAAAGAAGATAAAGACATGAAAGAAATGAAGGACTTGTTACTTTAACTTAATAAAAGAATAGAACAGCTAGAAAAGAAACAACCGACTAATTACCAATATGGAGGGAGGTATCCTAATGGCGGAAGAAACATGTATAGAGGTATGGGGAACAGAGGTAGAGGTCAGAATAGAGGAAGAGGCACATACATGCAGCAGGTACAACCTTTCGTAGGACCTGCTACATTTGTAGTGAAATTGGAAATACACAAATAAATTGTTCCTTCAATCGTGACCGGGAGGACATAAGCAGTATTACTGCCCAAAATAATAAGTTCTCCAATAATAGGGTCCAACTTGAGCACTTACACAGGGGACCCCAAATTAGTTGGAGAAATAAATGAAGCAATCATCAGCATTAACTAAGTAGCAACAAAATTTCTTCTAGCTGTGTAAGCATCGTTTCAGAATCCTTTCACCGAGAACATCTTAATAATGTGGATATACAGACAATGAGCAACATCTTAAAAATATAATGCGCCGATGGAAACAATTTACAGTACCTTGGCGTTATTGAAATAGAACTGAATATCATAGATAAAATACTACCACCAACCAGTAAAAAATGTGTTCTATTAGTAACCCCAGACACTACTCTGCAAAAGCGCCAATCATTTTAGGCACTAATGTTCTTCATGAAATAATGAGTGAATGTCAAGACATACACGGCGGGAATTTTTTACAGACTGTCAAGAAATGCACACCATGGTATTTTTGTTTCAGGACTATGGTTCTTAGAGAGAAAGACTTGATGAGAAATAAAAACCGAATTGCTGTGAATAGAAGTGCCACCCTACATAATATTTTACTCAAACCTAATGAATCGATAGATGTCAACGGATATATGGACAAACTTATTGATCATCTAGACACAGCAGCTATATTGCAGGAATACAGTAATCTGCCATCATATGTCGACATAACACCAGCAGTAGTCCAATTTAAAAATAAATTGAGCAAAGAGCTGACTGACACGCTTTTGAATTTGACCACACATACTGTCAAAATTGCTCCACGTGCTATTATATGTGAAATGCAACCAGTTATTGTAGCTGATGTACCCGTATTGGCTGTACCAAACACGGCGTACACTATCAGTGTGGTAGTTATCATAAGTAACAAGATGATACGATATATTCGCTCGTACCAATAAGAATGTCTGTCCGAATATTCAATTTATCTGCCAAAGCCATTACAATTATCTTTTGCGAACTGAAATCAGCAAAGGTATTTCACTCATGTATACCAGAAACACAAAGTTAACACATGATGAACACGTACAGACAATTTCTGTATGTTTATTTAAAATATGTAATCCTTGATAACAAGAACAGCTAAAGAACATGTTCTTTGCAATGAAACATGATTTAATGGAACATGAATGGAGATGGCGAGGGTCGTCAAAGATATGACTGCATTTCAAGTTGGAAGTTTAGGCTCTTTAAACGCAACACATTGTCACTTGTAACGCACCGGCAACCTTTCAGCGATTGATGAAGAGTTGAATGGGCGAATGAATTTAACTTCAACTATTGTCTCATATATCTTTATGACATCATACTGTATAGCTATGGTTTGTTTAAGGCAATACAGAGGTTATAAGATTACTGACGCGCTTGCGCACGATGAACATACACCTTAAAGTGTCCATTCATGAATCCGGAAGTTGTATATCGCTGTCATTTGGTCTCAAACAACGGCATCAAAACCAAACCCAGTAAAATAGATGCGATACCAAAGTTACAAGTAAGACACTTTTTAGGATTGGCCGAATATTACTATTAACTTATACGAAACTTTGCCCAAATAGCCCGGCCGATCGATGAATAAAAGTGTAGTTTTAATATATTTAAAATGAACTCGAGTGGCTAATTCAATTAAGTAGCATGTATGCTGAAGTTTTTTTGTAGTTTAAACTAAGTCAAGTTTCGGTTAGAAACTGATACACGACCCTTTAAAACAGAGGGACGTAACATATTTAACAATTTTCGTTATTTACCGCATATGTTGTCATGTTGCTTGCTTGCAATATCTATTCGTACGAATTTGATTCACATTGATATAAATAATTCACGTAGCATGATGTGCTGGGCACTCCGAACATCCATTATGCAAGTTCATCACTATCAGCAACCAACATGCATGGTGGCATTGCCTGCTGACAAACTGGCATTGCCGACAAATATGTTTAAACCGTTATCAAGCACGACGTCTGTGCAAGTTAGCACACTGACATCGTCAACTAGCATGATGCAAGTGTCGCCATGCGCGATGTCTGCATCACTAAGCGCAATGACCCTATGAAAAATATGCTGTAACACCGATCAATCACGATATAATTGTTGTTTAAACTCTCATGAATATTTTTCTTACTAAGCTATATCTACCCTCATATGTATAACCATAAACCAAACAACGATCTATTCAATACGACAATCTAAGCAATCACTGCTTTTGAGTGTAAATGAATAATGTAGAAAGGTTAACCAATGAGCCCTTTATGAAATATTGTAACACCTGGCATGGAAGGTATACAAGAACATAGTTGCAATATCTCCTGCCCAAGAGAGAGTTGACAAATACATTGTACGGAACCACTTAAACTGCAACTAGGACATTAAAGGATGAATCATAAGTGAAATTCATTGATAGCGAAGACATTTAAGTAACAATTAAAACCGCACAAAACTTATATTGTGTTCCGGCTTTAATTTTTTAAGGAGCATAACAAATAAGACACGCGTTTCCTGTACAGTAACGATTTAACTTTGTCCTTGACTGACATGGATGATTTTCACAAATCCCGTGGTACATAAGTGTTCATGTTACCACTTGGAGTTCTGTGGCATCTGATATTCTCTATTGTTCGAAGGCAGATGGGGTAAACGGTCTGCTATACAATGCAAATACTAAATAATATTCATGAAAAGCACACACAAAGCTTGCAAACTTGCATCAGAGTAAATCGTCTATTGACAACCATTTATTGTACATTTTCAACTTTTTGGTTGATTATTAATCGCAATGACAACAATGCCAACTGTAACACACGTTCCCAAACTGAAGTCAAGGTAGATATTGAGGTTGATACTGGTGTTTTGGCCATCAAGCACACCTCTCGTGATGCATGTTTGTAAGTATTAACGTCGTACCATCAGTCCGCCACAGTCTGTAAAACAATGCAGTGGATTGAAATAACACACATATACACTGTGCTTGAACTGTGTTTTTGTCCTGCAAGTACCGTGATGGCACATTTAAACTTCTGATCGTTTTTGGTGAGCTTTACATAATTAATTATCGGTATTAAACATTAAACGTTGTTATTATTACTACGTAATATTCAACTGATAATGTAGCTAAACAATGCAATGGGATGTGTCACGTGTACGTAAGTTTTCCGGTTCACTTTCATAAACGTTAAGTCGACGTGTACACATCAAAGGCGAAGTATAGCACTGACATTAGCACATGTAGCAATATTTAATGTTTGTTTGGAAATCAAAGTTTATGTAAGAGCATAATCACCATAAGTGCTAAGTAATGGTTTGTTTCACATTGAAGGCATTTGGAATTAGTATGATGTTTGCTGGTATTAAACGTAAGTATGAACATAGACTTCTTTTGCATAGATAGTCCGTTTTTTTCTGAACTGTCAAAACATTAATAATTTCACGGTGGATGCGTTATTTATATCCTCGGCCAGCATTGGTGATTTTCCGATAGCTAGCTTCGGGTATCGGGTATTAAATACTACCTGTGGTTTATAATATTTAAAGCAGGGTTTTCAACAAAGTAGTAAAACAATATGGTTGAGCAAAAAGCTTTGAGGTATATTGCTCGTCACGTCAACTTAGCTTTTGCTGGTTTGAGTACCGTCAATAAAAAAATATTTTGAGCAAAAAGGAAATATTTTAAATGTTGCATCGCTTGTTTTTAATAAACATTAGATTTTATATTTACAGTTATTTTTTATGTTATTTTCATTTCTCTTTGTTTTTTTCTTTACTTTTTTATTATTTATTTAATGTTCATTAAAATAAATAATTCATAACATATTAATTTAAAAACACAATCAGATAAGAGCTTCTTCATTTCAGTCTGACGTGTCCGTCTTTGTGGTGTTTTTAATATTATGTTATTCGTGGAAATCATGATTTACTCTAAGCAATTGTGTTCAAACAATGTACGATGATAACAACATGCGTACAAGTTAAATAAAGAAATAAAAAATATCTGTCTGAGATTCTAACCCGGACCGCTCCGTTAATAACCGATACTTTTCGTCTTTAAACCACTCTGCCATTCCGACTGATGTTCAGTGCAGAATTGCGTATGTTATCTATCATGTATTGTGTATACCATAAAGGCTAATCAATACACGTATATACACGGAAAACTGCGACGAAAGTCAAATTCTAAAAATAACACACTCAACCATCGTGAAATAATTTATGTTTGATAATTATCCGTAATCTTTGAAATGAAAGTAACAAACAAAAAACAATAACATGTACAATATTTGCAGTGTTGCAGCCACCAGACATCAACATTATTGTGTTTTCTGGGCATACAATACAAATATCGTGTGACCGCCATGACGCTGGGGTAACGCGAATTTACAGAAATTCTACTAAAGGATTTGATTCGACAGTGAAAATAGTCAACCGTGACAAATACTGCATTGTGTCCACTGATCTACCTTCGGAAACAGTGCAGTGCGTTTGTATGCGAGGGAATCGAGTTGTTTGCAATATTTCTGTTTACAATATTGCAAACAGAGATGGACAGTGGAAATGTGCAATATTCGAAAATAAAACTCCTGTGTTTAGCAATGTTGCCAGCGCATCGCAAGGTATGTTCATTATTACACTGAAATCCTCCATTGTTTGTCAATAACAAAAACAATGGCATAGTTATATGAGGAAGTAATCATTTGATAAATGTAATGTAAATATAAATGTTAATAAAACCATATATATAAACTGCCAAACCGTTATAAGTTTAATACTGTGCATTAAGCATGCACATTAAGAAATCTGTGTTTTAGGCGGAAGTCAACGGTCTTTTGAGAGGGTAATTTGCAAAAACAGGTATCGCGAAAAACTACTTATATTCTTGGCAGGCTACGAGTCAGTTAATCAAAACCTGATTGGACCCTTCTTCAAAACAATTACAATTCACGAATGTGTTCTTACCAATTAACCACTTAAGATAATGTTTGCCATGTGTATTATAATATGTATATCGTGTGATTTATTAAAATCACAGTTTCATAAATAGTCAGTTTATTAAAAAAAATTTAAGTCAAATTAATGACACGCCTATTTTCGTTGTTTACTTGAATGTAACCGAAATATTAATTTGAGAGACCTGGAAGACGACCATTAAATTAATGCGCTACTTCGTTTTTTTTTAAATCGTTTTGAAAGTGTTGTTTCTATTTACAGATTCTTATTCAATTTTTTGACAATATATTACTGTAATCTATAAATTTTATATTGTGTTATGGAAAATCTAGAGCACGCATCGTATGACTAACTTTTTACTCAGTAGGCTACGAATCACTAACAATTGATGCTCCTAACTACCACGTTTTATCGGTTATACTGCATGGCTCGTTGCAGATTGACTTGTTAACTGACATGTATAAACTAACTTCCGTGTGCATTAGATAATTAGCTTGATAAGAAAACATATTACCAAGTAAGTCGTTCAAACAAACGTTTACTTTATAGCAAAAATGCACACGTAATTCACATGCTTTTAGTTTTTTAGACTTCTACGCGTTTTGATTTATTTATATATATAAATCAGGAAGGAGCTCGACAGTGTCCACTGTAGATCCTATTTCTGACATTGCTAGCACAACGGTAATAAACACGAATCAGAGTCGTGACAATGAAGCAGACGAAATAATAGATGGTATTGTGATTGGAATAACTAATACTGATTTATTGTATTTAATATTCGACGGACTATATCACATTGTTTAAACAGTTTAGGTATTTGGGTTTATTGGGTGTATTGCCCCGTTAAAGTTTAATACATTTCCCAATTAATTATTCAATAAACAATAAGGATTCTATAATTATGCGGGTCATTCAATCATTTTAAGATCGTTGCTAATATATTACGCATACACAAGAGCAATATTTTTACAGCAACTAGTTGTTGTTTACAGATGTAGCTGATATGTCGACTGTTATTGCGATCGCAAATGTCAGATCTTCGACGACAGAACATGCTATTCAGAAAACAGCTAGCTCCAATGCAATCGGTAGCCTTTTATAAACAATGTATTTAGCAGTCAAAAAGATAATTACCTTTGCTTATAAGAACTCACCAATAATAAGTTATATTAACCAAATTGGGCAAACCTAGAGGAACGATGAGACTAAGCGTGCTTTTACATTTCAATGCTTAAAGGTGTATGATATGTGCTGGGTAAATGCCAATGAGGTTAACACATATTTCGGCTGGTACACAATAAGTAACCAATCTGTTGTCCGAATATTATTTTTTTATTCAGACAGTTTCTGTCAGAAGTTCATAATCATCGCGGCTGCGGGTGTGATTTTACTTCTTGCGGCTACGTTACTGATTTGTGTCTGCAGAAAATACCAAATACGTACAGGTTGTACGCAACTGAAATTTAGTTTACTTGGAGTGTGTAATATATAATTAATATACACGTACCAGTAGTTATATATCTATCATGTTTAGTAAAATATATAACGTATAATAACAGGCATAGTACGTATGTATTGTTAAACATTGCTCTACCTATTTAGCTATGGTTATTGCGTCCTAATTGCAATTGCACAAAGTAATCAACCACATTAATAAATTGCATATGTTGGATTTATTATAAAATAAATGCTTAATGAGTCAACAGTTATATTTTTTAGAAGCAATTAGTCCCTCCAGAGGTGACAGTACTAGCGGTGCAGAAAACACCGTTCACGAGCTCTTTTCTGAAGTCGTAGCTGAAAGACAACGCTCAGCAGTAGACCACTATGATCGCATACCAATGATGGTTATATCGCCTATGGCTGACAGTGTCCCTCTCTCAGTCGACGCCATGACTGTAGAAGATGCAACTGAGTCAGAGACTGAACAGAGAAGTACAAGTGTACACTATTACGAACAGTTCCGGATAGTCCAGATGCCGATGTGCCCGCCTCTCAAAGTAAGTGACCTTTTGATTTTGACGACAGCATGCGTGTATACGAGTCCCATAACGACTTTGGTGTTTGTTTGTGCTTGTTTACATACACTATACATATATACAACCTATAATTGCAGGCATAGTACATATATATTGTTAAACATTGCTCTACTTATTTAGCATAGGTTATTGCGTCCTAATTGCAATTGCATAAAGTAATCAACCACAGTAATACATTGCATTCGTTGGATTTACTATAAAATAAATGCTTAATGTGTCAACAATTATATTTTTTAGAAGCAATTAGTCCCTCCAGAGGTGAAAGTGCTAGCGGTACAGAAAACACCGTTCACGAGAGCTCTTTTCTGAAGGCGTAGCTGAAAGACAAAGCTCAGCAGTGGACCACTATGATCGCATACCAATGCTGGTTATATCGCCTATGGCTGATAGTTTCCCTCTCTCAGTCGACGCCATTACTCTAGAAGATGCCACTGAGTCACAGACTGGACAGAGAAGTACAAGTGTGCACTATTACGAAACAATTCCGGATAGTCCAGATGCCGATGTGCCCGCCTCTCAAAGTAAGTGACCTTTTGATTTTGACGACAGCATGCGTGTATACGAGTCCCATAACGACTTTGGTGTTTGTGTGTGCTTGTTTACATACACTATACATATACGTGTTACCGTTAAATACAAAAACGATAGCTTGAACTTGACGGCGTTTCCTTGTGTTGTTTCGTGAAATTATTTCCCTTAAATTGACGAAAGATTTTTTTCTATACGGAAACCTATATCAAACATAACTTACAAGCCCTTTTAATTTGCGTCATTAATATAACACTAATTTATATTTTAGACGAGAACGAGGAATCCAAAACACGTGCGTATGTATTCATTTTGATTTGAAAATATATGGAACATGCATTGGTTTGCATCTTTAGACACCTACTTAAGCGGAAATAATATGTACATATATTTAACGAAACTATGGAGAAAAATAGGACAATGTGATTGTTTTACAAAACATTAAGTGGAATGTATTTAATTTTGCAATTTACTGGCGTTATACGAAATTTCTTGCAGCAGTAAGCCGCGGGGCAAATGTTACTGTTAATTGCTGAATTATTGATTAGGTGGCTGAAGCTACGCGTCTCAGTTTTATTAACACTCAAATGCGTTATGGCTATATGTGTGTTCTGTATTTCCATGCGTATGTTCGTAATACGCAATGGCGACGCATATAAAAAAATAACTACCCGGGGAACTCTAAACTAGATTCAAACCGCATGTTCATATCGCGCCTTCTATCAAACAATTATAAGCAATAGCCATTCCATGCCAATGTAATTTATATTGATGTATGTAGGCATGCCTAAATTTAGAAATGGTGTGATTAAAAGGAAACAGTTTAGGTTGTTCAATGTTTTCCGTAGAACTGAAACGCTTCGCTATGAGAATCTTCTTGGAACGAGAACCGATGAGAAAACGCAGTACATCACCTTAGCAAACATCTAGATAATTATCAACCGCAACGGACCTGGCTACGACTACATTTTTCCCGCTGTCAGACCATGATCTTGACGCTTCACTTCATGCGAACAATTGTGCATCAGTGTAAATATAAGTGTATTTGTGTATATTGTTGAAACAGATATAAAAAACAAAACAAAACGTTCATTCGTTTTGTTTTCCTTGTAAATGCATGTATGTGTATTATTAAATAAAACTCAACAACTCTATGCACCACTCAAAACAATATTTATGTTTATGCATAAGACTGAACGACTAAAAACGGCGTTACTTTAACAACATAACGAACTTCATCTATTAGAATGTAAATGTTTAATTGAATTTGATGTATAAGAAATATCATAAAAATCAACCAACTGACAGATAACGATATTGACATTCATTCAAATGCGAACAATAAGTATGAGTGTAAATATTAGTGTATTTGTGTATATTGTTTAAACGGATATAAATAACAAAACAAATGTTAATGTGTTTATTTTGTTGTATGTATGTGCATTATTAAAGAAAACCTAAAACCACTATGCACCACTCAAAACCATATTAATGCCAATGCTGAAGACTAAACGACTACGACGGCATTACTTTAAAAAAAAATACAATATTACGGACTCCATCTATTATAATTTATATGTTTTATTGAATTTGATAAGCAATGCGTATTTCAAACATGCGTGTTGATTAACGTTCCGATATTAGATACAAATAGTGTATTTAATAATTGTCCTTTGAAGACATCCGCTGTTAATATAAATAGACCCCTTTCTTAATTTTAAGTAAATGAGTATTGTATGAGTTGTATCCCTTAAGAAAGAAAATAGAAACACAAGTCTGTATTGGCTGTGATTGTAAATAACAGAACATAATTGTTTAGTGGAGAAAATTTAAGTAAAGCTTAAACTTATACAAGAACACCGCGATTTGTCGCATGCCGGGGCATAACTCAAGTACGATCAGAGCAATTATGGCCGAAAACCGAACTTGACCTTCTCTGTATGCCTACTAACACTTTTCCAAAATTTTATAATGTTTGCACAAAAACCTTCTGAAGTTATTTTCTGCTCGAACCTTATTAGAACTATTGCTTTTCCAAAATTAGTTATAACTCAAGTACGATAAGAGCAATTATGCCGAAAACCGAAAAAAAACTTCGTTTTATGCCTACAACTCTTTACCAAAGTGTCATAGCGATTGCACAAGCCTCAAAGAGGCATAACTAAAGTTATTATGCACACACAAAAATGAAAACTGAACCTTCATTTTGTGTCTACTAACACTTACCTAAAGTTTCACTATGAAAGTTAAAGTTCATTTTATCAATAACAACATTGCCAAAGCAAAAACACATAGCATAATAAGTTAATAATAATGCAACAATTGCATAATATACAATGCGTTCGAATAAAAACAGTATAAAACACATTAGTAATACTCGTTTTGTGTAAAGATATATAAGTACACAGTTTTAACATAATTTATTATTTCACACCAACAAAATGATGGTGCAGGTACAAACTAACAGAGTAACATTATTACTCTCTATATAGATATTATATAAAAAAAAGTTATTCACTCTCTTTGCAAATATGTTAAATCCTAATATTTAAGTCAGGGCATTTATTTTAATCAAATGCAAAGTTAAATTTAAGAAATGTAATACATTCATAACCTAATAAAGGAATACAATATTAACAGTTTAAGTAAATGCTGAACAATAGTTTAATGAAAACAAAATTCGGCATTTATGTATTTGGGTTAAAACCGTTGTATAGTGTTTTGTAAATAAACAATACAATGGCTTGTGCAACCCAACCCTTCCAAAATAATAAACGATACAAGTTTGACTGCTATCGCTGTAGATATTCAATAGCATCGATACCGGAGGTATATTTGCATTACGATAATTATTAATGATTACACGTGTATATTGAATTTAGACACCACGACCTCTGATACAGCTCATTTCCATCCTTTTGGAGATTGAGTATTTAACGAAGAGACTCATTGCGTGAATAAAACAAAATATAATAAAAGTACACGACGATCTATATACGATAAATTTCCGTGAATTTCTAGTTTTATCCAGATTTGTAAAAAACTAAACATGTTTCACAGTATATCGTAGTACATATATCACTATTGTACAAAGCGTTATAATACCTATTAACAACTATGTATAAGATTCATCACCAAAACCACTCATTTATTTACGAAATTCAAATGTCGGTTGGATATGGCGTCACACCGTTTCCTGAATATAAAATAAAAAAGATATATACATGTGCATATATACAAGCACATTTCGATTTAAGTAGCCAATATTTAATAATCATTCGGTTTGTGTTATGTCTCCAATACGCAACGAGTTCCAGTAATTCTTTAACACATCGACAATGCTTTTTCCAAACTACAACGAGCATTTTATTGGCATAAAACAAACACTGAATAATTGTTAAAACAAAAATGAACACATAATTATAAGGCTGATGGAACGACGTATCTGAAAGTGTCATTACTGTTAACAGGTTTTGTAACAAATTGCATTTGTAGCGCGTTACTTATATTTTACACCACTGTGACAAAATTGAAAGACACAATAGTACACTTTATAAAACATCAACATTTTAATGCATTCCTATTAACCCCTTAATTGACTTGGAATAGGAAACCCGCATTTTAGGGACCCATTAATAACCTGATTTAGCTACCTTAAATTAAAAAGTGTTTTAATATTTTAATATTTTAAAAAGACATGTATACTTTTTCATCAAATAAGGTTATACATTAATTAGACATCATTTTTATGCAGTCCAAAACATTGGATTTATGTTAAAGTGCTGTGGTGCAAAAATGAACTTCGTATTCATTTAATTTAAATAAGAAATCACGATACATATGATGCCACATAGATACTATACACTATACTATACTGCATACATTAAAAGGCAGTATGTTTTGTTTTTCTTTTGGGAACAAATATGAACTGTTTGCTGCTTTTGATATTGTTTTTAAATCATTGAATGGAGATTATATTATTCCAAGTAATCATCTTCTATTAATATATTCAGGAGGTTTTTGTTGTTGGTGGGTCCGTGTTAAAGTTGTTAAACAAGCATCATTACCATAGGCTATCTTAACCCACAATGTAAATGTTTACTGACGGCTAAGACCGTATAACTCATCATTCACTAAATGGATTAATGCATGTCCTTTCTAAATATTATTCAGCATTACAAAAATGTGTTGCAATTGTGAAATCAAGAGACGAAAGCTTCACACTCGCGTTTTCACTAGAACACGTATTCTGACTTTTTGTTTACTTTACTCAAGTGTCATCAGTTTGTTTGCACCTTCATATCGGACATTAATTTAAAAAACGGTCAATGGTCATTATAACCCGTTGCTGTGAAAAGTTTGCTTCAATTCAATGTCAACATTTTATTCAACAGTAAAACGTATGTTAGTACACGGCTGAATAATAATAGTAATAATAATAAGCAAAACATTTAACAGTTGGTTAAATTATTAATTTACACAATCATTCCATTTTTGTAAAAGAAATACTGGAGATAATTTTTGTTGTCACTTGTACAACCAATATATTTACACCTACTGTCGTACTAGGACTTCCTTGAATGTGTAATTAATTGTAAACATCATACAATAGAAGAGCTGTCGTAGAAGCTGTCGTAGGACAGCGCGCTCGAATTTTCTTGTGCTTGTCAGAGTTACTGGCATTATTTTTCTAAAGCAAGAAATATGGAAATTCCCTAAAAGCCCATTTTTATAACAAAATGCATTAAAGTCTGCACATCAATAAACGTTTTATTAAAAGTGACCTTGACCCCACCCAATATGCAATACCAAGCGAGGTCTTGATATAAGGTATCTATGTATTTAGTTTCATTACAATATCTGAATGTGTTTTAAAGTTATTGATCGAAATTGTTTTTCTATATTAATGGTGTCCCCTCCATACACAATCGCAAGCGAGGTCTGGATATAAGTTATCTTGTATAAAGTTTCATTAAAATATCTGAATGCATTTTCAAGTTATCGAGAAGAAACCGCTTTTCTATTTAAGTAACAGTGACCTTTACCTTTACCCATTATGCAATCCCAAGAGAGGTATCGGTATAAGGTATGTATGCATTAAGTTTCATTAAATATATCAATGCGTTCCCAAGTTATTGAGCGGAAACCGTTTTTCTACTTTGAGTAAATGTGACCTTGACCCCACCCACACCATATGCAATCCCAAGCGAGATCTTGATTTAAGATATATATGTATAAAGTTTCATTAAAATATCTCAATGCGTTCTCAAGTTATTAAACGGAAACTGTTTTTCTATTTTAAGTAATAGTGATCTTGACCCCACCCATCCCATATGCAAGTCCAAGCGAGTTCTCGATATGAGGTATGTATGTATAAAGTTTCATTAATATATCTCAGTCAGTCTCAAGTTATTGAGCGGAAACCATTTTTCTATTTTTTGCAACAGTGAGCTCGACCCCACCAACCCCATATGCAATCCTTACGAGGTCTTCACATAACCTATCTATGTATTAAGTTTCATAAAAATATCTCAACGCGTTCTCAAGTCATTGAGCGAAAACCGTTTATTCTATTTATAGTAACAGTGACCTTGACCTTGACCCCAACCACCCCATTTCCAGTTTCATTACAATAGCTTAATCCGTTCTCGAGTTCGAGAGTGGAAACGATAAGTTGGGTAACTAGCTTACCGAAAAACTTAAACCTGTTCATATCGCTTATATGTAACATTTCTAAGGGTAAAAAGGCCCATATTTCTGACAAATTTCAAACTAGAGTTATCAAAAATTCCCATGAGCTCATTTTAATATAGGAAATGAGTGTTCTAAGTTTAAATACAATCCCTTAGTCCATTCCTGAGAAGGCAGCTTACCGAAAAACTTTAACCTGTCCATATAGCTTATGTTAAATTTGTAAAAAGGCCAATAATTTTGACAAATTTCAAAATAGAGTTACCAAACATGGCCTATAGATTGGTTTTAATGTGGGGAATAAACGTTTTAAGTTTCAATGAAATCACTCAAGCTATTCCTGAGAAACTAGCTTACCGAAAAACGTTAACCTAGCTCGGACGCCGACGCCGACGCAAACGCCGACGCCTGGATGAGTAGAATAGCTTGCCTTTTCTTCGAAAAGTCGAGATAAAAACGATTGTTTATTATTTATTATATTTGATGCCCAGCAAGGTTTGTATTGATGATGTGTGTAAGTAATTTGTCGTCATTTACAAATGAATGATTTTAATATTTTCCGCATATAGCACTACACAAACACTGGTTGTTCTCAGAAAAAAGATTTAATTTCTATTAGAAATTAACTATAGACATTCGACGTACTACACTGCAAAATAGTCAATCACAAATACTACCTGTCTTGGTATATCCGTCATGGGAATTCTTGTCTCTTTTTCCGCGACATCGTTCGTGTCGTTCTCGTCCGTGTAACTATTTCGTGGCTGAAATTGAAACGAACGAATGGCTCATGTGGTATTCCACATACAATACAATCAATACTATGCGATATAGTAATGAACTCATGTGTCTATAATCTAAATTACATGCAAGATAGTGTTTGTAAAAATATAAAACATGAAACGTCTTTCAAAGCAGCAGTATCACTAAATATATTAGATACGGTAAAGCATTCGAATTTGTTCAATAACGTTTGTATCATAGTCGCACGAATACTAGTATTACCCTATGATATGATAAAGTGTTGATATTTGTAATTAGCATTCAAAACTATTATTCGTCTTTTGTATAAGGCATTTACAATATCTGCCATCGATGTTTAATCTAAGCTTGTTATTAAATATAAAACAAACAAATCGTTACGCCAATACTCATATTCAAAGGACCTATATACATATTTCAAAAATGGAAACTGCCATATATCATGAAACGAAATAACAACTTATGACACAAACATATTGGAATAAGCTACCAATTACATTGTTGCAATTATAAATCAAGTTCAACGTTTATTAAAATATGTGCATCACTAACACTGTGATATATTACATAAAAATGCAATCTGGAATAATTGTGTCCATCTGAAATAATAGTAGATGGACGCTGATTCAGAGGTGTGTACGTTTTCTGTCTGTTAATTTACAAACACTATTGTGAAAACGAGTCTTTTGTTTCAAAGAACTGTTTACTCAAAAATATATTATCCTCTACATTTATTGATCGATTCGCTTAGTAGACACGACGTTTGACTAAAATGATACAGGTCTTCTCATTCGTGGTTTAATTTAAATTGATTGTTCCAGTATTTCATTTTCCTCTGCTGCTAAAAGTGTAAACACCTCATTGGAAAAACGAAAAATCTCACTGCATATTATCGTCGTAAAAAAATTATTTTTGTATCTGTTTTTACGTTTCAATTGCTAATTTGTTTTTACAAAAATCAAAGGCATACCATTTTTGTGACGAGTCGCAAAAAACAACCTGAAAAATAAAATTGTCTTAATCATGTATAGGCTGCAGCTTTTTAAGCAATCTTCAATAAGACAAAAGTAATATACATCTTTGTTACGTTTGGTTTCTGTCATTTCTGTAGTTTTTATGTTAAATTAAACCGTGAGCGAAGTGTTTTAGAATTTGCCAAGCGATAGCCTCAGAGTACAAGAGATGACTGTACTGGATATCGTCACTCATATTTCATTCGAGATATTCATCCTCAATTCTCTAAAATGTATAGTAAGAACTGGACACCTCACATTAAAAAAGAACTGGAATTTTATTTAAACAAAAACAAAAACAAGCATCAATTCTGTTTTCAGTCCATGGTCTGACTATATTTATTTAGTTCCGTTGAAAGGCGAACTTATACATTGTTACATGCTTATCAGGATTAACATAATACTATAAACGGAGTTGGCGTATCTTCGCCTTATGTTTGCCGTATTATTATTTGATTCAGATGAATATTAATGTATACACAGATCGTAGTTGACGTGTTTTGTCGATATCATTTTTACAGAGTAGATACTACAACATGTATATATATTCAATGTGACTTTTTACAATATTTAGATCAATATAAAATATTATACCTTTGAAATCATAACATGCGCATAACAGTTTTATGCCGCTTTGAACAATACAGACAACAAATACGCTTATTGTTAGTGTCAGCACAGCCCTCAGAGGTCCATTGACATTTTGTGCTGAAAATTGAACAATATGATGATAGTATATAATAGTATACAATTGTTAAAAAGTGAAATTCATGTGTCAGCTATATCATGTACGTTTCAATAAAATTTCTGATAAATTAGTTACATATTTAATATCCCACACTTGTTGAACAATATTTGTCCATATAATATATAGACTATAAACATTTCAACAATGCATACGAAAGCATTTGAATTTTAAACATCAAATATTTGTTCTTGGGCGTGTTTCCTTGAAACCGAATTAACTAGAATATGTCGTGTACGTACGTTGATTACAGACGTTTTTTAAGTGTTGAATTTCATCCAGTATTTCAATGAACATCTTGGAGGTCATCTGGTCTGAACTATTGTTAGAAATATTCGTAGTCAACGACATTATTTGAATGCTGAAACAATTTGATGATTTATAGGTTTCGCAAAAGGTATATGTCCCAAATGTTTCCTCTGTGTCCTTTGCTACGCTTAAAAATATTGCTCCATATCCAGAATATACAACGTCATAGTGTTTTTTAAGTGACTTGTCGATCATAAAGCATACACCCTCTTGCGCGTCGCACTCTGCTATAATTCGTGTATTGTTCAACATGTCACTGAAGCGGATCGTTATGTCTGTGTTTGACATACATACAATGGTAGGAACTGTATCATGCTGCATTCGAAGCTGAACATCGCCAAGGACAACATGCATGTACGATCCTGAAACAACAAATAAAAAAAATACATCAAACCTAAACTTGTTTAATGCTGATACGGATTCATTACGATCAAACAACGTGCACATATAAACCTGCATTAATAGCAAGTTTGTTGCGCCATCACACATGAATATACCGCATAAAATAAAGACCTTACCTTGAAAATAAAAAATCGCTAGAAACAACTTTAAGTCCATCATCTGTAAAAACAATTTGGTAAATTATTTTTATTAGTCAACAAATTGTTAAAGTATGGACAAGCAATTCAGTATAGTATGGCTTATACAACATTTGTGTTAGTCCTAACATCAATACTGTGTTGTTGAGAGCATTATTGAGTTTTCATGTGTTATAATCATTTCTGTTTTAGAGAACGTTTCTTCGTATGGTCATTGTCCTCGATGCATGCTTGAACTCAAACCAACTCCAAAACAACTTATTCCCCAAAAGCTCACACTGTGCAATGCTACAGTTAAAATGAGGTTTACTAATTCAATCAAACCATACAATGCTGATAATTGTGTTACATTATTTTCTTAAACATAATATTGTCCATAAAACGGTTTAATTTGCACACAAACTGTATTTTAAAAAATGAATATGTACTGTCTTGAATCCTTGATGGCAATGTGGATTTGCCATATTGCTGTTACACGGCACTGCAAAAGTGGTAAGGATATACATAATTCATATAATAATTAGTGATAGCCAGCCCTTTGATTGTTTATTGCATTAACCCTTGACAAATGATAAGCTTAGCTAAATACTAGAATGCACTGCAGATACATTATCAAAAACTTAACACAATAAGTCGCAGGAATCCGGACATTGACGTACAAATGTTTTATCGATGGTGCTCATAACCATCGCTGAAATGATTGTGTGCTGAACTGAACGAATCTTACTATCTACTAACCTCTGCAACTGTCGTATAAACGTTAACAGAAGTGTCCGTCTGTAGGCAAACCTGCAATAATTTGAGTTATAAACAACCTTTACAAGCATCATTATTGCATTCTAAAGCAAAGCCATACTGAATACATTCATAGTATTTAAGTATGCTCCGTTTTGTGTTATTGTTGGTTAATACCAACAATATAATACATATTCATAACAATATTCTACGGGGGCCAATTTGATAAATAAATATCAGACATTTATAATTAAAATAAAAATAAGGTTGGTATAAAGGGAAAATAATGTACGTATTATGGGAGAAAACACTAAAATATTTAGTTCGTGTTTGTTTTTCCATTCTAGTCGTGACAATTGACGAAAAAATGTATGTTCATTGTACAAGGAGAGCTTGAACATATTTGATTTAAGCAGAACATATGTGGCATGTTTGTGGTTTTATTAAAGTTTGTGTCATGAATTATTCGTGGGATGAGGTCTTACATCGTTGGGACGAGATAACTAGGCCGAGTTTATGTCACATTTATGCCATGGTAACAATTTATTATCTTGTGGGAATGACTTATACTCTCAAGTGGACCACACGGAACGAATTAGAATTTCGTGGGAAGTAGTTAATTGGGTAGAAGATACGACTTAATTAGCCAATCAAATTCCGTGCTAGTTTTGCAGAATAAAAACAATTGTGTTGTATATTAATCCGGCACAGACACACAAAATTATGTTAGAGTATCTTACATATGCAATTTAGAAACTACATTCGTTTAAACAACCTGTATTCGTATTGTTTTTATATGTCAATCCCACTAATTAATCCCATAATTTAATTTCTCGTTCCCACATTATAATATGTAATTTCCGAGGCGTATATGTCGTTGTAACGGCATAGATAGAATTATACACAGGCCAGAGCTGATCTATGTCACTGTAGATTGGAACACTATCCATTGGCATCGTATATTATGTGTTTTCTTGGGAGTTAGATACGCGCTTGTAGTTTTGGGTTTCCAAACAGCTTTTTCTATGTGTTGTCACCGAAATTCACATTATGAAATATTGTTGAAACATGTTCATGTAGATGCATTGGAATCGATTATATACTATCATATGTATTGTTAATCGTCACAGTTGATCACTGGGTTCGTAGGCACAGTCTCTTTAAAAACAAGAGATGTTTGTAAAGAATGTATGCCCCCCCCCCGACTTGCAGCCAAGTCGTGAATATGTGCAATTGTTTAGATTTGTTTAAATATTGCATGTACACATTAACACATGAAGAGGAAATTAAAGTTGATGCTTTAGAAAGTAAATATAAAACTGGAAGAAAGATATAGTATAATTATGGATTCATTGTTACAGTCTATTATATAAGGATACCTGTTTTCTGTTTGATTTAAACATCAAATAGGCCAAAACATCTCTGGATGTCCTGCGGCAAAATGGTCTACGGAGAAAAAAGTTTTCATGTTACAAGCCCCTGTGACCTTGACCTTTAACCTGTTGACCTCAAAATTTATAGGCGTCTTCCTTTCCTCCCGAGTAGCCAGCATGCCAACTTGGATGATCGTAGGTCAAAGCGTTTTCTACATATCATGCGGAAACGAAATTGTCTACAGATGAAACAGTTTTCATGTTACAGGCCTCTGTCACCTTGACCTTTGACCTGTTGACCCCTCAAAATTGATAGGCGTCTTCCTTTCCTCCCAAGTAACCAGCATACCAACTTAAATGATCGTAGGTTGAAGCGTTCTCGGTATATCGCGCGGAAACGAATTTCATATTACAAGCCTCTGTGACCTTGACCTTTGATATGTTGACCTCAAAATCAATAGGCGTCTTCCTTTCCTCCCAAGTAATCAGCAAACCAACATAAATGATCGTAGGTCAAAGCGCTCTTTAGATATCGTGCGGAAACGAAATGGTCTACAGACAAACCGACCGACCGTCCGACCGACGGACGGGTGCAAAGCAATATACCCCCACTTCTTCGAAGGGACGCATAATTATAGAGCAGAAACCGTTTTTGTATTTGTAATAACATTGACCTTGACCTTGATCTCACCCAACCCATATGCAATCCCAAGCGTGGTCTAGATACAAGGTATCTATATATGAAGTTATTGAGCGGAAACTATTTTTCTATTTTTAGTAATGGAGACCTTAACCTCACCCACCCTATATCTATATATGCAATCCCAAGCGAGGTCTCGATATATGGTATATATGCATGACGTTTCATTTAAATATATCGATGCGTTCTCAAGTTATTGAGCGGAAACTGTTTTTCTATTTTTAGTAATGGTGACCTTGACCTTGACTCCACCCACCCTATATGAAATCACAAGAGAGGTCTAAATATAAGGTATCTATGTATACAGTTTCATTAAAATATCTCGATGCGTGCTCAAGTTATTGAGCGAAAACCTTGTTTCTATTTTTAGAAACGGTGACCTTGACCTCACCCAACCATCATGCAATCTTAAGCGAGGTCTCGATATAGGGTATCTATGTATGAAGTTTTTTTTAAATATCTCAATGCTTGTCAAGTTATTGAGCGAAACCGTCTTTCTAGTTTTAGTAACGGTGACCTTTACCTTGACCCCACCCACCACATATGCAATCCAATGAGAGGTCTCAATATTAGATATCTATGTTTGAAGTTTCGTGTCTTGATGCGTTCTCAAGTTATTAATCGGAAACCATTTCCTATTTTTAGTAACTGACACCATGACGTTTACCACACCCACCCCATATGCAATATCAAGCAAGGCTTCGATATAAGGTATATATGTATAAAGTTTCATTAACATAACTCGAAGCGTTCTAAAGTTATTGAGCGAAAACCGTTTTTCTATTTTTAGTAACAGTGACCTTTACCTTGACCCCACCAACCCCATATGCAATCCCAAGCGAGGTCTCGATATATGGTATTTACGTATGAAGTTTGTTTAAAATATATTTATGGACAATCAAGTTATTGAGCGGAAACCGTTTTTTCATTTTTGGCAATGGAGACCTTGACCACACCCACCCCATATGCAATCCCAAGCGAGGTCTCGATATGTATATATGTATGAAGTTTCATTAAAATATCTCGATGCGTTCTCAAATTCTTGAGCGGAAACCGTTTTATCTATTTTTAGTAACGGTGACATTGACCTTGACCCGACCCACCCCATATGCAATCCCAAGCGAGCTCTCAATATAGGGTATCTATGTATGAAGTTACATTATAATATCTCGACGTTATTGAGCGGAGACCGTTTTTCTATTTTTAGTAAAGGTGTCCTTGACCACACACACCCCATATGCTCTCATAAGCGAGGTCTAAATATAAGGTATCTATGCAATCCCAAGCGAGCTCTCAATATAGGGTATCTTTGTATGAAGTTTTATTAAAATATCTTGATACGTTCTAAAGTTATTGAGCAGAAACCGTTTTCCTATTTTAGTAACGGTGACCTTGAACTTGATCCCATCCATCCCATATGCAATCCTAAGTGAGGTCTCGATATAAGGTATCTATGTGTGAAGTTGCATTAAATTATCTCGATGCGTTCTCAAGTTATTGAGCGGAATTCGTTTTTCTACTTTTAGCAACGGTGAGCTTGACCTTTGACCTATTTACCTCAAAATCAATAGACGTCTTTCTTTCCTCCCAAGTAACCAGCATACCAACTAAATGATCGTAGGTCAAAGCGTTCTCTAGATATCGTGCGGAAACGAAAGGTCTACGGACGGACCGACCATCCGACCGACCGACCGACCGACGAACAGGTGCAAAGCAATATACCCCCACTTTTTCGAAGGGGGACATAATTAAAACTTATTTTGTTTCAAACTTATATTTTGTTTACACCAGCTAATGTATAGGTACTAAATAATACAAAAACATATCTCTTTTATCACGCTCGAAAACATATGTATTCAAAGACCTTTTTTATTCAGAATCAGTGTTGAAACCGTATGCGTACATATTACATACATGTTTTCTTCAGATACAAAATATATAATACAGCATTTTCCTATTTTTACAACATATGTTATACAATCAGCAACAGCAAAACAATTTCATTTTATCAATTCAATACGTCTATATTTACGGAAGACGATACATGTGTTATAGTATGGTTCTATGCCAGTTGTTTGACTAAATTTTGTTTTGCTTGTTCCGTTATTAAAGTTCACGAGTGCTTATCATGATCTAATATACATGTATGCTCAGCAAATATCTGCTTTAATCACACCGCTGTGTTGTAAAATGACGTGATTCATTTGACAGTACAGCCGCATTTACGAGACGTTTTTGTGTTGTCACTAGTATGCCATACCTAGAATAATTACGATTAGTTTTGTTAATATCCTGTGTGACATTGAAAATGTCGTAGTTTATAAGCGTTATGTTAAAAGATGCGTGCTATTGTGTTATATTTACATGCACATTATGTGTTCGCAAACTGTTATAACATGCGTAAATTAATTTCATCGTGTAAAATCAAATATGGTATCTTACTCAAGACGACAAACGACAGAACAGAAACAAGTGTAACATAATTTCATCGTCTAAACTCAATGTGTTAATATCAAACGTTTTGTTTATGTGAAGGAAAGATGACTGTGCAAGTATGATTCTCGCATATTATGTTAAGGGATTCTAACTAAAATGCGCTCCTGATTACATTTAATACATTCATATATCCTGGGATGGTAATACATCGTGACTCAGCTCTATGTCTTGTTTTGAAATTATACCTGATCTAACAATCCTCTTCATGTACAAACGGTTTAAGTCTAGAGTATCCAGCTTCGTATCAAGTTGCAAATAATACGTGTACTTCATTGTGAAGCATAGATTTTTGCAATTGTGGTGCACCTATTTATCGATCGCACGTTAACTCTGGTTGTTTTAAGGTCTCATGCAAACATCCAGTATTTCTGTAGTGTGATTGCGTGACATTTTCTTTAATGCTGTTCTAAATATGTGGTCGTATTAAACTTCATTTCACAAAATTAATATTTCTATAAAAACATTATTTTGACTCTGATACAATCGGTGAGTTATACGTTATGTGCTATGCACACTTAATAAATGAAGATATGATAAATAAAGTGCAAACATTGTACATGCGAATGTGAATGCAACATGAAGTGGACACGGACATATTTCCGACGTCTTGTCACACATTCTTGTGTGTTTTTGATGCAATACAGAAAGCATATTGTATGAGTGCCAAAAATTATTAAATACAGAAAACGTTGTCAAATTTACTTTAATAGTAAATAGCTATAAGTTTTGAACTTCAAACCAACGTACATGTAGTAAGTTCTCCGGGCGTTATGTGTACTATTGTATGAGTGCCAAATATTATGGATCCATACAGAGTTTAAAGCATATTATTAGTTTTGAACTTATGTTTACATTTGGAGAAACATGGGTATTTACGTGTAATGGCATAGAAACAAAACTATGTGAGTTTCTTGAATAGAATCTTTTTTTAACAATTTACCAAAACAAATAGTTTCTACAAATGAATAAACGCCATATTACATATTCACTGTCAAGTTGGACAAAAATAACCCTAGGGCACATACATGTTATCATTTACAATCATTAATTATTGTATGAAACTCATTTTACTGAATAAATGACGTTAATCAATGCTACAAAGTACAGTACCAAGTGTAATTAGCTATTATATGTAATTGGTCATTTCCTTTCAGTACTTTTTATGCTCCCCCCGACCCCGAAAAAATGTGTCCGTCCGTCATACCGCCAATCTGTCAGTCCATAGTTACATCATTCCACCACACATAGAGACATTTTTAATGACTTGGCACACGTGTTTACAAATTTAAGGTCATATTAAGTGGTAAAAAGTTCAAAATGGCAGTCTGATTGTAGTGGTTAAAACTGGACCATCGATGGAGGGATTTAAACAAGAATTGGCATACACGCTTGCCCCAATAAGACGGCACTTCGCGCGAATATGTCAGGTCTTAAGCCAAATATCAACATTGGCACTATATGTCAAACTTATAGGTCAACGATCAAAACTGACAAAGAATGGAATAATTTTCAAATGATTTGGCATAGATGAAACGACGTGTCGCGCACATGAAACAATTTCAAAGTTGGCTACAATTCTGCTTGTTCGTGTTGTAAATTATTCATAAAAAGATGGGGTTTAAAAAAAGTTGATATACATGTTGGCCCTATTGAAATAATGTGCTATTTTCTTTGTCGAATAACTCTAATTAGTTCCATTAACCTTGACTTGATATCTAGGAAGTCAGAACGGTATCTTGGAAAATCCAACGGTTCTACTGATATTTTTGTATGTTTACGGTTCTCATTCGTACGGTACCATTATTATATGTGCCGAAGCTGTTTAAATGGCATGTACAATACAAATAGTAATGATGTGCAAAGTAAATTCCCCTGAACTGTAATGCATATTACCTTGTCAAATTGAATAATGTGTCACGTTCTACCAAATTTCGTTTATCCGAATCAGTCATCGTTTATGTATTAAGTTATGCAAATTTCAACTGATACATAGCTTCTTGCGGTCTCGGTATTCGCCTAATTTTTTTAAAAATAAATATGGGACAAGTGCGGAAACGAAATGGTCTACAGAGCAAACAGTTTTCATGTTACAAGCCTCTGTCACCTTCACCTTTGACCTGTTGACCTCAAAATTGATAGACGTCTTCCTTTCCTCCCAATATGCGTTCTCAAGTTATTGAGCTAAAACTGTTTTCTATTTTTAGTAATGGCGACCATGACCTTGACCCTACCCACCCCATATGAAATTCCAAGAGAGGTCTCAATATATGGTATCTATGTATGAAGGTTCCTTTAAATATCTTGGTGCGTTCTCGAGTTATTAAGCGGTAACCGTTTTTTCTATTTTAAACAATGGTGACCTTGACCCCACCCACCCCATATGCACTCCCAAGCGAGGTCTCGATATACGGTATCTATGTATGAAGTTTCATTAAAATATCTCAATGCTTGTCAAGTTATTGAGCGAAAACCGTTTTTTATGTTTAGTAACGGTGACCTTGACCCCACCCACCACATATGCAATCCCAAGAGAAGTCTTAATATAATGTATATATGTATGAAGTTTCATTAAAATATCTTTATGCGTCCTCAAGTTATTAATCGCAAACCATTTTCTATGTTTAGTAACTGTCACCTTGACCTTGACTACACCCACCCCATATGCAATCTCAAGCAAGGCTTTGATATAAGGTATATATGTAGTTTCATTAAAATAGCTCGATGCGTTCTCAAGTTATTGAGTAGAAACCGTTTTTTCTATTTTTAATTATGGTGACCTTGATCTTGACCCCATCCAGCCGATATGCAATCCCAAGCGAGGTCTCGATATATAGTATTTACGTATGAAGTTTAATTAAAATATCTTTATGGATTCTAAAGTTATTGAGCGGAAACCGTTTTTCTATTTTTAGTAACGGTAACCTTGACCCCACCCACCCGATATGCAATCCCAAGCGAGGTCTCGATATGTATCTATGTATGAAGTTTTTTTAAAATATCTCGATGCGTTCTCAAGTTATTGAGCGGAGACCTGTTGTCCATTTTAAGTATCGGTAACCTTGACCCCACCCACCCCATATGCAATCCCAAGCGAGTCTCAATATAAGGTATCTATGTATGAAGTTTCATAAAATTATCTCTATGCGTCCTCAAGTTATTTAGCGGAAACCTGTTTTTCTATTTTTAGTATCGGTGACATGGACCTTGACCCCATCCACCCCATATGCAATCCCAAGCGAGGTCTCTATATAAAGTATCTAAGTTTCATTAAAACATCTCGATGCGCTCTCAAGTTATTGAGCGGAAACCGTTTTTCTATTTTTAGCAACGGTGACCTTGACCTTTGACCTGTTGACCTCAAAATCAATAGGCGTCTTTCTTTACTCTCAAGTAACCAGCATACCAACTTAAACGGTCGTAGGTCAAAGCGTTCTCTAGATATCGTGCGGAAACGAAATGGTCTACAGACAGACCGACCATCCGGCCGACCGACCGACCGACGGACAGGTGCAAAGCAATATACCTCCACTTCTCCGAAGAGGGGCATAATTCTATACTTATTTTATTTCAAACTTCCATTTTGTTTGCACCAGCTAATATATAGGTACTAAATAAAACAAAATCATAATTATTTTATCACGCTCGTAAACATATGTATTCAAAGACCTTTTTGATTCAGAGGCAGTGTTGAAACCGTATGCGTACATATTACATACATGTGTTTTTCAAATATAAAATACATAATACAACATTTTCCTATTATTACAACATATGTTATACAATCAGCAACAGCAAAGACAATTGTATTTTATAAATAAATCAATACGTCTATATTTACGAAAGACGATAAATGTGTCATAGTATGGTTTCATGATAGTTGTTTGACTAATTTTTGTTTTGCTTGTTCCGTTATTAAAGGTCACGTGTGCTTATCATTATCTAATATACATGTATGCTCAGCAAATATCTGCGTAAATTACACCGCTGTGTTGTAAAATGACGTGATTCATTTGACAGTACAGCCGCATTTACGAGACGTTTTTGTGTTGTCACTAGTATGCCATACCTAGAATAATTACGATTAGTTTTGTTAATATCCTGTGTGACATTGAAAATGTCGTAGTTTATAAGCGTTATGTTAAAAGACTCGTGCTATTGTGTTATATTGCATGTACATTATGTTTTTGCACACTGTTATAACATGCGTAAATTAATTGCTTCGTGTAAAATCAAATATGGTATCTTACTCAAGACGACAAACGACAGAACAGAAACAGTTATAACATAATTTCATCGTCAAAACGCAATGTGTTAATATGAAACGTTTTGTTTTTGTGAAGGACAGATGACTGTGCAAGTACGATTCTCGCATACTATGTTAAGGGATTCTAACTAAAATATCTGATTTAACAATCCTCTTCAAGTACAAACGGTTTAAGTCTAGCATATCCAGTTTCGTATCAACTTGCCAATAATACGTGTTTACTTTATTGTGAAGCATAGATTTTTGCAATTGTGGTGTAACTATTTATCGATCGCACGTTAGCTCTGGTTGTTTTAAGGTCTCGTGCAAACATCCAGTATTTCTGTAGTGTAATTGCGTGACATTTTCTTTAATGCTGTTCTAAATTACTGGTCGTATTAAACATCGTTTCACAAAATTAATTTCTCTATAAAACATTAGTTTGAGTTTGATACAATCGGCGATTTATACGTAATGTTCAATGCACACTTAATAAATGAAAATGTGATAAATAAAGTGTAAACACTGTGCATGCGAATGTGAATGCAACATTAAGTGGACACGAACATGTTTCTGACGTCTCGTCACAAATGATTGTGTTGTTTGTTTTTGGTGCAATACAGAAAGCATATTGTATGAGTGCCAAAAAGTATTGGTGCAATACAGAAAGCCTTGGAAAATTTACTTAAATAGTAAATAGCTGTAAGTGTTGAACTTCAAACCACCTTACATGTATTAAGTTCTCCGGGCGGTATGTGTAATATTGTATGAGTGCCAAAAATTATGGATCCATACAGAGTTCAAAACATATTATTCTTTTTGAACTAATGTTTACATTCGTAGAAACAGGTGCATTTGCGTGCAATGGCATAGAAACAAAACTATGTGCCTTGCTTGAATAGTATGTATTTTACAATCCACCAAAACAAACAGTTTCTACAAATGATTAAACACCATATTACATATTCACTGTCAAGTTGGACAAAAATAACTCATGTATATCGGAATGTTACAAGGCACATAAATGTTATCATTTACAATCATTAATTATTGTATCAAACTCATTTTACTGAATAAATGACGTTAATCAATGCTACAAAGTACAGTACCAAGTGTAATTAGCTATTATAGGTAATTGGTCATTTCGTTTCAGTAATTTTTATGCTCTCCCCGACCCCGAAAACATGTGTCCGTCTGTCATACCGCCAATCTGTAAGTCCATAGTTCCATTATTCCATCACACATGGATAGAGACATTTTTAATGACTTGGCACACGTTTTTTTGACCCAATGCAATGGCGTTTCGCGCGCATAACAAGGTCTGTAGGTAAAAATTCAAGGTCACATTAAGTGGTCAAAAGTTCAACATGGCAGTTTGATTGTCCTGGTTATAACTTGACCATCGATGGAGGGATTTAAACATGAATTGGCACACACGCTTTCCCCAATAAGACGGCGCTTCGAGCGAATGTGTCAGGTCATAAGCCAAATATCAACATTAGTATTATATGTCAAACTTAGAGGTCAACGATCAAAACCTATAAAGAATGGAGTAATTTCCAAATGATTTGGCATAAATGAAACGATGTGTCGCGCACATGAACCAATTTCAAAGTTGGCTACAATTCTGCTTGTTCGTGTTGTAAATTAGTCATGAAAAGATGGGGTTTAAAAAAAGTTGATATACATGTTGGCCCTTTTGAAAAAAAGTGCTGTTTTCTTTGTCGAATAACTCTGATTAGTTCCATTAACCTTGACTTGATATCTAGGAAGTCAGAACGGTATCTTGGAAAATACAACGGTTCTACTGATATTTTTGTATGTTAACGGTTCTCATTCTTACGCTACCATTATTATATGTGCCGAAGCTGTTTAAATGGCATGCACAATACAAATAGTAATGATGTGCAAAGTACATTTCCCTGAATTGTAATGAATATAACCATGTCAAATTGAATTGTGTCACGTTCTACCAAATTTTGATTATCCGAATCAGTCATCGTTTATGTATTTAAAAAAAAATAAATATGGGACAGTTATGAAACTTCTTACCGTGTCCATTAGCCTGGTCGATGGCAAGACCCTCAGTTACATTTACATAGAAATCAAATATTTATAGCCGCTTAGCCCTACATTACAATGTCCATGTTCCCAATTACAAATGTTGAGTCATAATAAAAGTAATTGATGTTATGGACGCTATGTCTGTCCGAGTAGAAAATACTTCCTGGCGATAATTTCCATATCGTTCAGCAATATACGCTACATGTATATCCAATGAAACTTCATCTTTAAATAATTTAATAGATTTAGTAAACCAGATTAATATAACACATCTAAAGTCATACTGATTAAAACCACTTACGTTCGTATAGTTTATCTCGTACGAAATAACAAGCAACTGTGTGATAAATGCGCTTTGGTTTTTTCAATAAATATATTACGTTCTTGTGTAACGAATGTCTTAAAGGACCTTTTAACCGATTGACAAATTGACAGTTTTCAAAATTTCGTTCATAGATTCGAATAATGGAAGTATAGTGTATGTAAAGGAGCAAAATAAACCTACTGACCTAGAAATATACTTTAAATACCGTGTGTTCAAAGAGTAACCATTAATAAAAATAGATAAAATTATCAAACGCAAAACGATGGAATTGTTTGAAGTTTTTTCTGTTGTTTTCTTTTAAATTGTTGAAACATCGTAAATAACATACATACAGTAAAAATACAATACACCGTTAATTATGTAAGTCAGAATGTCCGAGATGCAAAGCGTAAGACTTGGATCCGGATGACTGAGGTTCTAATCACGAGTGGAATATTTTTTTTAATGTTTCTGTTATTATAATTCACTTAAGCTTTGTATTTCAGATGCTTTAATTGGACAGGTTAAGACGTTCAATGACATATTTCAACAAAACAAACATCTGTCAACATGTCCGTTTAAAAGTTTTGATGACTTTTATTAGATGTATTTACCGATTATCTTTTTCGATAGATACACCTTTTAAGCGGTGTGACATTTTAATAGCATGTGCAGCACACTTGATAGCACACATGATAGCACACATGCACAGTAATGGGATCCCACCTATTTACGTCTTAACATACTGCGCATTAGAAATTCTATGACCCACTTGAGTCTGTAATTCCTGTACTGCCACGTGTTTGTTATTGTTAACATTAGGCCATACCTAATAAAGGAGTGACTTGATCTGTTAAACGGCCCTTTTACAAGTAGATGTATATTCTTTCGTCGCTTTGAAAAGAAGAACATACGCAAACGTTGCGATGGTTTGAATAAAAAGTGTCACTTTTATTTTTATTTTAATTCAGAAGAACAACTTAAATAGAAAAAAATTATTTAAATTGAAATTTTTACAACCATATATAAAACATATGTATGCTGTACATAATTTAAAACAATTTATTAATCCATGAATGCATGCGTAAAGTTAATGCAATATAGAACAATATTAATTTATTAATTTAAAATTAGACAATATGTTAATTAACTTCATATTAAGTGAAAACAAATTATATATTACAATTAAATAATGTATATGGAAACATAACAAAAGAATGTTTCATCCAAATAAAACTTTGCTAAATATCTATCGGCATTCGAAACACAACTGAAACCTAACTTACTTCTCTATTTCCAAAATCTTAATTATAAGGCATCTTATCTTGTCTTCGACCGTCTGCCAATTGTTTCTTAAATCTGTCTTTGCACTTTTTCAAACTTGCCACTATTGTTGAAGCAGGGATGTGCTACTCGTACTCATACTTGTACTTACTCGAGTACTGATTGTCCAGTACTCATCAGTACTCAGTACTCAACTTAAATCATGAGTACAAATACTCGTACTAACTAGAGTACTGCACCAAAATCATAAGTACTTATGAGTAATTCATGAGTACTCTATGAGTACTTTGCAATTTTAACCAATGTTTAATTTGAAATAAATTAAAAAGTATAACATTCAACCAAGCTAGTTAACTTATATCCAGTATTGATAGTGTACACATATTTGTGACACTTAAAGGATAATAAAATTACCCTAATGTCATGCACTGACTAGCTACATGTATATACAATAGAACTCAATTATGGTATAAACACCTTTACAAACTGGCAGTTTTCAGTTGGGTAAAAAAGTCTCAAATTCTCACCCTTTAGGGGCCATACACTTTCAATAATATGGTAAAATCTGATCAATGCAATTATATTGAATTGTGTGGTCTATATTGAAGATTAATGCAATATATTAAGAAAAATCGGAAATCACAGATATTTATTGAGAGTCTGGCAATAATACGACACAGTGGTATTACATATCAATAGTAAAGTGCGATATATTTTAGGGGATAAACACCCCTTCGAGTGTGGCTTTAAACTGGTGCATTGAAGTATGTTTGTTTCGCTTTTAATGTGTTATAATCCTTTTAGCATTCCTTATTACAACTGCCAATTCTTCCCTCAGTTGTTCTATTTTATGTTTAATAAATTCAATGTGAAGCACATAAACATAGAATTACAACAGGATTCAACCGTGCCAGACCAACGTCAAACCACAAATGAAACAATATATTGAGTAAATAATTGTACTGCTGTGGCACAAAATGGATGTCAGTTTTATTGCATAAACAATTGACCATACAATTTTAAGTGTATTTAGATGTGTACAGAGTAACCCGCTTAAGAACTCTAGATGTATGCATTAATTTATTGCAGATGTAATCTCAGGTGTTTTTTTATATTAAATAATGAAACACATGAGTTCCAATAATTTCTTCTTTAATAGCACGTGTACATAATTATTAATAACCAGTAACCAGTGACTCTCCAACTCCGCCATAAAATAAGAAAGAATAAACAAATATTTAAGAATCATGTCAACACATATAAAGTACGTGAAATAAATATTCTATGAACATAAAACATACACATGTCTCATTCCAATTAATACAATGATAAAATATTGCTAATTGACCTTGAATGTCCTTGTGTGCCAAATCCATTCTTTTCATGAAGCATGAACACATTAGGAATACAGTATGTATATACTACAAACGAGGTGATCAGTATAAATAGTTTCTGAATCTAGGATGTGAAACAAGATTAGTGAATCATAGATACACGTTAATAAGTATGAATAACTAGAATTGCATTTATAAACAATGGAGAAACTGCACAGTTAGCACTATTGTTACGTTTATTTAATTTCATACGATTTTTGAATAATATTGATTCATTCATGTAGGGAACAATAAAGCATCTACACTATTTTGTCATTCCATGAAAATACACAAATGAATGAACTTAAATGCATACTCAGTATGATGAATCCTTTCAATCTTATCTACACGAGGTAAGAAGCAAGCCAGTTTTCAATGCATTATACGCATTTAATTTCTAGATTGGTAATGATTGTTTTGGGAGAGTCACTTTTTTGCTGATAATGAATACAAGTGAGTAAAAATAATGTATTATTGTTATTATTGTTATCATCATTATCATTATTATTCTTTTTCTTTTTCTTCTTCTTATTATTAATATTATTACTTTTACCATTATCATCATTATTATTGTTTGGTTTTCTTGTTCATTCATCATAAACTAATTGCGTATCAAAGCATCCCAAGATTAAAGTTTAAGTAATATTAATTTAAATATTAACAACAATCAATTCGAGCTTTAAGCATCAAATATGTCAGAAATTTAAAGGTACTGGTACTGTGCGTTTCAAGGCAATACGACAATATTTAATTTTCTATTGTAAGAAGTATTCGTATACATATAGATAAGATACCAGTGATATAAAATTGTAACTGAATTTCTGCTACAAATATATAAAATCAATATATGTGTCTATTAAAGCAACTATTATTTTGTGCATACATAATGTATCAAGATATTCATGAATAGGTAACTTATATAAAGCTTTAGTAACGACACGATGTATACTTTTGTTGTAAAAAGTATTGTCATACTGGTTTAACGAGTTTACATCGTTACATACATAATTTTATAATAAATGGCAGAAGTGTATAAGGTACAAACAGGATTACAAAACATATGGCCTACATTGAGACAATACTCCGGCGAAAGCAAAATAAGAATATTGTCAGTCGATTTAAAAAAGACGATAGTGCTTAATTTAGTTAGTCAATATGATCGTTTAACGCAGTCCAACAATATGACGTTCCTAAGTCATCCGAGGAGAGTACATACATCATTTGATGGTTAGTAAGATTGTTTTAATCATTTTTGAGAGTTTTATTTGTTCGTTGTTATTAACTGTGTTAATAAGCTATTATAATTTTAAAGTGTTTGTATTTGTGCGATAATATCGTTGTATAGATTGTTTTCTTTAATTTTCAAACATTGGACATTCTGGTAAATAATGAAATTTGTCGCCAAGTTTATTGCACTTTTGACACAGTCTTTTGTTTAGGGGAGTTCTGTTCGAACTTCCCGTTTCAATGGGTAGTCTATGATTTCTTGCTCTAAATTTCACCATATAAAATAACAATGGACGTGGTAAAGTTCTCAGGTAGGAGTCAAATCCGAAACGCATTTTAAATATTCTGTAAAACGTGCTTTTGCTAGACGATTCCATATTGGAATGTAATCGTTGATAAAGAGATCACGTAATTTTTGACGTATTGTCAATTTTAACCGTTGTTTATTGGGATTGTCATGTGTTTGCAAGATTTGATTTAAGTTCACAGAACCATGGGAAATTTAGTTTCAGAATGTTGTTAGGTAGATTTGAACATTTTCGGTAAATATTGAGTTACTAAAAACACCAAGGTATGTATATTCTTTTACTACTTCTCGTTCGTCGTTTTTGAAATAGAAGCCATAATTTGGTTTCCTTCCTTTTGACAATAATACTACTTTGGATTTTCTAGACTTGACTGTTAATTCCCACATATCACAATACCTTTTATATTCGTTCAACAAATGTTGTAGTTCATTTTGACTTTCGGCTAACAGCATATAGTAGGATAAAGATTTAAGAAAATTCGAAAATGTATCGTCATTATATTAGGGGAAATTTATTTCATTAGATTTGAGATTAGTGTAAAATACGACTCAAGGTCATTTAAAAATAAAGAAAAGGCTAGCGGTGACAATTTCTCACCTTGTCCGACTCCATTATTTGACGGGAAATAATAAGACATCTTGTTATTACACGTTATACATGATTTTATATTTTGGTACATGTCTTTATAAATTGCAAACATTTTCCACCTATAGGTACGTTGTGTAATTTATTCCAAAGTCCATCTCGCCAAACCTTATCAAAGGCTTGTTTTATATATATAAATGCGCCGAATAACTTCTTTTTCTTAAAGATTATGTACTGTATAAGATGTTGTAATATAAATATATTATCTGCTGTTGAGTAATTTTTTCCAAAGCCAGCCTGGCAGTTACTGATTATGTTGTTATTTTCAACGTATTTTGTTATTATATTGTTAATTATAGAGGTAAATAATTTCCCAAGACAGCTAAGTAATGTGATAGGCCTGTAGTTTTCGGCTTTAGTCGGATCACCTTTGTTTTTGTAGATTAGGTTTATAATCCCTATGGTCCAACTTTAGGGTACAATTCCTGTGAATACTTTTACATATAGATGTTTCATTGTACAAAATGTGTATTTTAAATGTTCATTAACAATACTATCAATACTACATGCTTTATTATTTTCAATGAAGTAATTGCTTTTTCGGTTTCTTTTGTGGTGATTGGAGCATTTAGTAAATTGTCGTTGTTTGTGTTGTTGTTGTTGTTCATAGTGAAGTTATTATTATTGTTATTATTATTATTATTACTATTATTATCATTATTATTATTATTATTATTATTATTATTATTATTATTATCATTATTAGTATGGCTTATAGGTTCGTCCCAGTTAAAGTTTTGAAAAAAGTATACAATTCGCCTAGACTTGCATCCATTCTAGCTCTTTGTTTATTATTTATAACTTTGCAATACTGCTTTAGGTTGGCATGTTTTAACGTTAGTATTCTATTAATTGTGTGGTTTTATCTAGGTTATTAAATTTATATAGAGTTTGTTTAAACTTTTTGCTTTTAGCCTTTAGTATATTTTTTTTAAATATATATTTGATTTCTATTCATTTTATATGCGTATTTAGCTTCGTAAAAGTTACTCCTGGCCTCTTTGCAATCTGTACGAAACCATTCAGGGTGAGGTTTGGTTTTGAACAGGTTTTGAGACGTATCCAAATACATTTTTTGAAGTTGTTACAAACATATCAGATATTTTAATTAGAATACTATCTTGGTCAGCCTTCATATTAGTCAGGTTATTTCTAGACGTATCTATCGTATTTTCTATATTTTGTATGCAATTCGTATTCATGTTATTTAAAAAATCTTCCATTTTATCATCTTTCCTAAGCCTGGGTTTCTGTTCATATACTTAACGTTCATTAACAATTGGTTAATTGAAGATGCATTCCAGACTAACAGCGTTATGTACATCAGATAATAACGGGGTCTAATCATGAACGGTTAACTGTTGTACATGTTATAATAACGATGACGAGGTAATAAAATAGTCAACAACACCTACATCATTACACGTAAAATGACCTAATTCGTCACCTTTTGTTCTACCGTTAAGTATGTACAAATTATTACATTTTAAAAACTCTAAAATTCGATAGCCGTAGTTATTAATCGTTGTATCTTTGTTGAGTCTTTTCTGGGTTACACATTTGGCAGTATCAAAGTTATACATTTCGGCTTTATATTCTTCTATAATGTCAGGCATATTTTGCATTTCAAAAAAAGTTGTATACACGTTTATGAAGTCACACGCAACTTTTGTTCTCGAATTGAAATCCCCAAATATACATAAGTGTTTATATTTTTTCGCGAACACAGCAAGTTCAGTTTGAATACTTAAGAAAGGATCTATTTCTGCATAGTCAGAGTTTTCGGGGTGAATGTAAATAAATCCAAGTATAATATCACTCTCTGTTTTAACAAGGTTTGTTTATAAACTTTATACCATAATACCAAATTGCAATTTGATTCCATGTATGTAACATATTTAGATATTTCCTTTCGAATCGAAACAGCTAAGTCCTCTGATTTTCGTCTGATTTTTTTTTCTAATTTGAAATGAATATCATAATTATTTATTTGTACAAAGTCCGTATTGTCAAGTTTTGTTTCTTGAAATCCTATTATCGAGTACTGATTTACAAATTGTAAGAAATCTGGATTATACATTTTTCCTTTTAATCCATAAACATTTAAAGATAATATGTTTAGTTTGAGGTTTATTTCGGTGTCAATGCTATTTACTAAATTGTTATGAATGCATTGATTATCAACATTTGACTGTGTTGGCATATTCTGGGTACAATTATCCTTAATTTGTTCAAAATTTATGTTATGTATTACTAGTTCGCTGCGTATTCCTCTAGTTGTTGATAATTGCCTATAGTGCAAATTATCGCAAGATGTGTTTAACAAATAATTACGGTCACATTGATTTGTCACATAAAAATAATTTTAAGTGTAAGGGAAATCAGCATTTGAATTATCATTACAATGGCAATACAGGTTATTTCCCCTTTCGATATGACAAAGGTTTTCGTGGTATGGTGTACACAGATAGGCATTTACTTTATCAAGCCGTACATATAAATTATTTAACAAATTATGTAGATGCCCATGACAAAAAGACTGAATTATTGCATAGTTTGTAATAAATTGGTTTGTTATGGAGTATAAGATACTCATAAACAGTTTATTAAGTACGTGCTCAAGTTCGGAGATATTACGATATAAGACATTGGCAGATAACATGAAGTTCGTGCATATTGATCAATGAATCCGCGTATAATAATAAGCGGCCAAACAATCAATGTTTTCAATTAGTAATCGATCAACATATTTACAAGGGTTTAGACTTTCGTGCGAATTTCCTTTGTGTAACAGTACACTATATACAAAAACGAACACACTGGCCCAATAATAGTAGCAGTTCAGTAGAGACTCCCAGAGCAGTAAGGGATTAATAGTTTCTCGTGACTCTCCCTGTCTGTCCTATTTATCGGTCAAGTCAGTTTGCACATCGCTTATGTTTTGAGGCCCGTCCGATGCAGATCGCACAGGCGTAGCGAAAAGAAGATCTGCGCGGGTATTCTCGTCAGGGTTATACATTGGCTCTGAGTAAATGCATTTATTTCCGCTCGGAACCAAACGCACTATCTGTTCCTGTGATATCGTCGGAGACTCAGAGACATCTAGCCGCTTGGCTTGAGTTTCCGATTGCGGATCTATGGGGGGACGTTCTTTGCGTTTCATTGTCGATTTTGTAGAATCAGTCAATGGCTGGAAGCGATTTGGTGTTTCGAAGTGTAATTGGAGTGGGGCTGCATGTGACGGGGGTGGCAGTGGGAGGGGCGTGCTACGCCTCTCTTCTATCGGCCGTGAGGTGAGCGGTGGTGGGTGGGTCATGCCACGCCTCTCATCTACCAGGTACGAATGAGGTGGAGGCGGGATGGAAGAACGCTTTTCTTCTGCTGAGTATGCGTAGGGCGGCGGTGTATGTAACGTGTTACGCCTTGCTTCTACCGGGTTTGAGTGGGGTGGAGGTGGAGGTGCAAGGGGCACGCTACACCTCTCTTCACCGTTGCTTCGTGGTGGTCGTGCCACATCTGCTTGAGAGGGCTGGCGTTGGCTCATGTGTGCATTTTTGGGGTTTTCGTACTCACTTGATTGGGGGGTTTCGTAAATGTGTTAGTATCTATATCGTAGAGACAGTTGTTGTCGAACAGTTTATCTCATACTAGCACAGTTTTCTCTCCACATTGCTGATATCGCCGCATGATTGGATACCATGTTTTACGTCGTTCTTCGATCTCTTTCGGGAAAATTTCATTTATCTTGAAAAGTCGCTGCGTTTTGTTCAAGATAGACCCTGCTTTACTAACCTGTTCACGGTCTTTTAGGCTTTCGAACGACGCGACAATCGGCATGGCACGCTGATGTTGATGGGTATTTGCGGGCTTTCCTATTCTGTGGACCTGACTAAAGTTTATATTTTGGACATCAATTGGGATCATATTCTGGATATCTCTATTGTCTTGCAAATTTTCTTTCAAAAACCTCTTGAGGGTAGTTTCAAGGTCCTCTATGTTAGGCGAAACTCGTCGAAATGCCGAAAAAAATGAGGTCATTCGATAAGGTTTTACATTGTGTTTCTAAACACGTCTGTTGCAGGTCTTTATTTTGTTTTATTAACGATTGGATTTATTCATGGATTTTGGGATGTATACAAGTCATCACTGATTTCACAAATAAATTTCACCGATTCAGAAGTTCGGTAAGTTTTTTTGACACTTCTTCATTGTTTATATTTACATTTGACAACTGTGATTTCAGGAAATAAATGTCTTTTTCAATTGGCGGTATCTTTAACGACACTATTTTCAAATGTTTTAAGTCTATGATTTAATTTTAGAAATAAATCATAAACTGCGTCACCTGATTGCGAAGCGACTGATGTAAAAGCTGTGGGGGGGACGGAACCTTGGGGGCGACGGATACCCTGCCGGCTGCTTGAAAAATGTGGGTGGGAATTCCAGGTATGTTGGGATAATTGGCTGGGAGTAATAATCCTTCCCATTTTCTAGTGTTTTGGACCCTTCTTTAGCTCCGGAACAAGAGTCCTGGCTTTTACCGCCTGAATTATCCGCCTTTGTCTTCCCCTTGGTACTCGTTTTGCCCATTTACATTGAGAATACACGGTTGGTGCCGGGATGGAGAAAGTTTATCCGGTTAGGCTTAGAAAATGAAAATAGGGTGAGCTTTAGCGAGCCCTATTTTTGTTTTGGGGCCGAACCGGATAAACTTTCTCCTTCCCGACACTTACCGTGTATTCTATTTATCCTGATTTCTATGCAGTTAAATTTAAAAACACCGAACACTTATTTAAGTTTTAAATTTAAAAATATTCTAGACGGGCCTCGACCTAATAACTCGCTGGCATGTATGCGTTCTACCCGGAACAAAATAGTTCTATATTTCTTAAACAGCTTTTTCAAAAAGCAAAAGTAAAATATTAATAAATCTTAATTGCTGATGTCAGTACGACACGAAAATGACGTAGTAAATTTGCTTTTGTTTTAAACCAGATTATATTGGTTTTTTAAAAGTTAAGTTACGTCACACCAACTACGTCATTTATTTTGAGTTGTAAGTTTACACAATGTAGTCAAACCAGGACGCGAGTGTTTTGCGGATAAAAATACATGAAATCGGAATAAATATTAAGTGTTTCTGTGTTTTGGATGGATTATATTATGCAATAGCATTCAGATAAAAAGTGCATGGAAACGGTGAGATTGATTCCTTTTCAAATTTCTACGATTACTCGGATAGTTGTGGGTGGAGAGCAGTGTAACTGAAAGTGAAATAAATCATAATAAGTTTCGTTGTACGTTAAAATAACAGATGTAGCCGTTAATAACTTTTTTTCATTTATTTTCATCGGAAATTTATATAAAAGGTTATTTCTTTGATGAATATGATCTGTTGGTTGACCATGACCAAAGAAAGTAAATCCACAAAGAATAAGCCGCTTGCATGAGATTCAAGTGTGTTCAAATGGAATGGAACTGGAAGGAAGTTGTTGATAACCAGTTAATTGGAATGTGAGGACAAACAACTCATTTGTTGTTTAACTCTGTTAAACTAGACAACACAAAGTTTGTATCGATGAAAATCTCTGGTAAGTAGATTATGCTGTGTCATTCTCGACACTGTTGTTATCTGGCGCGTAGGAATACCTATTGACGGTATATCACAGTCACGTGATCTACTGCCGGATATCAACAAGTTTATACGGTCACCGCTTTATTAGGTCACTGTTTGGGTTAGTAGCAGGATAAACCAAAAAAACACTACTCATACACAATCACTATTAATGTAATATCCTTTGTTTAAAATAATCTCACCACTTTTTTACAAAAATATGCTTTAAATTATTATCAGTTATTTGTAAATTTGTAAATTTTTATTCACTCGCTCAAAAGTGCGTCCATATTGTCTAGCCTCGTTCCCAAACATTTTGACAGCCATAATTTACATTAACAAGTCAAAGTTTAAAATTGGCGCTTGGTCTCAATTACAGAAGCCGAAATTCAGACACAAAATAAACTCATTTACAACCAAGACAACAAAGACATAATATAATAAGCACAGACCTTAATATCTGAAGTTCCAATCATGAACACTATAAACTTAACTATTATATGATGTTAATATCTTAAAAGATTCTTTCAAGAACTTTCTCTGAATCCAAAAATGTAAACCCGCTTCTCCGAAAACGACTTTAACAACATACACTTTTTTGACACCATTCCAACCCACTAAAATATAGCAAGGTTACACTCTACCAAAAATGCAGCGCATAGTCACATCGATATCATGTCAAAATGTGACTGTTAAAATTCTTATTACTGAGTGAATATTTATGTTGTGATTGTACATATAAGACTAGAGTAACAGGTGCAACCTAATTATTGTACACTTATTTCGTAATTGTATTATGTTTTGGAAGGGCAATGTCCTTTAACGGAAAAAATTATATGGATCGTCCAATATTATTACTTTAGCCCCTCGGACAATTAGCCCGCCCTCCATCCTCCGTGCACAATGCATATTCGAACTGAAAGCCCTTTAATTGCAAGTATCTAACAATTTAATGCATGGGCAAAATAAAGTACGCGGTAATTCTACGTATTATCACGCATACACAAAACGGTTATATAAATGTTGTCCTTTCTACTAAACTTTAGCAAAACTTAACCGCTTACAACAAAATGTATTGGGTAATGTCAATCGAAATATATTTCTGGACTTTCTGGAATACTCTTTCTAGCCAATGAGAATTCGTGACCTTACGAAATTTCATGACGTCACAGAGACACTTCCGCATGCGTAGTAAACAATTTACCAGTTTTTTAGTGCGAACATTTTACCAAAAACAGAGGTGAAAAATAAATTTTGACATGTTTTGTTAATGAAGTACGTGTACTTACTCCCAAGTAAATAAAATCGAATACATTAGGAACTGAGAGTTCGTTTAAAACTTCTTTTTTATACTTGTCTGGTGGAAATAAAATATTTAAATGAGGACAGTTATTTAAAGCAAATGTTCCGACTGGAGACTGATTAGTATTAGACATTTCCACTTAACAATGGCCAAGTATGCAGACCATGTTTGTAAATTGCTTTAAGCATGCATCGACTTGAGTTTTTCAGTGCACGGTGTGATACACCTAGTACACTACAATTCTGTTAACGTCTCATGCGAAATACGAGTTATTATGTTAGGGTATAGCGGGGACTCGAACCTGCGACCCATGGCTTGTGACGCTAGTACTTTACCTCTAGACTAAGGATCCGCTACACATATAGTCGTGCAGTTCAAAGTAACGTTTAATAAGTTCTGCCCCATCTTGCGCCCATGTTCGCAGAAGATTAATTGTAGGATCAAGATCGATCATAACTCAAATGAGCGGAATCTCAACAAGAGCTATACGAAGTGGATACATATTTTGGAAAGTGGAAGGAGCATAAATTTGTTGAAATACAAAACTGAGTTATGGCATTTACTTCCCCAAATTATTCTCAGTTTCAATCTCACGTAATGAATAATTTGTGTAGCTTTTAAGTTATAAATTTTGACTGTAAATTTTAACCAGAAAATCTATATGAGAAAGGGGCATACCTATGTCAAAATGCAAAACAGAGTTATATTTCAGGTTGTCTCTGATACCGGATTTAATGTCAAATGAGATTATTATTTTAAAATGAATAACACTGGTTTTCTGACAAAGTAGAATTGGATATACTAGTATGTTATTTGTTTATGTTCCAATGTATATTTAACAACTTACACTAGTTTAACTTCTTATCATTGTTTTACTATTCTCTATGTTTATTATAATAATGTACATAACATGTCTTAACCATATATTTTTAGGAGGAACTCATATTGTTGACCTTAGTTTATGTTATACATACATACAATAACATCACACGACTTCCAGTGGCGGACATGATGTGATGTGTGTTTTTGTCCGGTACGAAAAAGTTAAATGCATAATGGTCCAGTGTTCTGTTATCGTAGTACTGAGGATATAACAGTGTAAGAAGTGAGTGCCGATAAGATGTGCATCTCAGGACACGTATGTTCTATTTTCTTGGAAGGAATGTAACTCAGTAAATGAACTTTCCATTGTAAACTGTCTACTTTGGTACACATATGGCCGGTTGTTCAGGTCAACCCGTTTGAGACGGATCATATAAACCTCGGTTTACTAATAAATAAGCCGTCTCAAATCGAGTTGTTACCTTTTCGAAGTTCAGCGCTACTTGATCGGAGGATCAGTCCACTTGCTCAGCTTAAAGTTTATATATGCTTATGTGATTCCAGTATATATTCGGTCTAATAACAAATATATGTTCGTTTTTTGTGTGTCCCAAAACCTTTTTAAAATTGCATAACATTTTAGTGTTTATAATAATGGTGTTCATATAATTTCTTTCAGTTATGTAAAAAATAAATATTACTTGTTTGCCGTAATTTGTTGTAGACATTATTTGAAATCTAGTTCTCGATTTGTTTTGCGTATTTATATACAATGCTCACATTCACCCTGCTAGTTAAATTATCGTTCTCTGCAAATATGATATACTCAAGTCTCCAAGTGTCATTATAATACATATACTGTTTGTTAACAGACAATGCATACAACATAAGTAAGTGATCTGTATTCTAAGTACGAGTACAAATGTAAAATAATATGTGCAAGTATTGTATTTCGTTCGCCTTCGTTATTGTTAGAAGTAACATACAATATTTATAAAATTTTAGAAGTTGATAATTAGTTTGTAGCTCTGCAATATTAAAAGTAAATCTAATTAAATGGTGCCATTGATTAATAATAGTTTATTTTCTGGAAATATTCACTAATTGGACTAAATGCATACAGAATTTACCGTATTAGTTTTCTAAATTTTTCGTTTTTTATGACAAGCAATGAATGATGTTAAGTGTAATCGTTTATGTACATAATATTCAATATATGTTATTGATCTTTATTACAAACAAATCTATGGTAATTAAATATGGGTTGGCATGTAAGAAACAACACATTACTATACTGTTCCTTAAAGTTTTTATTTTCACTCACTACAAAACAAAGCGGACATGACGCATCGCTATGATGAAACTGGATATTGTTATTTTACCATTGATTGTTCATACAATAATGTTATACTATACTACTCATCATCATCATCATCATTACCATCATGATAATCATAATCATAATGATGATTATAATAATGATGATGATGATAGTGATGCTGCTGCTGCTGCTGCTGATGATAATGATAACACTTACTTTTTTCAGATGTTTATGTTGGATAAAACTGCTCTCTATCAGTTTGATTATTGAGCGCTTAAAACCATGACGAAAAGAGTTGAGCAACACGACACAATAATCAACCGTTTAATCCTCGAGTTTCTCAGCCCAACGGCTTAAAAATAAGCGCTCAAATCGCAAATGTGAACAACTCGATTTTACGATCAGCCGCTTAAACGACGGCTTAAAAGAGTTGAACAACCGGTCATCAGTATAGTATCCAATGTACACAAACAACTACACACATAATTAAATGTCACGAGGACTTCAACGTGTAGACCTATAATGAATCGTGCTTCACGGGGCGCTATTCATTGACTTCTAAACAAACAAAACTGTCGAGATAAAAACGTTTAAATTCTACGAATTGCATTAATATGAATACATCAACACCATCGTCGTCAACAAAGACAACTGCTTCTTTCCTTTCTACTCCTGAAACTGTGTGTGACCAGAAAAAGAGTCGTATATGAAGAGATTCTATTGCAGAGGATTATCAGTGCACGATTGACTCCGTGCTTCTAGATGCAGTCGGCACTTTTCCTGATAATGAGATGATCGAAACTATATCGAATGCTGTGAAACAGTCCGTGACTACAAATTTGGAGCCCGTCCTAAATGTATGATAGATTCCATAGTAAATGGTGTTGTTGCAAGCCTGACACACGGAATCACCATAGTTGCAAAACAAGCAAAATGAGACACTACTGAGGGCAAACCAGGTCCTGAAAGAAAGGATCTGTGAGCTTGAACAGTATAGACGTAGACACAGCCTAAGGATCTCTTGTATACTGGAAGCGGTTCCATAAACTCGCGAGTCAACCGACGATATTGTGCTGAATGTTTCAAAGAACTTTGTGCAAACGTCACATTGGATAAAGTCGAGCGATCTTATCGGTCAGGCAAGCTCGGAGATGGTAAGCTCCGCCAAATACTTGTAAACTTTGTAAGGTACAGGGCACTTAAAACGGGAACTTAAAAAGTGCATCGGGCGTGAACGGGTGTTCGTCAATTAAACCAAGGAGCTATCGTACGTACTCTTTAACGCGCGAATGTTTGTGCGATCATCGAAGATCGAAAGTGCAGTGTCGCAAGATGAATCTGTTTTGATAAAGGTATCCAGTCACGACGGTTTCAAGATGCATAGGGTCTACAGTCAATCGGATCTTGATAGATTCAATAAGACCGCTCCAAGCTCTGTGGACTAGATCTTTGGAAAGTATACTATCTAGACATTTCCAGTATGTTCACGAACATCCTTCTGAATTGTACTACTCAATAGCTCATAACCACGACGTTAGCAACACATTCTCGTGAATTAGCGTAATACTGGACAGTTACATATTGAATTTGGTCACACTCACTGATTTACAAAGGCCCGTAGGTTGATACCGATTATTAACATAGAGATATGTTAAATTCCCAATCACAGAATCTGAAATTTTAAATAGTATTTAACAAATAAAGAACGGGAAATCAAGTGGTATTGATGGAATTGAAGCAGATTTTTATAACAAATACCTGTTACATTATTAGTTCCATTTTATGTGTCCTATTTAATTCAGTTTAAGACACCGGTGTCTTCCTGGTCAGCTGGTGTGAAAGCATCATAGTTCCGATACATACGTCTGGGTCTAAATCAGATCCATCGAACTATAGATGTATGTCTCCTATAAATGTTTTGTATAATTTTTTTTATAACATTATTTATTCTATATTAACTAAACGGGCGGAGTATTTTGACAAAATTGAAGAGTCCCAGGCGGCCTTCCGCGCTGGATACTCTACCGTGGATAATATGTTTATATTGCAAAGTAGTGTTCCAAAATATTTAACAAAATTGTTAGGGAAATTCTACGTTTTATACTGATTTAAAAAAAAGATTGCAATGGGCTAGTGTACCAAGACCTTCTTTTAAATCTTAACAATTTTGGGGTGAAAAAAAAAAGGGAAGATATTTAATGTTTTAGTGTCAATGAACTACAATAAACTACAATCTCCAAAGCCGTATTCACGTTCAAGACCAAAATATATAGATGCAATTGTGGTACGCGACAAGGAGACGTACCTCTTTAAACCGCTAAATTATTGCGGTACCCCGCTTTTAAAGAAACGAAGAACACAGAAGCATATTTGTTACTGAACACAACCCGGAATTAATATGTATACTTTTCACGGACGATATTGCAAATTGCGCGTAAACAGCGATTAATTTACAAAATCAAATAAATGGCATCTCGCAATTTTGCGAAAATACGGGTATGTTGCTAAATGAAAAAAGGAAAGAAACTACTGTTTTAAGAAATGATGGCCCTCTACTTTCATATGAAAATTGGAGTCATAACGGTGCCCGTCTAAATGTAACATCTGTTTATAAATATATGGATTGTTTTACACACCAAAGTTCACGTGGAAAAAGGCTAAGGTTAAAATAGCTGGCCAAGCAAACAAATCAACTAATGCTATTAAGTCGAATGAGTGTACGTTTGGAAAAAGTCAGCTACAAAAATATTTGAAATTATTTGATTCAATGGTTAAACCCATTCTAATGTAAGATGCAGATATATGCGGCTTTGAATATTTAGATGTTATTCAAAAGGTACATTTGCAATATTGCTGAAAATTTTTAGGTGTGAACCACTCTACGAATAATGCAATGACTTTATGAGAGTGTGGTAGATTAGCCTTGTGTATTGAATACCATACTAAATGCATTAAATATTGATGTAAACTTTTACATTTCCCTATTTATAAATACCCCCAAAATTGTAATGTTATGCTTAAACATCAAGGGAAAATAAACTGGTCTACCTCCGTCAAAAAATCTTCTATATCGCTATGGTTGTGGTTTTGCATAGCTTAGCCAAGAAATTGGAGACGTTATTTTTTAATGCGTTCAAGCAGCGTCGTATTGATTGTAAACATCAAGATTGTCATAATTAATGAACTGAATCAGCACGATGTGATACATATATATGCTTTAAATCTCAAATTACTCCAGAAAAAAATATTTATCTCTAGAGTTACCATTGTGTTTTATGAATCATTGCTTAATTTAGATGTTCAAATAATAAATTACCAATCAAAACCGGTAGGCATATACATGCTGATAGAAACGATCAATCTGTAAATTTTGTCTTGAACATTAAACACATATATGCCATTAAAAATGAAGAACTTGCTTTTTTTCAGTGTCCTAAATATGCCCAACAAAAAAATCCTTATAAGTTTAGCTGGTTTCAATAATATTAAACTTGTTATAGTCTCATGAAGACAAGAAATGAACAAAAGCTAGTGTATTACATGTAAATTATATTTCAATTATTATTGAAAATAAAACAAATAATAACACATTTGATTATTTGTTAAAGTGTTAGCTTTTCTTAAATTCACAAATGTTTATCAGAAACTAATACATATTTGTATTGATTAATCAAACAATATTAGTGTGCATAGTTGCAATCTATGTTGTTGAGTGTAATATCATTGTCAATTTATCAAGTACAATATAGAGTATGCAACTAAACATTTTAATCACCATATTAACTGTACAACTTAATCGTACATTTCCAACTCGCATCAAACTTCTTTTGCCGTGTTAACTAACAGCAACCTTAGTATCATGCATCTCAATATCCAGAGTCTACTGCAAAAAATGGACTTACTCCCAGTCGAATCTCAGCCTTACGATGTATGAGTCTTGACCAAGACATAGCTTAACCAGAATATTTCCGATGAAAATCTACATATTCCCAATTTTAGACCACCATTTCGACGCGACAGAAACGATTTGTGGAGGTGTAGAAGTCTTTGTTCGTGATACCTTACACGCATTTATGCGTACATACCTCCATGCCAACTCTTTAGAGGCGCTCTGGGTTGAAGTCCGTGTCAACCAGCGTTAAATTCTTGTCGGCGGAATATATCGCCCACCTGAATCAAATAATACACAGTGGCTTAACATGGAACACATTCTCGACAAGGCATTCGATGGTCAATTCGATAAAATTATAGTTACAGGAGACTTTAACATTAACCTATTGCCTACCCATTCCAACAGGTTAACTCGTCTTATGGATTCCTACTACTCCGAACAACTCATTACAAATCCAACTCACTTAACGGAGCACTCGTCCTCGTTAATCGACCCTTTTTTCGTTAAAAATAGTTCCCATGTATTCGCAAGCTTTGTTGCTGATCATTTTGTCCCCAAACTTACCCGTTTTCATTGTCCAGTAGTTGTTGTCCTCAAATTCGCAAAACCTCAGACTGTTACTTATAGGCGACGCATCTGGTTATAAGACAATGGTGACTACAGCAAATTTAGACAACCTAGAAGCAACTGACTGGGAATCGATGATCCAGGACTCCGATCTTCACGGCATAGCAGACAAGGTTTCTTATGTTATTCTTTTTGCTGCTGCAGATAGCATTCCGAATAAGGAAATAACCGTCTGGCCAGGCGACGTACCTTGGATGTGCAAAGACGTTCGTCTTATGATCAGAAAACGTAACAGATCTCACCAACAAGCCAAACTAACCATACTGACACAGCATGGGCTCAATTCCGAAAGATTCGTAACAGCAAAACAAGGCTTATCCGAGACAATAAGAAAATACACCAGGAAAAACTCATTTCTAAAATAAACTCCGATAACGTCGACACTAGAACTTGGTTCGAACTTGCCAAACAACTAACTAACAAACAGTCCTCCTCTATTAATCCAACACTTATAGTTATCAACACTGAAGCATCAACAAACGAACAAAAAGCCGAACTTCTAAATGATGTATTTTCTAGACAGTCAACCTCAGACGACAGCAACCACACGACACCCTAATCTCATACTGCCAGTTCCGTCCTTTCAGTCATCGTAATCTCAGTCCAAGATGTTCGGGATGCTACAATGCTCGTCGATCCTTTAAAGGTATGTGGACCTGATCTCGTAAGCCCTAGACTTATCAAAGAGGGCATCCAAGAACTCTCTAATCCGATGTCTACTCTTTTCACAACTCTCCTATCTAAGTCAGTATTCCCATCCGCGTGAAAACTAGCTATCGTAACCCCCGCCTTCAAAAAGTCTGACCCCTCAACACCTTCTAACTATCGTCCCATCTCCCTTCTCAGCTGTCTTGGAAAACTAATTGAACGCTGTGTCCATAAATATCTTTATAACTATCTGGTATCCAATCACGTTATTACACAATTTCAGGTTTTACAAAAGGTGATTCTACAGTCAACCAGCTCACATATCTGTATAACGACATCATCAAAGCTCTAGATGAAGGCACGGAGGTTCGAGCCGTATTTTGCGATATCTCCAAAGCATTTGATATAGTGGGCATAGTGGGCTTCTCACAAAACTGTCGGCTGCAGACATTCAAGGCATCCTGATGATTTGATGTTGGTCTTATCTATCCGATAGGAAGCAGCGTGTTGTTTCTTCTTCTGCCTGGTCGGCCATCAACGCTGGCGTCCCACAGGGCTCCATTGCAGGCCCACTCCTGTTCTTACTTTACATTAATGATATTGTCACCGATATCCAGGCCAATATACGACTCTTTGCTGACGATACTAACTTGTATATCATATTTGAAGATCCAGTTGAATCCGCTGCAACTCTAAATCATGACTTGATTCGTATCATCGCCTGGTCTAAAGCATGGCTTGTCTCTTTTAATCCTTCGAAAACTGAAATCATAACATTCTCAAGGAAACGCACCAAACATTTTTTACCCGCCTCTCTTGATGGACCAAAGTCCGATTACCCAAGTCAAAACTTACACTCACTTAGGCCTGGTTCTTTCTGGCGACGCCTAGTTGTCCTCTTCTATTTCTTTATGCCTTACAAAAGCATGGCAGAAGATAGGAATACTTCGCAGCATTAAATTGTCTCTGTCAAGGCCAAGCCTGGAAAAATGTATACCTCTTTTATAAGCTCACTATTGGAGTATGGAGACCGCATATAAAACAACTGCTCATCCAAATTGAAAAGCGACATAGAAACTGTGCCGTTAGAAGCTGCTAGAATCGTCACAAGTGCCCCACAGGTTTGCAACACCGAACATCTTCTCAAAGTTCTTAACTGGGAAACATTATCCGAAGATGCTGTCTCGGGCGCGGCTTGCTTCTCGGGGGGACCTCTTGTGACACCAAGGCACACATTTGTTTAGTTTTTTTATTTTATTCTTTTTAAAGTTCAGTATAAAAAACATGGCTGAAATATTTACTACACTACCAGATATGTACAGCTTACCGAAAGCTAACTTGTGACCTGATACCTAGACCAAATCTTAAACCCAATATGTCTGCAAATTAGTCCATGTTTACTAACTGGTTTTTTAAATTGCAAAACTAATTGAGTCAACTCCACCATGGAAAGGGGTTAATATAAGCACATGCTTGTTTTCCAATCCATATTCAAACTGATTATGTTATTTATATGAACGTGTATTTGTGAAATTGAATAAATATTTTAAAACCAATTGTACAAGTATGCATTATTATACCGTGACATTTCTTCAGTAAATCATACTCTAAAATTATTGTTTAATGCGGTGTAGTTTGAGACTATATACAACTTCAAACTAATCGGTACAGCATGCTACAATCAATTATATAAATATAATGAATGCATGACTGTGTCTGCAACTACACATCAAAGTATACCTTCAACAATAAATACGATAATACAGTATTGAGGTATGACAAAACGTTTGTCAGATTTGTTTTCTATGTTTGAACAGCTATGCAATTTAAATTTATATTCAGTCATTTACTCTTATATACATCTTTATTATGTAGAAAGATGTTAGGTATTTTAAATCTAATAAAATTCCACTAGATAAAACACCAGTCAACTGTTAAACAGCAGTCCCAAACACATGGTCAGGGACATCCCTGTTTTTGTATGGTCGTATCTTGTGTCTTCGGAACAGAACCTATCAAATATGTAGTGGCAGCTTTCTGTTCTTCTTTCTATAATCTAGATATACTTACTGTTGTACTGGTTCATTGAAAAGGAAAATGCAAGCTGTGGAAACATCAGAACAGTTTAATTAATTAATCTATTACTTGAAATATTTATGTATTTTCAGTTTGTTTGGCCAATTGATTTATTAAGACGGTTTGTATATATTAGGATAAGGGTAACAAGCAAGTGATGAAACATACGATTGTGTAGAGTTAATGTATATTGTATAAATGTATAAATAATAAACAAAACGTCTGAATATTTGCACTATACGCACATACATTCAAAAAGCTTATTCAGTATATTTCATTGATATTTATTTAATGAGATTAATATCAGTGAAAGATCACGACATTCTTAAATAAAATACAAAGTTGGTTTGCAATAACAAGCAAAGCGAACACATACCATTTAGAAAGTTATGATTGTATATATGACATAACGTTTGTCCACCATATTGGATTATCCATAAGAATTCCGCCATGGATTGGTCAGACTAAAGAGATAGAAGAAATGTTAAGACAAGTAAGACAACTGAATTTAATAAAGAAAGAAATCGAACTAATCTCTCGGTATCAGAGCATATTTGTTAGTCTCCATTAGGCAGACGGAAACGATATTCGGTTCCTTTGGAATACAACTTATTAGTACACTACGTCTGTGCAATATCCCAAGGATGACAGTGTAGAGGAATTGAATATATTTTTATAAAAGTCACGAATGGAACTCAGAGAAGAGATAGAGAGTCTTGGTTCTAATGTTGAGAAACTTATAACAGTCTATGAGTATATAGATAAATCAAATCATACAAGGGCTTTGAGTAAAAGTATATCAGAATATGTGAATACTTTAAACAAACAAATATCAGCGTGTCCAAGAACCCATGTTTTAGGAGTTGAAACTAAGAGAGGATGAAGGAGCTAAAATCTCAACTGGGTAAGCGAGCCAATACTTTAAGGAAGAGTGAACAATATATTAAACTGAATTATGACATATTCATATTGTAATATGATAATAAGGCACATAATGAGCCGATACAAAGGAAAATAGAAGCTCTTGAAGAGAAAGAAAACATTCTAAAACAAGCCAGTTGAAGAAATTATGTAGATCATATTCTTGATATTTCTTCATTCTCAGGAGAGGCTTGTGCACCAAAACGGGAATCTCATGGCATTGCGAGGATTCTCATTTATAAATAGAAAGTGTGAACATTATATATTTCGGACACATCGTTAAGCGTGGCAAGAGCCCTTTAAGAACAGGCACAAAAATATGCATGTGTACGATGATACGACAGTAAAGGAACTACTGACATACTTTTTGTTCGGAAATATCTCTAATACCGACGCACTAATCTCACGAGTTCTGATAACAGAAAAGGAAACAGGTGAATCTGTAGTGCAGTGGGGTTTAGGTTGAGTAGAAATGCAGTTGACAAAACAGATAAACATTGACGCATCGGAAATTAGATCAATGCTTATGGAACCATTATAGTGAGGTCTTAAATGAGATTAAATAAAATTGCTATGGGCGAATTAAACTTCAATTAATGTCTCATATATCTTTATGACATCAAAATGTTTAGCCATGATTTGTTTAAGGCAATAAATGAATATTTACTTTAAAGTGTCAATTCATGAATCCGGAGGTTGTTTATCGCTGTCATTTGGTTTCAAAATACGGCTTTTTAGGATTCGCCGAATATTACGGTTAACTTATACGGAACTTTGCCCAAATAGCCCGGCCGATCAATGAATGAAAGTGTAGTTTTTAACATATTTAACATGAACTCGAGTGGCTAAATCAATTAAGGAGCATGTATATTGATGTTTTGTTTTGTATTTAAGACTAAGTCAAATTTCGGGTAGAAACTGATGCACGACCCGTTAAAACAGAGGGACGTAACATATGTAAAACATATAACAATTTTCGTCATTTGCCGCATATATTTTCATCTTGCTTGCTTGCAAGATCTATTCGTACGAATTTGATTCACATTAATATAAATAATTCACGTAGCATCCATTCTACAAGTTCGTATCTGTCAGCAACCAACATGCATGGCGGCATTGTCAGCCGACTAAATGACATTGCCGACAAGCATGTTTAAACTGTTATCAAGCATGACGTTTGTGCAAGTCAGCACACTGACATCGTCAACTAGCATGATGCAAGTGTCGCCATGCGCGATGTTTTCATCACTAAGCGCAATGACCCTATCAACAAATATGCTGTAACGCCCATCAATCCTGATATAATTGTTGTTTAAACTCCCCTTAATATATTTCTACTTAAGCTATATCTACCCTTATGTGTAAAACCATAAACCAAATAACGATCTAGTCAATTCGATAAGCTAAGCAATCATTGCTTTTGAGTATGAATGATTAATGTAGAAAGGTAAACCAACGAGCCCTTTATTTAACATTGTAATACCTGGCACGGAACTTATACAAGTACATAGTTTGCAATATCTCCTCCATAGAATTAACAAATACATTGTACGTCGCCACTTGAACTGCAACTAGGAAATTATAGAAGGAATCATTAGTGAAAGTCATTGACAGCGAAGAAATTGCATTAACAATTGAAACCGCATACAACTTATATGGTGTTTCCGGCTTTAATGTTTTAAGGGGCATAACAAATAAGACACGCGCTTCCTGTACATTTAACTTTATCCTTGACTGACATAGATGATTTTTACAAATCCCGTGATCCATAAGTATTCATGTTACCACTTGGAGTTCTGTGGCATCTGGTATTATCTATTGTTCAAATTCCAGATGGTGTATCCGGTCTGCTTATTCAATGCAAATACTAAATAATAATTATGAAAATAAAATTTCGAAGCTTTCAAACTCTTCATCAGAGTAAATCGTCTATATGACAACCATTTATTGTACATTTTCAACTTTTGTGTTTGATTATTGATCGTTATCGCAACAATGCAAACAGTCACAAAAGTCCCCACCTTGAAGTCAAGGTAGATATTGAGGTTGATACTTGTTTTTAGGCCACCCAGCACATCTCCCTCGATGCATGTTTGCAAGTATTACCGTCGTACCTTCAGGCCGCCACATTCCGTAAAATAATGCAGTGGAAAGAAATAACACACGTATACACTATGCTTGAAGATTGACATTTCTATGTTTGTTCTGCAAGTACCGTGGTGGCACATTTCAACTTCTGATCTTTGTTTGGTGAGCTTTACACAACTAATATTCGGAATAAAACATTCAACTGTATTATTATTACGACGTTATATTCAATTGATAATGTAGCTAAGCAATGCAATGGGATGTGTCACGTGTACTTAAGTTTCCCGGTTCACTTTCATAAACGTTAAGTCGACGTGTACACATCGAAGGCGAAGTATAGCACTGGCATTAGCAAATGTAGCAATATTTAATGTTTGTTTGGAAATCAAAGTTTATGTAAGGGCATAATCACCATAAGTGCCAAGTAATGGTTTGTATCACGCTGAGCGCATTTGGAATTAGTATGATGTTTGCTGGTATTAAACGTAAGTATGAACATAGACTTCAAACGCATATATAGTCCGTTTTTTTTCTGAACAGTTAAAACATGAATAATTTCACGGTGAATGCGTTATATATATCCTCGGCCAGCATTCGTGATTTTTTTTCGATAGCTTGCTTCGGGTATCGGGTAATAAATACTACCTGTGGTGTATAATATTTAAAGCAGGATTTTCAACACAACCGTATTCGCTACCTATAAAATATAAAGCAAAACGCTTAGAGGTATATTGCTTGTCACGTCAATTTATCTGTTGCTGGTTCGAGTCCCGTCATTTAAAAAATATTTTGAGCAAAAGGGTACTATTTTAAATGTTGAATAGCTTTTTAAAATTAAATATTAGATTTTATGTTGACAGTTATTTGTCATGATATTTTCATTTCTTTTTACTTCTTTCTTTACTTTTTTATTATTTAACTAATGTTCATTAACATAAATAATTCAAAACAATCAATTTAAAAACAAAATCAGATATGAGCTTGTTCGTCTTCGTCTGACGTGTCCGTCTTTGTGGTGTTTTTAATATCATGTTATTCGTGGAAATCATGATTTACTTTAAACATTTGTATCGAAACAATGTACAATGATAAAAAAACTTGCGTAAAAATTAAATAAAGATATTAAAAAAAATATATATGTCTGAGATTCTAACCCGGACCGCTCCGTTAATAACCGCTGTTATTCGTCTTTAAACCTCTCGGCCATTCCAACTGATGGTCAGTGCAGAATTGCGTATGTTATCTATCATGTATTGTGCATATCATAAAGGCTAATAAATACACGTAATTATGACGGAAAACTGCTACGAAAGTCAAATTCTAAAAATAACACATTCAACCACCGAGAAATCATTCATGTTTCGATAGTTTACAAAAAACGGACTATACGCGCTGTGCGCTGGTATGATTATTATCCGTTATCTTTGAAATGAAAGTAACAAACAAGAAACAATAACATGTACTATATTTGCAGTGTTGCAGCCACCACACATCGATATTCTGGTGTTTCCTGGGTATACAATTCAAATATCGTGTAACCGCCATGACGCTGTAACTGGGGTAACGCGAATTTATAGAAATTCTACTAAAGGGTTTGAGACAATAGTGAAAGTTGACAACAGAGAGTGTATTGTGGCAGCTGATCTACCTTCGGAAACAGTGCAGTGCGTTTGTTTGCAGGGGAATCGAGTTGCTTGCAACATATCTGGTAACAATATTGCAAATACAGATGGACAGTGGACATGTGCAATTTTCGAAAATAAGACTCTTGTGTTCAGCAACGTTGCAAGCGCATCTCGAGGTATGTTCGTTATTACACTGAAATCCCCCATTGTTTGTCAATAACAATAACAATGGCATAGTTATATATGAGGAAGATATCATTTGTAAAATGTAATGTAAATGTAAATGTTAATAAAACCATTTATTATGTCACTAGTGCACATTTACATTGACGACGATGACCTAATATTTTAAAGCGTTATTATACCACTGGCCGATTACGCAATTAACTCCGCCCACCTTTTTGTAATATCATGTCACTAACTGATAACACAATTTAGCCCCGTCCACATTAAAGAATGGCATGCAACTTTGTCACGTTCAATGATTCTTAAGTCCCGCCCACGTTTCGGGTCTACTTTTTGTACGCGTGGAATTTCGCTTTCGTCGTTAAAATGTAAACAAAGAATAGATCTATACAAATGTAACATTTTTATTCAAACAAATATAATTTACAAAACATGTAAACATTATTCAATTAACAAAAAATAATTTATTACGATACGTAAGATTTATGCAAAAAAATGCAATGCACCGCATAAAACCCATTTCAAGAAAATGATAAAAAGCTGATATTTTTAAAAGCTGTACAAATACAGATATCAACACAATTTGAAATGAAAGAATCAGATGACACTTTGTGCCTGTTTATTTTATCTATACAGAAACAAGATTTAGAATATGAAATCTAATCACACAGGTCATTAATTGTGTATCAACATTTGAAAACGAACTGCAAACTAGCTAAATATTAATTTAATCACAGTCCATACACCATTTCATAGGTTCAGGGAAACCATTGCTGTAAGTTGCAGTGTAAATGTCAGTCTTACACAGAAAATAAGTTATTAAAATCGTGTATCGTGTGTCACTTTAATACAAATACAATGCTTTAGGAAAATACGATAAAGAACAGTTATATTTAATAGACAATTGAATTTTAATGTTTTATTAATAAAAAAATCAAACAAATACTAGATCTAGCCAAGTAATAACCAATCAGTTTATTTGAAATTAAAGGTAAAAGTAATAAAAACATGGTTTAAAAAATTATAGTCTATTTAACAAAAATAAACTCTTACATTTTATTAGAAATCCAAATAAATACTAGCCATTATAATTTGATTCACAACAAATCAATTTCTAACGGAAATGTAAAAGTTAAAGAAAAACATGGCTTTTAAGATCATAAACAATAGGTTTAGTTAAAATAAAATGCAGAAATGTCAATGTGTTTTAACTTAATACTTCAGTCAAACATGAAATATGGAAATAAATGAGGAAAATAAAAATGAAATGATGCACAACCATTAGAAGAACATGAAAATTTTAAATTAATTATGACGGTCAAATAGGAATTCTTCAATTTACAGTAATAACAACTAGTTAAATCTAATTTGGAACTCATAGACAAGATAATCTGCCTGATGATACAGTAACACATATCCACTAGCTAAATAGTGTCTAGAAAATGTCACATCAAAAATTGTTACTCTCAGTCTGTTGCAAAAACTTTCACACGTGTGTCAACTTTTTGTTTTCACTGGCTGTGAACATGAAAATATGAAAGACGTTATGTCACCTTTTGAAAATAACTCACAATAACATGAACAAAACATCATATGTGAATAAATGACTTAATTATTTCTAGAAATATTTACATAGATCTATACTCAGTAGGCCCCATATGGCTCCAAAATGTTTATTGCATAAGGTAAAAAATAAGGTAAACGATTATAATTTGACTTATTTGTGTACTCAAAGTGGTATTACCAGGACACTCACCTAATTGCTGACCCTGCCTGGAAGCACGTGATACAGAGGCTTTGTGATACCCGTTGCTGTCCCACCAATATTATGCAGCTTTAATACGAGCCCACATCGCAAACCCAGCAGCCTGCATGTCTGAATCCTGCAGACTGCAGTTGCGTTCCCAATTCAGTTTGATATCACACGTGGGGGATATTTTTCAGAGAAATGGTAAAAATTTCAACTTTGAAAGCATTATGCACTGATGGCAAAGTTGATTAACAACTCACTTGATAGTAAATCCACTGGTTGATTTACCTTTAAATTTATTTCGTTGTTGAATATTCACATTACACACATAATGCAAACAGTTGAAAAGTAATCGTTTTGTCGACTGCAGTCTTCTTCTTGTGTGTGCTAGTAGATAGAATGACGTAAATGTATTTATATCATGTTCAATGTTTCCAATAAATAGCAATTTCTCGCTTTATTTTGTGTTTATTGGTTAAAGCCGCAGTCCATAGAATATAATTCAATGCATCTTAAATTGGCATTAGTTCTAATGAACGTTAATGCCGTTTATACGACTGAAAACAGTTTGTTTTTATTGAAGAAATGCATTTAATTATGTCAATGTTCAAAAGTAGACACCATCAGGCTGTTTGATTTGCATATTGTTTTGTACTGTAAATTGTGAAATTTTTGCGATTTAATTTGTTTATTTTATTTCATAAATAATAAAACAATATTTTGCAAAACGTGGCATAATAAATAGAATATATGGTAGTTGACTGTTGATATCATGTGATATCAGACTCGTTCAATTTTGCGTAGCAAAAGGCTCGGCTAGCCTCGCCTTTTTCCTACGCCATATCGGACTCGTATGATATCACATTATATCAAAAGTTACCAACCGTATATTCTCTCCATATATAAACTGCCAAACCGTTAAATACTGTGCATTGAGCATGCACATTAAGAAATATGTGTTTTAGGCGGAAGTCAACAGTCTTTTGGTGGGTAATTTCCAAAACAGGTATCGCGGAAAACTTCTGCTTTTCTTTGCAGGCTACGAGTCAGTAAACCAAAACCTGAAAGGGTCCGTCTTCAGAACAATAACAATTAACGAATGTTTTCTTACCAAATTATTATTTAAGATAATGTTTGTCATGTTTATTATAATGTGTATACCATGTGATTTATCACAATTACAGTTTCTAAAAAAATATTAAAAATGTTACGTTAAATTGAACTGACAGTCCTAGTTTCGCTAGTTACGTGAATATAACCGAAATATTCACATGGGTCATCTGGAAGAAGACCAATAAATTAATGCACTACATCGTTTTTTTTTTACTCGTTGTAAAAGTGTTTTTTCTTATTCTGATTCTTTGACAACCAATTCCTGAATCTAATAATTTAATACTATACTATGGAAAATCGAGAGCACGAGTCGTATGACCTACTTTTGACTAAGTAGGCTACGAATCAATAAAAATCGATGCTCCTAACTACCACGCTTTATCGGTTATTCTGCATGGCTCGTTGTAGATTGACTTGTTAACTGGCATGTATATAATTCCGTTTGCATAATTAGCTTGAATAATATTTGTTCGTTAATAACGAATAGATTTGAATAATGATGTTGTATACTATTGAATAAGTAGTCATATTATCAAGTTAGTCGTTCAAACAAATGTTTCCGTTTTAGCAAAAATACACACATAATTCACATGCTTTTAGTTTGCTTTGTCGACAACAGTCTTTCAACGCTGTCGGCGTTTTGATTTAGTTATATTTAAATCAGGATGAAGCTCGACAGTGTCCACTGTAGATCCTATTTCTGACATTGCTAGCACACCGGTAATAAACACGGATCAGAGTCGAGACAATGAAGCAAAGGAAACTACTATTATAATGGATGGTAGCGTTATTGGAATAACTAATACTGATTTATTGTATTTAATATTCGACGGACTATATCACATTGTTGAAACAGTTTAGGTATTTGGGATTATTGTCCTGTTTAAGTTTAATAAATATCCAAATTCATTATTCAATAAACAATGTGGATTCTATATGCGTGTCATTCAATCATTTTAAGATATATATTTGAAATAAATCGCTTAACTCGTTTCTGATATATTACGCATACATATGAGCAATATTTTTACAACAACTTGTTGTTGTTTACAGATGTAGCTGATATGTCGACTGTTATTGCGATTGCAAATGTCAGATATTCGACGACAGAACATCCGATTCAGACCACAGCTAGCTCCAATTCAATCGGTATCCGTTTTTTAAACAATGTTTTTAGCAGACAAAAAAGAGGATTACCTTTGATTATAAGAACTCACCAATAATATGTAATATTAACCAAATTGGGCAAACTTAGATGAACAAGGAGACTGAAGCGTGTTTTTACATTTCAATACTTGAAGGTGTATAATATGTGTTCACTATACGGTAAACGCCAATGAGGTTAACATATTTCACTAATTATACCAATGGTATGTTTTTATTCAGACAGTTTCTATCAGAAGTTTATAATCATCGCGGCTTCGGGTGTGGTGTTACTTCTTGCGGCTACGTTACTGATTTGCGTCTACAGAAAATACCAAATACGTACAGGTTGTACGCAACTGAAATTAAGTTTACTCGGATTTTGTAATATTTAATTAATACACACGTACCAGTAGTTACATATCTAGCATGTTTATTAAAATATAAAACCTATACTTTCAGGCATAGTACATATGCATTTTTAAACATTTCTCCACCTATTTAGCATGGGTTATTGCGTCCTAATTGCATTAGAACAAAGTAATCAACCACAGTAATAAATTGCATGTGTTGGATTTACTATAAAATAAATGCTTAATGTGTCAACAATTATATTTTATAGAAGCAATTAGTCCCTCCATAGGTGACAGTACTAGCGGTGAACAAAACACCGTTCATGAGCTCATTTCTGAAGGCGTAGCTGAAAGACAACACTCAGCAGTGGACCACAATGATCGCATACCAATGATGGTTATATCGCCTATTGCTGACAGTTTCCCTCTCTCAAACGACGCAGTAACACTAGAGAATGCCCCTGCGTCAGAGACTGAACAGAGAAGTACAAGTGTTCACTATTACGAAACAATCCCAGATAGTCCAGATGCCGATGTGCCCGCCTCTCAAAGTAAGTTACCTTTTGATTTTGACTATTCAGCATGCGTGTATACATGTCCCATAAAGACTTTGGTTTTTTGCTTGTTAATATACACTATACACATACGTGTTACCGTAATATATGACGAAAGTTTTTTTCTATATAAAAACCAACATAAACATTACTTAAATGCCTGTTTTGTTTGCGTCAGTAATATAACATTAATTTGTATTTATATTTTAGACGAGAACGAGGAATCCGAAACACATGCGTATGTATTCTATTTGTTTTGAAAATATACGAAACATAGATGGCTTTGAATTTTTGGGACACGTCTAGTGTAGCGGAAATAGTATATACATATTCAACAAAACTATGGAGAAAAATAGGGCAAAAACAACAACAAGTGTCTGATCGTCTCAACATGGTTATTAATATCATGTGTTTTTTGTCACAACAGATTTACTCGTGTGTATTTAGATTTACTGACGTTATAATAATTTTCTTGCAACAGTAAACCGGGGAACAAATGTTACTGTCAATAAGCGGAATTATTTATAAATGCTTTAGAGATCTATGTGTTTTCTACATGTCCATGCCTATTTTTGTAATACAATTGCTAATCAAATACACAATGGTGCCAACTACACAAAACGAAGCATGCCACGTAACTGCGACGCATGCGCATAACCATATCGCGGCTTCGTTCAAACAATTAAAAGCATTTGCCATTCCATGCCATTGTAATTTATATTAATTTACGTAGGCATGCCTAATTTAGAAATGGTGTAAGTACAACAAAAACAGATAAGGTAGTTCGGAATGTCAACTTTTTCCGTAGAACTGAAACGGTTCGCTATGAGAATCTTCTTGGAACGAGAACCGATGAGAAAACGCCGTACAGCATCTTAGCAAAGAGCTAGATCTAAAACCGCAACGTACCTGGCTACGACAACATTTTTACGACAACAAACAGCTAGATCTCATCCGCAACGTACCTGGCTACGACAACATGTTTACGACAACAAACAGCTATATCTCAACCGCAACGTACCTGGCTACGACAACATTTTTCCCGCTGTCAGACGATGATCTTTAAGTTTCACTTCATGCGAACGATTGTGCATCAGTGTAAATATTAGTGTATTTGTGTATATTGTTGAAACAGATATTAATTACCAAACATAAGTTCATTTGTTTTATTTTTCTTGTTAATGCATGTATGTGTATAATTAAATAACACTCAACACCTCTATGCACCACTCAAAAATACTTTGCCGATGCAGAAGACTGAACGACTAAAAACGGCATTACTTTAACAAGAATACTACATAACGAACTCCATTTATTATATTTTATAAGTTTAATTCAATTTGATAAGAAATTTAAGAAAAATAAACCAAATGACTGATGACGATCTTGACATTCATTCCATGCTTACAATTGAGAATGAGTGTAAATATTAGTGTATTTGTGTATTTTTGTTGAAACTGATATAAATAACAAAAAGTTTATGTGTTTATTCTATTTCATATATGTGCGTTATTAAATAAAACTAAACACCACTACGCACCACTCAAAAGCATATTAATGCCAATGCTGAAGACTAGACTACTAAAAAGGCATTACTTTAACAAGAATACAACATAACGAACTCCATCTATTATAATTTATATGTTTAATTAAATTTGATAAGAAATATATATTTCAAACATGCGTGTTAATAAACATTCCGATATTAAATGCAAATAGTGTATTTCTTAAGTGTCCTTCGAAGACAACCGCAGTTAAAATTTAAAGACTACTTTGACATTTCAGTAATTGCGTATAGTATCAGCTGTATATATGTCAAAATTACACTTTAATTAACGTTGCGATATTAGATATAAATAGTGTATTTTATAATGATCCGTTGAAGACTAGACATTATCTGTAAGACAACCGCTGTTAACATTAAAGACTCCTTTCACATTTCAGTAATTGAGTACTGTATGAGTTGCATCCCTTCAGAAAGTGAATCGAAACACGATTCAGACGATGTATTGGCTGTGATTGTAAATAACAGAAAATAATGTTTAGTGGAGAAAATTTAAGTACAGTTTAAACTAATACAAGACCTCCGCGATGTGTCGCCTGCCGGGGCATAACTCAAGTACGATAAGAGCAATTATGCCGAAACCGAACTTTACCCTCTCTCTATGCCTACTAACACTTTCCCTAAGTTGTATCATGTTTGCACAAACAACTTCTGAAGTAATTGTCTGAACTTGCCTTATTAAAACTGTTTTTTTTTTCTTCAAAAATAGGTATAACTCAAGTACGATAAGAGCAATTATGCCGAAAACCGGAAGAAACCTTCGTTTTATGCCTACAACTCTTTCCTTAAGTTTCATAACGATTGCACAAAAACTTCTTAAGTTTTTTTCTGCACAAGCCTCAAAGAGGCATAACTGAATTAAATATGCATAAACTGAACCTTCATTTTGTGCCTACTAACACTTTCATTATGATTGGAAAAAACTTTCTCAAGTTATTGTTTGCACAAACTAAAGGGACGCCGCCGCGGACGACGCCGCCACCGAAGCCGCCGCCGCCGAGGCCTCTGTAAGTAACCCCTATATGTCGCCTTTTCTGGCGACACAAAATTGAAGGGGAGAGCATAAAGTCACAGTTTTGTCCGTCCGTCTACTGCACTCACCGGTTGTCAAAGCACTTCCCGGTTATTTTATCCATCTTATTCCATGTCCGTCTGTCCGTCTTTCTGTCGGTCCGGTACTTCATTTCCGCGCGAGATCTAATGACTCGAATTTAATGAAACTTTAGATACAGCATCCCAACCAAGAGAAAATGCCCCTACTGTTAGGTCATTATTGTCTGAAGATTTTTCAGGGAGTAATTGCCCTTTGTTTCTAAATTGACGTTTTTGCTTAACCGGACTATTACTTGGCAATGGATGGGGGAATTTTGAAATAACTTGGCACAAATGTTTCCTGCAATGAGATGGTGTAGCGCTCATGCTTTAGATCTCTATGTCAAAGGTCAAGGTCACACCTTCAGTTCAAAGGTCAAAACTAGAACGTTGATTGTCCGTACTTCCACTTGCCATGTATTTTAAAATTCTTGACACAAATGTTAACCTCATTGAAATGTCACGAGGCGCACATGTACCAGGTCTGAATGTCAGAGGTCAAGATCCGTTTTAAAAGTTCAAATTTTGAAGTCGAGTTTTACATGTTTGGACTTTAAATTTGCCATCAATTAGGAAATTTTCAAAATACTTGGAACAAATATTTTATCTATAATAAACGGCTTGTCACGTGTATGAACCAGGATTGTAGATCAAAAGTCATGGTCATAATTAAAGTCAAAAATCGAAATCGACTTTTTTTGTCCGGACTTACAACTTGGCCATGAATTTATGGATTCGTAAATCACTTTACACTTTAATAACTTAAACAAGCGTCACATATGCTATTTGTTTAAAACGTTGTACTAAATTCTCAGTACGACATAATATTATGGTTTATTTGGTTTATGATGTATTATGTTTTAATGTTTAGTGGTGTCTTAACAATGGTCTTAGCGGGTTACATTTTCATCGATTTAACCGGTTTAAGTACGGACATATAGTATCTGCCACGAGTTGCTATTTCAACGGAGGTGAAAATTTGGAATTAATTTTGTGCAATAAATCTACTAAATGTTTCTTTAAGTGAAACTTATGGGAAAAAGTAGAGAAAAATATTGAAGTAGTAGCGATAGTGATATAAACAGTCACAATAGTAAACAAACAAAGCAAAGAGGCCCGTCAGCGGACGATAACGTTTCACTCAGTGATGTGCTAAACAAAGCCAGTGCTGTGCTCTATGGTGCTGATGACAATAATACTGGTGTATTTGTGGATGATTTAGTGAAACATTTGGACGATATGGCGGAGTCTGGAGGTGAGCCTACACCTAGAGTTATTATGAACTGCTTAAATGCTATTAAATGTAGGTTAGACAATGTCGAAAACAAGCTTTCTTCCATTGATAAACTTGAGGAAAGATTATATAGTTTTGAGAAAGACATTAAATGCACGTGTTTAGCCCTTGACACGCGTATTAAGCGCATTGAAGAGCAAGTCGATTGGCTCCAGCACGCTACAGAGGGGTCGGATATAGCCGTCGCTCAGGTGACGAGTCGGGTGGAGCATCTGGAGACGGAGCGCGACAAATTCCGGGACGACCTGGCGTACCTAAAATCTCAATCGATTAGAAACAACCTCATTTTTACCGGCGTACCGGAAGTTGCCGGACAGACACCGAAAGTCACGGAAAGAAAGCTACGGACGCACCTTTATGAGGCCCTAAGGATCGCCAAAGACGCTGATGATAGCATGCAGTTTGAAAGAGTGTACCGTTCTCCGAGTTTACCTTTCCATGGCAAGACGCGATCTATCGTGGCGAAGTTCGCCTTCTTCAAGGACCGCGAGAGTGTACGGCGACAGTGGAAACACCTGATTGGTACTAACTTTAACGTTTTTGAACAGTTTCCGCGGAAGTGGCAGCTAGGCGTAGAAAGCTGGTACAGAAAATGAAAGAGGCGAGGGGGCATTGCAAGAGAGCATGGATGGCCTACGACACCCTCTACATAGACAACCGTCCAGTCAAGGAATAGTGGCACGATGGGGGAGAACTCTCGATGTTATCGTGGAAAGTGAACGGACTTACTAAATGTAAGAATAATGACCATTTATTTCTAAATATTGAGTCAAAATATGATATTTGTTGTTGTTTTTTTTTAATCCTGGACTAATACTTCAAGTAACTTTTCTTTACACGGATATATTTCTCATAATTTTTATAGGAAATTTCAGAACAGAAATGCGCGGAGATGTAGCGGTAGCGTAGTTTTGTATTACAAAGAAAATTTCAACGATGGAATTGAAATTATACAACAAATCATCATGATTTAATTATTTGGTTGAAACTAGATCGAAATTTCTTTGGTGTGAATGAAAATATTTATCTTTGTGGTTATTATGTTTGGTGCGAAGATTCACCTGCATACAATATTATTAGTGTTGATTATTTTGATTTGCTTGAAAATGACATTTCCATTTATGTTAACCAAGGTCAGGGTTTACTCTGTGGTGATTTTAATAGTAGAATTGGCAGTAAATCTGATTTTGTAATTCATGACATTGTAAATAGATTTACAGATGATATTGATTATGACTTAGATATATACTCCGTTAGAGCCTCAGGCAATTTACATACTTTTCTCATAACGGTTTATCAACAGTCGATTATTTGCTATGTCAAGAACGAAATTGCACACTTATTAAAGATTTTATTATACATGATTTAAACGAGTTCAGTGACCATGCACCTTTATCATTTTCTGTATATTGTAACAATAAAATTGTTGATCCTTTGTCTATTACAAAGACTAAGTTTAAATGAGACGAATTGTTCCGTAACCAGTTTAGATTAGGCATTATTTGTAGCCTACCTTTATTTAACAGAATTATTGATGATATTGATTGTACAAGCAGTGATTCTCTGAATATTGCATTAAATAAATTCACTGATGTTATTCACAATGTTGCTGATCCATTAATTTCAAGGGAACACTTTGTTCCTAACAAAACGGAATTTGAATAATGTAGCGCTGTTAAGCATGCCGATTGGTTTGATGTTGAATGTAAAATGGCACATGCTCATTATGGATCTTTGTTCCATATTTTTAATTGTGATAAGTCGAACAATAATAAAATTCAGTTGCTGCATTATAAGAAAGAGTATAAAAATTTAATCAATACGAAGAAAAAGACATATTTAAGAAATAATGTTAATGAAATTGAAGGATTAAAAATATCATAGACCCAGAGATTTTTAGAAATAGTTTAAATCAAATACTAAAACGAAAATTGATAATATTTCATTAGAAGACTTTACCAATGTTTTCTCTAATATGAGTAGTGGTTTGTTTGATTGTGTAAACTATGAGGGTGAAACTTTTTGTTCAACACATAATTTTGATTTACCAAATTCACGTTTCCCTGAATTAGATCAGCCTTTTACCGTTGACGAGATAAAAGCTTTCGTTAAACTGTCAAAGCGTTATAAAGCCCATGGAAGTGATTGTATTTTGTACGAATATTTAATTAAATGTATTGATATTTTAGCTTTGCATACATGTGATTTGTTTAATGCGGTATTGAACTCTGGTAATTATCCTGAGAAATGGACGGAAGGTATTATAATCCAAATTAAATAAGAAAGGCAATACTGCAAATGTTAATAATTATAGAGGAATTACCCTACTTAATTGTTTATCTAAGCTATTTACTTCAGTTATAAATAGTAGATTAGAAACGATTTGTAATAACTTTAACATCATTTCGGATGCCCAATTCGGATTTAGAAAAGGGCGCTCAACAATTGACGCAATATACATCCATATGTCCTTATTTCAAAAATATGTTAACAAAAATGATGAAATGCTTTGATAGCATATTTAGAAATGCATTGTGGCTAAAAATGTTCAAATATGGCATTGAAGGTAAATTATTAAGAATAATAAAAAATGTGTACCAAAATGTGCAGTCATGTGTTAAAAATTGTTCATCGTATTCAGAATATTGTAATTATGCTGTAGGTCTACGCCAAGGAGAATTTATCCCCCTTGTTATTTTCTTTATTTATAGAGGATTTACAACTATTTTGTAGAATAAAGCTACTTCCGGTTTAAGTATTGATGGTACTGTACTGATATTGTTATTATTTGCCGACGATATGGCAGTCATAGGTAAATCTCCAGAAGAAAAGCAAAACCATTTAAGTCTTTTATCTAATAATTGTAATTGTTGGGGATTAAAGGTGAATACTAATAAAACTAAAATAATGGTGTTCCGCAAACGAGGAAGACTATTGCCATCTGAAAAATGGACATATGACGGTCAGCAAATTGAAGTAGTAAACGATTTTAACTATTTGGGAACTGTTTTTAATTATACTGAAATTTTTATTTGATTCAAGAATATTTATGTGGTAAAGCACTGAAAGCAATGAATATTTTATCTATAAATGTAAAAAGTTTGACCTTAAGCCCAAAACACAGTGTTAACTGTTCGATCCTTTTGTTGGGTCTATTTTGAATCACTCATGTGAGGTATGGGGTATTACAAAGTCTAAAGAATTGGAAAGGGTGCACTTAAAGTTCTGTAAACGAATGTTAAACGTTAAACAAAATGTTTGTAATGCTCCAGTCAATGGCGAATTAGGTAAATACCCACTTTTAGATATCGATTCGTACTGATTGTTAAATACTCTAAAATTACCCAAACTGAAAATATTATTATACAATCCATATATTTGCAAGCTTTACACGATTGCCACAACGGACGTTCAGACCGGGTTTTAAATCATAAAAAGCTGTTAGACAATTACGGTTTGTCTTACGTGTTTAAGAATCCGAACTCTGTTGATGTTTATACATTTATAAAGCACTTTAAAACTGTTGTAATTGATACATATGAACACGAGTGGTTTAGATCTGTTGTTAATAGTTCTGTTTTAGATATGTATCGTGTATTTAAGCCTATTTTCAATTATGAATACTATTTAGATTTGCTACCGAACAAACTAAGACATTATGTCACAAAGCTAAATACTTCGGCTCTGCATCTGAGAATTCAAAAACCGGAAGATATGCTGGTCAGAATATCAGAAGAAACAAACGCAATTGTCTGTGTTGCAATACATTAGATGTGGAAAATGAGTTTCGCTTTGTCTGTAAATGTTCTTCATACTCTGTTCTTAGGTTAAACTATTTAAAGGAATGCTATTACAATAGACCTTCTGTTTACAAATTCCACCAATTGTTAAATACAACTCATTGATGCGAACTTATTAAGTTAGAAAAATGTGTAAAAGAAGCACTAATTATAAGAAATAATTGTCTTAATGTTGTGACATAACTATAAGTGTAGTTAGCCTTCATAGAAATTACGAATGTGCATTATACTTATTTATATTAAGCTTTTACCAAACAATATATATATACGTGACTGTTAATTTGATTGTCTTTGTTATTATTGTAATCATTATAATATGACTAAATGTATGTATATATAACATTTTAGTGTTTAGACGATGTACACTGCACAAGTCTTAATAAATATTTGTCTTGTCTATCTTGTCTTGTTATTTCATACCATGTTTATTAAACGATTTCAGGAATTTTATTAGTAAGCGAGCCTACTAGTGAATTTCCTGGACGAGTTTAATAAAAAATGGTATGAAATGACAACAAGTGTCAGTTTTTTTTTATCGCATGCTTTTAAAAGAAATAAACCCGTCTAATTTCAACAAACTACATAGGTAAATCCTCAAAGTTGTGTACTGAAGTGACGTCACTAATATATTACCCATAAGATGCAAACTCAATAACACCTCATTAATAGATCTGTATATATTGCATAACAAATCACATTAAGATGCCCTTCCAAACCACACACACGTTCTGCACCCAATTAAATAAGTTGTTGCATGTTGGATATTGCTTAAGTAGATCTTTCTGTGTAGGAAAAACCTGTCCACGGGATGCTTGTGAAGCTATAAGCATAAATAAACAACACGAAGTTTTCGTGAAAAAAGAGAGAATGTTATTATGTTTTAATTCACAATTTAGGCTTAATAAGGCAATGTATGTATTTGGATTTTTCATATTCGATATAGAATGAATACGTATATATTTGGTACAACTTAAACAACGCATATTTTATAGATAACAATAAATGACTATCATAGTATTAACATAAAATATATTGTGCATGTCTTATATTTAGAATTTAAATTTTATTTGAATGACGTTATACGGTCAATCTAAGTTACTCAAAAACTAGTTTTTAAACATACATTCGGCGTCTGTGGTAATGTTGCAAGTAAGGAATGTCACTTTAAATTCTCGCATAAACATTTAAAACCGTGAAACTTAGTCTTTTTTTTCAAAAATGATTCAGTTTTTTTGTCGCATGCTCGACTGGACTCAATGACACACAACACTCAAATACCAAATAATACGTTACGCCTCTTGACAATATTATATATTACGTTACTGAGCTGTTTTTGAAACATTAAGAATAAGTAAGAATGCTCTTCAGTTAGTAAAGGATTATCTAACATAATTAAAACAAGATACCAGTCTTCTGCAAAACGAATATATATTGACCTGACAATGACCTACAGTCGAAGATAAATTCGTTTACGTAAACGAGTCTATCCAGAGTCATTGCGCAGTCCGGGTTGTGGGAACATCTTATAAGTTAAAGTGTACGAACACAGCGTACTCATTTACATCGTTGCAAAACGACACATTTATAGCTCTATATCACGTACATTTCAAAACAAATATTTTATTAGCGTTGCTCTTGTATTTCTTTTTGTGGGAAGTGTTTAATTCCAGTATGGAATTTTCCGTCAGTAGACCGTTTTAAACTTATTTCGAACATTGCGTGGGATGTTGAACCGACTTGTTAGGGTGTTGTTTTTAGACTGCTGGCAGAAGCGACCGGTCTTTTGAGAGGGGAATTTCCAAAACAGGTATCGCGGTAAACTATATATTTTATTTGCAGGCTACGAGTCAGTAATTCAAACCCTAAAATGGTTCTTCTTCAAAACAGCAATCGTTCACAAATATTTTAATCATTTAAGATAATGTATATCATGTATATTAAATGTGTATATTATGTTATTTATTAAAATTGCGCACAGTTTCTAAAAAAAAGTCAATTTATTACAAGTATTACGTCAAATGATGACACCCCTTTTATGCAATGTACTTGATGTAACAGAAATATTCACCTTGGTGTTCTGAATTAAAACCACCAAATTAATGCGCTACATCGGTTATTTTTGACTCGTTTTGAAAGTGTTACTTTTTGTTACCGATTCTTATTCTGAATATTTGACAAGAAATTAGTGCAATGTATTCATTTTAAACTGAAGTATAGAAAATCGAGAGCACGCATCGTATGACATACTTTTGACTCAGAAGGCTACGAATCACTTACAATCGATACTCCTAACTACCACGCTTGATCGGTTATTCCTCCGCATGGCTCTGTGAAGATTGATCTGTTAACTGGCAGGTATATAATTCCGCTTGGATTTGATAATTAGCTTGAAAAATATTTGTGTGTTACTTACAAATATATTTTTGTTATGATGTCGTATACTATTAAATAAGAAACAATATTATCAAGTTAAGGTGGGAAATTGAACTTTATCAAAACAATGTTTCCTTTTTTGCAAAAATGCACTCATAATTCACATGTTTTTAGTTTCTTTTGTTGCCAAAAGTCTTTCTTCGCTGTCAGCGTTTGGATTCAAGTTAGCCGGTGCAAAAATGTTAGGATTTATTCATTCAGCACTACAGGCCGGAAATGTTCATTGGATATTGAGGTAGGTCAAAAGCTGAGGTAGACAGCTACGCCGAAAATCGAATGAACATCAATTTCAATACATCGCTATAGCAAGTGTGCCATAAGCTTTATTTGTAAATTAAATAAACATTTACTAAGCTGAAAATCATTATTGAATGATAAATGTATCAGATAATATTAAGATAAGTGAGATATATGTAGAAGATATATTTGGAGAAGTCCATTTAAGCTGGGGTATATACTTACATCTTTCAAACGGAAATAATCGATGTTTGTCAAAAATAAACTATTGGGCAAATTATTTTCCTAATGCTTGCACGTTGGTCAATTGCAACCTATTTTCCCATCAACACGCAATGCAAGAGTTTATATGAGCAATATATGATAAAGTAATAACTTGGTTTAAGTGGAAAACTTATTTGTCTTGGTACCTGGTCAGGATGATTTGTTAAAGGAAAAGAATATACACGAATTTGTTGCGTAACAATTTAACCTCTAAAAAGGAAGTTTTACTTGTAACTGCAGCTTACACGCTTTCTTCTTCAAGTTGGTGTAAACTGGGTCTAGTGTTTGTTTTTCCTGAGGCTTGTATAAAACAATGCCCGGGAACGGGTCTGTCTGTGCATACGTGAATAAAAAGCCGAAGTTAACGTGACTGTATTATTAGTATGATATTAGAGTATCCGTCCCAGTGCAGAGTAAAATATCTAAGACCATGTTTCCAAAACACGAGATGTGTATTTATAATTAGAGGACACATCATTATTCAAATAGCATATGAACCTATTGAACGAACGTGTTTACTATTGTAATGGTATTTGAACATATACCGGAAACGAGTATACCGTTTTGGTTTTGTTTACATTTGTAACAAATATCTTTTGCATAATAAATGCATCGTTCATATCGGCTAAAGTCCTGGGGTCAGGTGCTCAAAACTTTAACAGCCAATTAAGCTAACAGCCGTTAAAATTTGGACGAAGATATTTATGTAAATTTAAAATAACAATATTACACTGTTTGTTTATTCTACATAAATTGTTATGCTGGAATAATTTTAAAATGTTTGGTAAACGATTTGCTAATTACATTAATGTTATTTATATATAAAGTTAACAGGCTGTTAGCTTAATTGTCCGTTAAAGTTTTGAGCAACTGGGCACTGGTGGTTTTATTACTCAAAACTCCAAACCACTTAAAACCACGTTGCTGCTGAAGGTCTGGACCCGTGTTTACAAAGATCCTGAGGGAAACGTAAGTACATTTGAGGCGCGTCGTGGGAAAACAGGGCTTAATGCATGTGCGTAAATTGTCGTCCCGGATAAGCCTGTGCAGTCCGCACAGGCTAATCCAGGACGACACTTTCCGCTTGTGTGGTGTTTCCTGTTTGAAGGAAGTCTATTCTTAACATAAATCCACTGTAGGCGGAAAGTGCCGTCCTGGATTATCCTGTGCGAACTGCACGAGCTAATCCGGGACGACACTATACGCATATGCATTAAGTCCGGTTTTCCCACAATGCGCCTCATTTCTAGAATTCACAAAAGTCTGTGGCTGTTTCATATTTAGGCCCTTTGACAAAATTAGTTTAAACTATAAAACATTGCTTAAATGTTTAGATTTTTTACCCTTTTGTAAACATAAATAATTGAATTTTACATGGAAGACTCTAAATTTTCACATTTGTGCCACTATATTTTAGATTTATTAGATCTTTATAAATACCAGTCCTGAAGCGCTAACGGTCGATGCGAGAGGACGATGACTCACATATAAACTCCTCGTTGGCTTTCATAACATTTTATAGTCGGAAAATGTTTGCGCATCAATTCAAGTTATTATCATATTAAAACAATAGAAATTAAAATGTGAAATCAAACTTAGTTTCAGTCTAGCAACAGGAATAATAAAAACCAGAGATTGAAATTAAATTAATTTTATTAGTTTGCAATTTAACGTTATGCAATTCACAACAGATGCTTTGTTGCTCTATGATCAAGTACTTGAGTTCCAAACATATATTTTGTATTGGAAATTATCAACAGATTGACAAAGTGACTCTTTCCGAAATGGTGTCAACATTCTTAATAAAAAAGGTCTAAAATACATGTAATACACATCCAACTTAATGCTCCTAACAGAGAAACGTTGAGAAAGAATTGTGTGTGTGATGAATGTCAACATTGAAATGGTTAAGAGCTAGTTCTTAAGTATTATAACATTTTTCAAAATAGGAACAAGCAGGTAAGTAACTGTAAGTAAGTCCCTTAATGTAATTTCTTTATACGTCATAAGAATATAATAAACCACAACATTACAATTACAGTGTATGACATGTGTTTGCTTACAGATACTGTATATAGTTTTGATGGTTTCATGTCTTACTTAAAGGTATTCCACAATTTGAACAGAGCAGTTGTTTTAACAACTATTGTCAAAACAGAACGAAAAAACCTTCTTATTTATTCACCGGATATTGCCAATTTGGCGAAGTTAATCAGGACCCTTATGAATCAGCTTATTCTTAGTCTTAAGATGTAAAATTAAATACTATTCTTGAACATATTCTGTTCTAAGAACTCTAGTAATTTGAATCCTTCTTGGTATTCACCAATTCTAATAAAAACATTCGTTATTTTGAACAATTTGTTAATGACACAAGCCACAATGATTGAACGCATATTTGCAAATGCATGAGTATTTTTCTTAAGTTTAGTCCGTTCTTTATTCTTAAGTTGAATAATCTGTTGGGCCCAGAAACCGTGCAGCATCCTGCAGCATAACTGGAATTAATGTGGGTATTTCTAAACAAAAACAATGCAATTCCACTAAAATAACATACGTATACATATTATATCATATACATATGTTCTCAATACAATCAAGTTACTGTATATATTGAAATCGTCTATTAACTATAAATATACATGATATGTAACGATGTCTAAAATATTCCGAAGTAAAACATTAATGTTGGCTATTAAACATAATATTTAGAATTTTATATTAACAGTCAGCTTATAATACATGAAGTGTATACCTTATTAAATGAAAAGAGTGTAAGTATTCATTTGCTAAGAGTAAAATGGATTATTCTATGAAAGTAAAAACATATTAAGTAGAAAGTAATTACATAATAATAGTTTTATTTACACTCAATATATTTGATATAATAACAACCATGTTAATATAATAAATTACATATAATACGCGACTGTATTCATATTGTATACTAATATTCGGAAGAAGTTACTTTCGGACGTTGAGAACTTATAACAAATTGGCACATGTATTACAGTAGCTAATCATATTACTGTAAACAGCAAGGAGAGATATCACATGAGCATCCATTTGATTTTAACTCAAATAAAAAATCGTTTATATAAGATTCTTTGAATAAATGATGTGTCATATGTAAGTTTATTATTACCCTATTTATATAAAAGTATGCGAGTGAAATTATTTGCAATAACACCGATATCATGTTTTCTTTTGTCGGTATACAACGAAATTTCGCTAACAACATGGGTGATTTACATGTCCGAAATTGTCATTATACAATACACATAAAAAATCATTGTATAACCCAGAAATTAAGTACTTGTTAATGAATATGTTGCGTTTTACGTGATCTATTTAGAAGCCTAATTGTACCCCAATAATTGCATTTGTTAAACATATCACACACAAAGGTTACATTTTTGTGATAGAACACACTTCTATCACAAAAGTATTTTGAAAATTCATCTAACCATTAGAGCCTACTACTGTTATAATTGATATGTCTTGTAAATGTGTGCTTTTCTCGTTTCATGAATAATACAATTAATACTGTCACATAATTTTAACACGTATTTATATAAACAAACAGGTATGTTCCGTAAACAATTTGAAACACAAAAAATAGCTAAATCGTATGTTCCTTTCAACGATTAGTTAATCAATTCAGTGATTTAATTATTATGTATTTTTGTGAAACCATTGGAAAATTCTCATAACTCGCTTTTCGAAAAATGATTTGGCTTTCTGTAAATAAAACAGAATACTATGCTTTATTTTATAATTGTATACTATCTTTACTATTAACACATTTGAAAACAATAGGTAAATCTTATAATGAAAGAGATATAAACCTTCAAAAATATAATAAGACAACAAACTATAAATCTCTGAACACATATTAAATGTGCACACAGAGACACATTAACAAATCTATTTTTGTTGGTAAAATCATAACAACTCGCATTAAATGTATATAAAATTAAGCATTTAATAATAAGAAAAGATGTCTTACTACATAGCTTGTAAGACATTATTTAAAAGTTAAATGTACTTGATTTAAAATGTAAATTGTTCTTTACACATGTGGTATGTTTCGTCGATCAAGCCGGAAACACGTTTATAACATAAATAACGTTTACATACAAACACAATGAAAATAAAAATTGTGTTTATCACGGTTTTAGGGTCATCACTCTCTGTCGATGTATATTTGTCAGTGTATATTTTTGTTTCTGATAAACATCAAGTGATGACAATACCATTGTTTCGGATATCGGACGCGATTGTCTTTGCATATGCTTTATACCGATAACGTATATGATAGTGAATAAAAAGAATACAAAAATGGATATGTATCAACTACAAAAATACCAATGAGATATATCTAATCGTAGTGTGTGGAATCTAATAATTGCTATTACATGTGATACTGAATCTCCGAAATAAGGAAATGACCATTTGTATATGTTAGACACACTACTAGAACGAATCCAGCGATGTAGGAGGAAATTTTAATCGTTTATACCGCTATTCAAGCATTTTTAGTTCTTAGGTTTTTAAGTGTAGTCATGTGGTTGATACTTAGGCGTGTTTCCTATGTCTCCTGGTCTTAGATTGTTGCCAGACGTCAACTCTAATATTTAACACGTGCATCGCAGAGTAAGATGCGACAGCTTCACTAGCCCTCTTAGGCATTTGGACGATAAGGTGATGTCATTACTTATCTTCAATGTTTCTAGATGGTGACAAGTAGACAAGTCTAGCCCATTACACTTTCAACGCAATGTAAGTGCCTTCAGATGTTTAAGCCCACACAGACCATAAGGCAACAATATGATTCCTCCATTTATAACCATTGTTTCAAGATCGTAGCAAGTAGACAAGTCTAGCCCATCACACTTGCACTCCAATGCGAGTTCCTTCAGATTTTCAAGCCCACGTAAGCCATTGGACATTAATGTGATTTCTCCACTAATATCTATTTTGTTAAGATTGTGGCAAAACACTATCTCCCACATATCACACTTGCACCGCAATGTAAGTTCTTTTAGTTTGTCCACGTATCATACCTGTTTCTATATTGTGGCAAGTAGACACAACTAGCCCATCACACTTGCATTTCAATGTAAGTTCCATCAGATTCTCTAGTCTTTGTAAGCAATTTGACACTAAGTTTATTTCACCCCCAATATTGTTTTTTTAATATTGTGACAAGAAGACGAGTCTAGCCCATCACACTGCACCGCAGTGTAAGATCCTTCAGAGTGTTTAGCCCTCGCAGGCCATTTGACACTAAGGTGATTGTTCCACTAATATATATTGTTTCAAGATTGTTACAAGAATACAGGTCAAAATTATCACACTTGCAACGCAACGCAATGTAAGTTGCTTCATTTTGCCAAGCCCGTGTATACTATTGGGCAATAAATAGATTTCTCCATTAATGTTAAATTTTTCTAGATTGCAACAGGACCGACAAGTCTAGCCCATCGCACTTGCACCGCAGTGTAAGTTCCTTTATTTTCTCAAGCCCGCGTAGGCCATTGAACAATAAAGTGATTTCTCCCTTGATGTTTACTTTTTTTAGATTGCAACAAGAATACAAGTCTAGCCCATCACACCTGCACTTCAATGTAAGAGTCTTCAGATTCACAAACCCACGTAAAGCATCGGGTAATAAAACAACTTCTTTATCAATGTATAGTATTTCAAGATTGTGACACGATGACAAGTCCAATCAATCACACTTACACCGCAATTTAACATGTTTTATATTCTGAAGCCCTCTTAACCCATTGGGTGCCAAGGTTGTTGATTCTTTAATGGAACTCTCCAAATTTATTGTTTCTAGATTGTCACAAAACAAAAGGTCTAGACCATGACACGCGAATTTCAATTTAAGAGATCTAAGATGCTTAAGTAAACATAGGCTATGGAGTAATAAGTGTATGTCTTCGCCAAGGTTTACTGTTACGAGATTGCGACAAGACAACAAGTCTAGGTGAGCACACTTGCAAGGCAATTTAAGATATTTCAGATTCGCAAGCCCACGTAAACCATGATGTTTAATGGTGACTTCCCCATCGGTATCTATGTTTTTAGATTCAGACATGAAGTCATATCTAATTCTTCACAGTTGCAACGCAGACTGATATATTTCAGATTCCTATGCCCAAGTAATCCGGTGGGTACCAAGGTAATCTCTCTACCAATGCAGACGTTTTCAAGATTGTACTGAACGACAAGTCCAAGCAACTACACGAACATTTGAGAGTAAGAATTTTAATATTTTTAAGTTCACGTAGTCCATCTGGTACTAAGGTTATGTCTCCATCAATATGTATCGTTTCGAGGTTATAACAAGACGACAAGTCAAATGCATCACCCTTGCCCAATTCGAGATTACTACATGATGACAAATCTAATATATCACACTTACACTTCAAGGTTAGTGTCTTGAGATTGTCAAGTCCACGTAGCCCATCAGGTAATATGCATATTCCTTCATTAAGTTTTATGTTTTTAAGATTACAACAAGATAACAAGTATAATCCATCACACGTGCACCGTAAATAAAGTGTATGCAGATTCCTAAGCCCACGCAACCCATTCGGCACTAAGCTTATTTCTCCATTTATTTGAACCGCTTCGAGGTTACAACACTACGACAAGTCTAGCCCATCACACCTGCACTTCAATGTAAGAGTCTTCAGATTCACAAACCCACGTAAAGCAGTGGGTACTAAGGTGGTTTCTCCTTCAATGAATATTGTCATTACATTGTGACAAGGAGAAAAGTCTAACCCATCACATTTGCATTTCAGTGCAATGTGTTTAAGCTTATTAAGACCACGAAGGCCGGTTGGTTCCATGGCTACTTCTTCAGCAATGTTAATGTCTTTTATATAATGAACAGACGACAACTCCAATCCATCACATTTGCACAGCAATGTAAGACATTCAAGGAGCCCACGTAAGCCGTTTGGTATTAAGATGATTTCTCCAGCAATATCTATTTTTCTAGGCTATGACAGGACGACAAGCCCAACACATCACATTTGCAGTTCAAGACGAGTTCATTCATCTTCACCAGACCATGCAATCCGGTCGGCACTAAGGCGATTTCTCCATGAAGCTTTATTTGTTCTAGATTGGGACAAGAAGACAAGTCCAATCTATCACACTGCACCACACCGTAAGATCCTTCAACACCTCATGCCCACTTAAGCTGTTGGGTAATAAGATAATTTCACCAGAAATCCGTATAGTTTCAAGGTTCCGACAAATCGACAATTCCAACCCATCACACCTGCACCTCAATTCGAATGTCGTTAGCTTTACAAGCATGCGTAAGCCAGTTGGGACTAATGTAATTTTGCCATCGATTGTTATTTTTTCTAGATTTTGACAAGACGACAGATCTTATGCCGTACAATTGTACCTTAATTCAAGGCCCTTCAACTTCACAAGTCCACGTAAGCTATTGGGTAATAAAACAACTTCTTTATCAATGTATAGTGTTTTAAGATTGTGACACGATGACAAGTCTAATCCATTACAATTGCATCGCAATTTGAGATAATTTATATTCTGAAGACATCTTAACCCATTGAGTGCTAAGGTTATTGATTCTCTAATGGAACTCTCTAAATGTATTGTTTCTAGATTGTTACAAAACTAAAGGTCGAGCCCATTACACGTCGACAAGTCGACAAATCTAACTTATTACACTTGTTGCGCATTGTAATACTTTTTAAATGCATACGGTCACGTAATCCATTCTGATCTAAAATGGTTTCTCCACCAATGTCTATAGTTTGTATATTTAGACAAGACGACAAGTCCAAACCAACACACGTACATTTCAATTTAAGTTCCTTCAAATTTATAAGCCCACGTAGTCCGTTGGGTACTAAAGTGATTTCTCCATTAATATTTATTGTTGGAAGTTTATAACAAGACGACATGTCCAACCGAACGCACTTGCGTTTCAATGTGAGATGGTCCTGATGAATTAGCCTACATAAGCTATTCGGAACTAAGGTGATTTCTCCACCAATTTTTATTGTTTCTAGATATTGGCAAGTCGAAAGGTCTAAAGCATTACACTTGCACCGCATTGTTGGACGTTTTAGTTTATCTAGCCCGCCCAAGCCATAATGTACTAAGTTGATTTCTCCATTGATGTCTATTGTTTCTAGATCCTGACAAGACGTCAAGTCTATTTCATCACACTTGCATGACAACGTAAGACATTTAAGCTTACGATGCCCTCGAACGGTGTGTGACAGTAAGGTGATTTCTCCACAAATGAATACAGATTGTAGATTTTGACATGACGACACATCTAACCCGCCTCACAAGCCCACATAATCCATTCGGCTCTAAGGCGACTTCTCCATCAATTTCAATAGATTCTAGATTTTGACAAGAAGACAAGTTTAATCCATCACTCGTACACCGCAATGTAAGATGTGTTAAATTCACAAGTCCCAGAAAGTAATTTTGCTCTAAGGTTGTTTCTCCATGAATAATTATTCTTTTCAAATTTTGACAGGCCGAAAAGCCCAGCAATGTTAGATCCAAAAGATTAACAAGCCCATCTAAGCTATTTGATACTAATGTGATTTTTCCATTAATTTATATATGTTCGAGATTTTGACAAGATGACAAATCTAACCCAACACACATGCACTTCAATAAAAGGCGTTTTAGTTTTACAAGCCCACCTAGACCATTAGGTACTAATATGATATCTCCATTGATGTCTATAGTTTCTAGATTGTGAGAATATGACAAGTCTAACCTTTCACACTTGCACTTCAAAGTAAGAAGTTTTAGCTTTAAAAGCCCATGTAAGCCATTTGGAACCAATGTCGTTTTTCCTTCAATGCATATTGTTTCAAGATTTTGACACTTTGACAAATCTAATCGATAACACTTGTATTTGATCAATATAAATTATTTAGCTTCACAAGCCCAAGTAATCCTTTAATAATAATATGTTTCTTCCTTCACAAATATATAATGTTTCTAGATTATGACATGACGAGACGTCTAATATATCTTTACATTTGACATCTGAAGTGTTTGTTAGCGATTCCATTTTTATTCCAAATGAGCGTAGTTCTTTCACGTTTAACATTCATGTTCAGTATTTATAGTAACGCGTTTATATCTGGTATATAAGGACGCATGTCAAAATAACTGAGTTTCAAATCAATTTCATTCTCAAAGTTGTTTAATATTTAATATTTGACAGTTAAAGGAGTAGATACTTCTGTTTTCATTACACAAGAAAATGTTTTAGCTAATCTAATGTTTAGTCCACAAAGAAAAAAAAAATACCTGCGATCGAGCGTTTGAATGTTCGGAAATATATTGTGCAATACCTCTTAATTCTGTACAATTATTAAACGCAGCAAGAATTTCTTGATAAGTCACATTTGTCAATTTCCTTTCCGTTAGGATACCTGTCTTAAGAGCAAATGCCTTTTGATCGTGAGACATGAAATGTATTAACTTAGTGTTGTTAATGACTACGGAACATTCTTGGTCAGCAGAAAATAACATTAAAAATGCAGTTTTAGAAATAACTTGTAAGTATTCAATGTTTTTTTCTAGGTATTTTGTATTTTCAAGAATCCGAAGTTGCGGTTGGCAAAAGGTATGAGTATTTTGTGTTTGCCTTTTAAAAAGACCATCAATTAAAGTAATGTACAATTCGCACATTGATCGTGTCATGTTTGTACAAGAACATACTGTCAGCGAAAGTAACATTGGCGACAATAATAAATCGCTAATATAATTTTCTTCAATAGCATTCTGGAATTTGTTGCAATCGTCAATATTCCCCGAGGTACAAGGCAACGCATGACCATTTTTTTTCGCACAGTTTGTATGGTTCCAGTACACCATTCATTTCCAGTAAGCTGTCGATTTGGGATTCCTTAATACGTGGGTGTGTCATTTTCCATGGTCGTGTTGTAATTAACACTGAACACTCACTGTGACAGGACACCATAAGTGGTAGACCCAATTTACCCTTAGTATCCATCCTCTCGTTTAAGACGTCTTGTATCACAAGACATGTTTTACTTTGCATGATTTCATGTAGAAGTGTGTAGGCAATATCACGCTCTATGTCTGCATATATCATGTCTATAATTTGTTCCTTGATCATGTTCGTCACGTCTCGTTCACCAACGGAATCTCGCAAAGTGATATGAAAAACAAACATGATTTCATGAAGTTTGCCTAGATCATCAAATGCGTTATGTTCTGTTTGAAGCGATTCTGGTGATTGCTCTGCTTCGCACCAGTCCAATACTAACTTTGTTGCGAACGTTGACTTCCCCATGCCAGCTTCTCCTTGTAAGAATGTTTGCTTGTTGAGTTTGCCATCTTTATACAAAAGGTCTTAGTATGTTTTAGCTTGTTCAGCTTTATGTATTATTCCATCTTTATCTTTTACTATTCGACTATTGATGGACATGTTGATGGTGTTACATACAGTTTGTGTGTAGATACATCTCCATTTGGAAATAACGGAGACAGTGACACAGTTGAGCAGGTGTTTTTGTAATACTTTTTCAAACGTCTGATAAAATCTGTAATTAAATATATAACAAAACTTTATATAATAGAATGGTATTTGCCAATCAAAGTACTATTACGTATTACATTATGTATAATCATTTAAGTAAATAATGCTGTATTTAAATAATTAGATTAATGCGCACTGTGAAATTGTGATGGCCATATTAGTGAAATTGTACACTAATTAGCGCGTGCGTGCGTGCGTGCGTGCGTGCGTGTGTGTGTGTGTGTGTGTGTGTGTGTGTGTGTGTGTGTCTTTGTGCTTAAATACACACGTTAATACCGTATTTGAACACATAATAGTCGTTATCGACACGATCTTTAATCAACATGCAATTGTCAATGCACAGTGCGAAAATGACAACAAAAAATCGATGGCATCATGCAGTATCAGCTAAAATGTTTGTTTGGGTCCTTTTCTACATGATTTTGATCAGTTCACAATTCTGTGATACATGTAGGTGTAATATTTGAACAAAAGTTCAGTCATTAATAGGAAACAATGCTATAATCGAGTAAACATTTACACATCAATAACTAAATGTACCTGAACATAAATCAAGCTCGTCAAGAGGTTTCTTCCACTACGTGAAAAGCAATCATAAAAATCTAATATACTGGTAAATATTGAATAAAAACTATTGGACAGTAACCCTCATCCGTTCTATCTATAATGTAATTTATTTCATTTTTAAATAAGAAATACGTCTGAGGTAAAAATGACCCCATTAAGAACACGTTTTGTTCAGTGGTGTAGAGTTGTCCCACTTTGGCTTTAAATTTGCAAATGATTTGTCCTTGCCGACGTATGTTCCAGTGTATATTTTGTGAGTTTATAATTGTAAAACCGTGTCCAGACAATAACTAACTACGCAACCAGTATGTCTATCTCTTTGAAAGGTAGGTTTGCCATGACTCATAGAGGATCCCTATTGATTATTGGGCCATTTGGTCAAGGTCAAAAAGACAAAAGTTAATAAACAAATCGCCTATTATGGAATAATATTAAAACATTATCCGGGCAATGATACATAACCTTTAGACCTACTTTCTTCAAACTTATTAACTAGGTTGATGATGAGAAGTAAAGGATCAGTATCAATGTTGGCATCCTTGGATCAAATTTCAATGAAAAAACTAACCAAAAAAATAAATCAAACACTTATAATTGGTACATCTTGTCCAGGCAATGACTTCGCAACCCTTGGGTCTAGGTTCGTCAATTTTAGTAGACAGGTTAGCCCTGACATTTATATATAAAAGATCCCTATTGATTTAGGATCATTGGGTCAAAGGTCAAGGGTAAACTGACAAATTGTGTTAAAACCTCGTCTGGTAAATAACTACAGAACCCTTATGTCTAGACTCGTTAAATATGCATGGCAGCTAGGTTGGTTAAAACTTTAATTACTTATTATTGGGTCATATGGTCAAAGGTCTATGTCAAACTTAGAAATAGTAAAAAAAAAAGCTTACTTCTTTTTATTGTTTATTTACCATCCTTGATTTACCATCCATCCTTTTGCACAGATTGCTCTAAACCTAAAGTGTGGGGTCATACCCGTTTAACAAACAGTTCTTATTGTTTTTGAATACATGTACTGATGCCGTGGTTACCATGGAAGCACATTAGTTACGTTTTCATTATTAAGCTTGTGCTATTTATATCGATAACTGTAACATGTATTCAATAGGAACATAAATTAACAATAATTAAGACATATAATCCGATATTACAACAGTTTTACAGGGGTCAATTTGATCCCAGTCCAATTTGAAGGGTTTATTGTGTTTTTGTTTAAAATATTTGTATTATAAGTATTATATAATTGTTGTTTTTTATCAGAAAGAATACTTTGTTAAAACAAAAGACAAAAATATGTAGTAATTGACACAAGTGTTCATTTTGCAATCACAAAGCGTGAAAAAAGGTAAAAAACACACGTTTTTACTATGTTGAACACCGTTTCCATGGTAACAAGCTTTATGTTTGCTCTTCGAAACTTCATTTAGGAACGCCAAGTTTTGGTCAATTCATTACAAATGAGCAATAGGCATATAAATCATATATTATTAGAATTATTCAAAAATCTAATATGAGGTCAATTGACCCAACATTTCAAAAACGTCGTTTTTATAAAGGAGCGGATAAGGGTAAATAGATAAATTTGCTACAAAGATAAATTATAGATAAATCAAGGCCATAAAACTCATCGAACTTGGTTAATATATTATGCTATCAAACATTTTTACAAAGTTTGGTGAAGATCGGAATAAAAACTGAATGTTTAAGAGTGCGGAAATGGCTAAAAAGGCTAATGTTATTTAATACATGGGGGCAATTCGGCTGATAATCGTCCGTGGCCTAATTATTACGCCCACAAACATTAAAATGACGTTTGGTGATGATCGGATGTTGGACTTTTGAAATTGTAACGACCTGCACAATAGGAAACTGCAATTGGCAAATTTTCATTGTCTTATTTTCAGGGCACTGAATGGCATTACAATACTGTAACATATACATACATCGAAATCATCGCTAGCATTTATTAACCGTGTTTGAAAATCAGTAGTCTAAGAAAGTTATTTTCTGGATGGTACTGAAAATACCCCGCGACGTTTGTTGTTTTAGTTAAGCTATAAATACAAGAGCGATAAGTTGTTTTGTTTAAAAAACAGAAACAGAAACACAATACCCAGCCTTAATGTATGAAAAAAAATCTGAACAACATATGGTTTGTGTTCAAACTTCTCGATGTGTTACGCCAGTGCATTGTGGCTAAAGAATACACTGGTCCAATGCGATGAACGGAATTTGTTAAATGTTTCAGTAACATAGAGTACACAAACAATATTTGTAGTGTTGAAACATTTTAATTCCTTCGGAGTATGACGAAAAGTGTTTCTTAGGAAAAAAATATGAAAGAACACTTTAATATACAAGACGGTTTTCTGTTCTGGTAAATTTGGGACAGTTACAATGAAATAAAGATAACTAACTCAGTGTTACCATCAATTGCTCGATCGTATTCCTGTTTTTTCATTTCCTCAAATGGTTTCGTCCTTTCCATAAATGCATTGGCGACTTGCTCAACTTTGTCTAATGTATCTTGCGATTTTTTTAGTAACTGGCTCATTTCCGCATCGGTAATGTTTAAGCGGTCATCTTGTAGCTGATAAACAAAACAAATCTTTCAAAATACCACAGATAATGTCGAGTTAAGTTTGTGTATAACAGCAACATTTTATTACAGGTATGTTTTTGGAAGATACTTTTTAAACATACCATTATTAGTGTATGTTCAAAATATGTAAATATTCTATTTTAAATGTAGTTACTTTTCTTAATTTTCTGACTGCTTCTTGTGCATTGCCGTCTTGGGCCAGACATGTAGGATCACTGAGTAGATCAATCAGTGTTGTGAAAGCATCCTGGAAGTCGTTGTTGTTCATTTTGCAATCGGGATTGTGACGAACAACTCTACCTAAATCGCGTGCCTGATAAAATATGTATCAAATAAATATTATCCCTGTATGTTGTTATTTATATGTCAAAAAGTCAAACAAGGTTCGATTGGTAAGATTAGCATTCATAGACGTTACATGAAAAACAAACTGTGTATGTCGACCGGCGGCCGGCGATGATTGGTAAAGGGCTTAGTCAAACTAGATAATTATAGCAAACACGGTGATTGGCTGAGATATCAATATATGTTACATGTGTGAAAATCCCTAATTTCAAGAATAGAACATAACATAGTTGGTCATTGGATACAATAATAAAAATATAATGCGGTTATTCTCATTTTTGTTCAGATATTCATTCAATTTTATTATATATTATTAATTTAATTGATGTGCACATAGATCTAAGAAGTTTTGTAAAGTTTACCTTAGACAGTAGACACAAATAACCTTGCTGTGCTATGGGAAAAGACATCTTGCTGTCAAAGTGTTTGCACTTCAACATAACACTCACAATCCCGTTGAAATCCGTTTCTTCTGCAGAACTCTTGCCAATATACCCATCTGGAGGTAAAAAGCATTTCGCTACCTGCCAATGCTTGCTTGCCCATTGTACAGCTAATGTATTCTTCCAGGAAGGCTTCCCATAACGATGTTCTTTAATTATTACATCACGTACTTGATTGCATATATTCATATTGCATGGTCGAGGCTGTTTACCTGGAGAATCATGCATGGATGTGCATGCCTGTGTGCGCGTTTTGTTGCATGCGTTCTTCGTGAGACATGGTTACAAGTTTGCTGTACAGCAACAGGTACATATTGCAGCTGTTGGAATATTTAACCTAGACCGTACTGCTTGAAAAAATCGAGTTTGAACGAATTTGATCTCTCTGTCAACGAAGTGCTCGAAAGCAGATTTGGCAGTGTGAAGACCTATACACGCCTTCAGCCAATTAGATTTTTCATGTTCGGAAAAAACCTCGGCCATACTATCCATAGCTGTTTTATGTGTTAATGCATTCCACTCGTATTCGGCATTTGAAACATAAGCTTACTTACACTGAATTCATATAACATAGAAAACCGCACTCGTCCTTAAAATCCACATCTGAAAAATTTCCTCAAGATTAACTCTTTTGTTATCAGTATTTCTGCTAATCAATATTATAATAAATATATTATTTGGATTTCTTATATTGATGGTGAAAGTATCGTCTAGGTCTCTTTTGTAATAGCCAGCATTGTTACATGAAAGTTTTATAGTGATGCTATAATTATGGCCTTAGTCGTGCTTGAGCATCAAATATAGCTATATGAAGCCCCACTTTAGAGTCCATCGCACTTTAGGCCCAAAATATTGTAATCAAAAGTAAGGGACATAATAACAAATATTATGTCAAGATGAATAAGTAGGACGGCTCAACAAGAGACTAATCGATTATGCTATAAATTTATATAGAAATAATGTAGTAAAAATCATTTTAAAAAACAAGTAATAGTACATCTTACAGCATTCCGTAGATAATGAAGTTTAAATACATTGATATCATTATCCCTGTGTACATATTACATATGTTCAATTATTAAACGGCTTGCTAAACTGTGACAAACTCATTAACGAACTCTATCAGGACATAATATTGTGATGCAAGTATTGTGTTTGCGCTTGAATTATGAATCGATTCCTGTCATAAGGGCAAGGGAAAAATAGATCATATAATATGACTAATTGCCAATTCAACACAGCGCAATGCGAAAAATACGTAACAAATATGAATAAAACTGAGGTAACCACCTTGGAACGGTCAATACCAAGCATTAGGGGTTTTAACCGGTTAACAGCCACACAAGCCAGAACATGGCCCAAAATTGTTCACAATACACGTGACGTATATAAAGAAACTTATTTAAAGTTATACATTCACTTTTATGCCGCACTACACATTACATAAGAAAATTGTAATTGTAATTCATAAAATACATAAATGGACAATGACATTAACGCGTATATGAATACACGTAATTACCACGCGGCTTTACTGGACTCTATTTTCTAATATAGGTGCGTATATGAAGCCATTGACAATGAACACCCTTCGAGATGGTCAATAGCCACTCTTTCTCCGATGTAGGGGTATTTAGAAAAATATGTTTTTAAGTATATAATATCTGACAATGGACAGGTTTGCTATAGTATTTTGGTAGTATTTGCCAGGTCATCATCGTACGATAAAGTGGTTTATATTGAGTACATTGTTGTAATATTTGTGTACATAATACAATGACGTTAAATGGGTGAGAGTTGGCTGGTAGTATCTAGCGATAAGCTAGAGTTTAAATACTATCCATGTGTAACCTATACGCCTTTAACCGATCCACTATTCGGCACTGTTTTTACTAATTACCAGTGTCAGATAAACAAATAAGACAAATCCAGCGTGTTATGTCCCCGAAGGGAACTTCGGGGGCAAATAGTAATCGCATCGTCTGTCCGTCCGTACGTCACTCTTCTAATGAAAGAGGACAATGAGAGGAAGTGCAGAGTATAAGGAACACAGCTCTGTTTTCAGTATTTTCTGTGTAAATGCCCTTTGTTTATTTTTGTGTGTGGAGCATATCTCCATTAGTATTGAAGGGATTCAAATGAAACTTCATATAATGATAGAGAACAATGAGAGGAAGTGCAACGCACAAGGAGCATGACTCTTTCTTCAATATGTACGAAGTTAGTGCCCTTTGTTTTATTTTCTTATGTGAAGCAATACTTTTCTTGTGTGGTGCATAACGCCATAAGTATTGAAGGGATTCAAATGAAGATTCACATATAGATAGAGGACAATGAGAGGAAGTCAGAGCACAATGACCACAACTCTTTCCTCAATATTTACAGAGTTGAATTTACTTGTGCAGAGCATACTTCCATGAGTAGCAAAGGGATTTTAAAGAAACTTAATATAATGACAGAGGAAAATAAGAGAAAGTGCAGAGTATAAGGACCACAACTGTTTCCTCAAAATTTATGAAGTTATTGCCCTTTGTTTTATTTGCTTATGTGAAGCATTAATTTTCTTTTGCGGAGCATAACTCCATTAGTATTGAAAGAATTTAAATTAATCTTGATATAATATTAGAGGACAATGAAAGGAAGCACAGAGTACAAGGACCATAACTATTTCTTCAATGTTTACAGAGTTATTGCCATTTGTTTAATTTTCTTGTGCGGAGCATAAGTCCATTAGTATTGATGGGATTAAATAAAACTTCATATAATGATAGAGGACAATGAGAGAAAGTGCAAACCACAAGGACCAAAACTATTTCTTCAATATATACTATGTTTCTGCCTTTTGTTTTATTTCCGTATATGAAGCATTACTTTTCTTGTGCGGAGCATTAATAGATTTTTACTGAAGGGATTCAAATCAAACTTCATATAATGATAGAGGACAATGAGAGGAAGTGTAGAGCACAAGCATCACTACTCTTTCTTCAATATTTACAGAGTTATTGCTCTTTGTTTAATTTTCTTGTGCGGAGCTTAACTCCATTAGCATTGAAGGAATTCAAATAAAACTTCATATAATGATAGAGGACAATGAGAGGAAGTGCAGAGCACAAGGACCACAACTCTTTTTTCAATATTAACGGAGTATTGGCCCGTTGTTTATTTTTTGTGCAAATATAACTCCATATGAATTGAAGAGATTTTAAATGAAACCAAACAATATGTTGATAGAGAACTTTGAAAGAAGTGCAGAGTACAAGGATCATAACTCTTTCGTCAATATTTATGGAGTTATTGCCCTTCAGTAAATGTTATTGTGTAGTGTATTACTCCGTTAGTATTGACGTGATTTAAAATAAAACCATATATATTGATAGAGGATGTTGAGAGGAAGTGCAGAGTTCAAGGACCATAACTCATTTTGTAGAAAACGTCTTTTTTTGCCAATATGTAACTGACATTATGTTGCCTTCCTCTGACAATCATATGCTTCGGTGGCATACGTCACATCCTGTAACAAGCCTTGTGTATTCTACAAGAATTATTTCTACATTGCGTATCGTCACCCCTGATAATCGGCTACTGAGTTTACAGTGCTAACAGTCTTGCCAATAATCATCAGTCGTCCGGAGCCTTAAATAGGCACAAAACAACGTATGTATACATGGAGAACTGCCCATGCTTAACCATTGGCCTTTGGATATCCAACCAATTATTTTCCTCAGGCTTACAAAAGTTCTGTAGATTTATTTGATTTGGCAGTATCCTATTTGATATTGGTGTCTTGGTGTCCTGTTTGACACTACTGTCTATAAATAATTATTCTTTTTGATACGTGTGTCCGATTTGACACTACCTTGCTCATTTATCCTTCTTGATACTTGTTTCCTATTTGACACTACCTTAGAGAAATCAACATAAGTAAACGGCACGATATGACCATAATATTGACGTAAAACCCAAATACACAATTAATAAACATGACAACTACAGTCGGTTTAAATTTGTTGATAATGAAAGGATTAACCATTTACTGAAAACAGGGGATTTTATGATTTCTTGTTACACACCGCAATATCGTTTGTATTTACATGTTGACTGACTTACCTGCATCGATAAGTCCATGCTTATAACGGTTCTCACTTGCATGTTTACGGACTGGACCTTGCTCTAAGTATCCTATACTTTTGTCTATTTGACACTGTATTGCTTTAAGTATCCTATTTGATACGTTTGTTCTTTTTCACACTATATGGCTCCTAATTGATACCTTTGTCTCTGTGACACTATATAATTACTATAGTGCTTTCAAATATTATATTATACACTTGCCGCCTGTTTGCGGCCTTGTTTATTGTACCAATAAGTTTTGCAACACTGTTAATTAATTAAGGCGTGGTGAGCTGCGATCTTTTTGCTGGATGTATCCTGTTTGATACAATATATGTACGTCAGTCTATCACACAGTAGTTTTCATGGCAATTACAAGTACATGCTCTCTGTCGTATTCAGTACTAATTCCATTGATGTTCTATTTTGATACTAGCATTCAGTAACATTTGGTTTGAATCGTATTAATTTTACAGCGGTCAGACATTAATTCTGTATGTAAATTATTGTTATTAACTTCTGTGTATGCATATTGCCTGCAATTTTGGGTGTCATTCAGCGTACCTAAAACAACGCCATTCACCGCAAAAACGGGGGAAAAAAGGCGAACACACCACCAGAGGCGTCTCAGTCGCGGATTACCAGGCCCTTGGCAGACGCCCTGAGCAAGGATGATGATGTCATGCAGGAAATCGGGCAAATTCTGATGCAGAAGGCACACGATACGTCTTACAATGTACCAAAAGTAGTGTCAGACGGTGACAATGAGGTGTCATCAAGTCACTCCGAGGAGCATGCCAATTTAGTGACCTCTAACGACAACGAAAGCATAAACTTGGGTGTCTTCTCCACATTACATCCTCCAGTGGACGCCAAAATCAGAAAATCTATCATCAACATAAAATATGTTGACTTAAGTAAACTGCTCTTTGACAATCACGCATCTAAAACAACAGTCATTAAGAGAAATGGAATGAAACCATAGCATCAGTACAAAAAAATGCACCCAAAACAATAACAAACATATTCACATATTGCCGTGCTTTTCAGCGCTATGCTGATGTCTATGTATCGAAGTACCATGAGGTCGCTTCGGACCTGTTGAGGTACATGTCTATAATCAAACACTTGGCACAAAACTCTACAAACTGGGTCCCGTATGACATTATGTTCAGACAACTGAAAGCTCAATAGCCAATCCCTCGGGCTACATACGTACGGAGACATTCCTCTTCTACTCCATGACCGGAACACCAAGTACCTTTGTCTCCCAATCCAGAACCTCAATGCGCAGTACAGGTTACTGATTGGAATAACAACATAAAACACATTGCAACAAATCCAAATGTTCTCAGTTGCACCAATGTGGCAATTGCGACCAACCACATGGAGCCTACAGGTGCTACAAGCCAATTAGACCATACACTGCCGACAACTCACCCAGATTGGCATCCGGAACTTTAAAAAAACACTAATCCGGCACTAAACAAATGCCTCCCAACAACAAACCAAAGTAAATTCCAATTACCTTCTCCCATTTCCGCCTCTAAACTTTTACCTTATCTGTCAGGATATGACCCTCACAAAAAGCACTTATTGATTTTACTAAGGGATTTTCACTTGGAACAACGATTCTAGTACCAGCTTTTATACATAGAAACCATCAATCTGTAAACGAACACAAGGGACTGGTTAGTCTTAAAAGTATGCAAGACATTCAATTGCGGCGAGCCAAAGGACCACATTTGACACCTCCGCTAGATTTATCCTTTCCTAAAACAGGACTTTCTGTCAACTCGGCTATCCCCTATCAAAATTCAACTGTTGCACTTGAGACCTTTGATCATGTTGCGAAACTAGTTTTAGATGCAACCTGTGGGGCAAAAATCGATCTCACAATAGGAAACAAAACCCTAACCACTTGATAAAACTTACGAAAGAGTGTCAAGCAGGTCTTCTACCAGCCACGCTCTCCAAAAGTAATTCAGTGGTACGAATCAGCCACATTACACTGCTAGCAAAATCTATTCATATTGAATTACATGAATACAAAACCAAAAGATCTGAATATTCACGGACCTACTCCTGGACCACTATTCATGTCTTCATTCTCAGAACCAATCCAACAGAACTCGTTTCGAACAGTTTTTAAAAATTGTTGTCCTTTTGCCAACTGTCACCAACCAAATACAAGCTACACAGTTTCCGAATCACATAATTACATAGTCATTTTGTCTACACACCTTTATTGTCTCTGTATATTGTTTAATTGTTCCAAGCGTCAATCACTTAACAGTCCTTAAAATCCAATTAAAGTAAAATATTTTGGTATATTTTACTTTGTTATATACAACTTTTGTATAATATGTACATTATTCCTATCGTTATCATGACTATTATTTTATTGTTGACAATTTTTAATGTGGTTACTGCCATTGTTTAAGACATATACCTGAAATCCAAATACTAAACTTTGTCAAACCTGTTTTATGACTGTATTACCTTTACCAGTATTTAGTTTCTAATGCGCCCTCTGCCTCCTTGGTTGGACGGTGTTTTGCACTGTGATTCGTCCAACTTCATGTCACATGTTTTTGATTTAGTCAATTTGTGTAGTTGTATATATATATATATATATATATATATATATATATATATATATATATATATATACAGTTTTTTACTGATTACCAGATTCAGCCTTTCTTTCGGATAAACAAAGAAGCCATATCAATCGTTTTTTATTCTACACAAATTCCAAGATTATTTCAACGAGCCTCCCCTCAACCCAACTGAGCTCAATTTAAATTGAATATGTTTTCATTTCATGTCAGGTGTGTTTTTATGGTGTCAATTTGTGTACTGGCCTATGTTTATTTTTGTATTTTTTATTTAGGTAAAATGTGTTTTACCTATTGGTGTAATAGTCTATATATAATGTGGTTCCTTGTTTTGGACTATATTCATGTCACATGTTTTTGAGTTAGTGAATGTGTGTACAAGTCTATATATATATAGACTTGTACACAAATTCACTAGCATCGGTTAGTTGCCTAACATACTCAACTACTTTATATGTTGCGTTTACTTCGGAGGCTCAGGTGCGCATATATAAAATATCTTAATGACGGTTCTATTCAAAAACGTTCTTACCAACAGTTTTTCATTTCTTATTTTCGAAATGAAGCGGGCTAAATAGCTAACAGGAACATTAAGATTGCAACACGAACATGTAGCGCTTTAGCTTAAAGCGTAAGTGTTCTGTTTCCTTTTTGAGTTAGTTTAGTTTGTATTCGTCTGAAAAACGAACACAAGTGTAATTATCCCAGTTTTTCATTTCTTATTTTCGAAATGAAGCGGGCAAAATAGATAACAGAAACATTAAGATTGCAACACGAACATGAAGCGCTTTAGCTTAAAACGTAAGTGTTCTGTTTCCTTAGTGAGTTAGTTTAGTTTTTATTAGTCTGAAAAACGGACACAAATGTAATTATCCGTTTTAAGATTGTACATGTCTTGCCTTGATTCATTTTTGCCTATTCCTACTTTGGTTTAATTCCCAATGTGTACAATAACCTGGGAACACTATTGCTAGTATGACCACACGAAAGAATTAAAGCTAAACAAGTGATTGCATGTACCTTCATTTACCCTCAGCTAATAGTAACGAATATTTGTTTAACATTACAGTGTTTAACTAGTATATCTTGCTGGTGGTATCTCCATAGAACATGATAATATCATATGAAACATTGTTTGCATTACTGTAGTTAATATATTCAGGATTACAAGTTGCAAGTTTCTTATCTGTTAACTAGTGATAATTTAACTCATTATCAATAATGTAGTCTGGGTTCCAAAGTAACTAATGATGGTCATATTTACCAAGTTGTTGGATCTTCTAGTTAAAGCAACAATAATTAGTATGTCCTTTATTAATTTAAATAAATCGCATGTATATAATGCTATCACAAACTCTCGTTTCTGTAATATCACTATCAAAATATGGCAAGAAAGGGTCTAAATTAAATAGCGCTAATTGCAATTAGGATGCACAATCAACGCAAGAAGTCATGTAGTAATAACACATGACACCCGGTTATTTTGTGGAAGAGACCTACTCGTACTATAAAAAATTCATGAAAACATTCCAATATATCTTTATGTTGCGTTCATATGCTGAAATACTTTTAATTTAAAAGATGTATTTCACATGCGAATGATTGCGGAAAAAAAACATGGCCAATAGCAATTCTGTCAACCGGTTAGCATCTACATGTATTATAGATAATCTTTGTTTTCGCATCAAAATATCCTGTCAGTGAAATAGTTTGTTTATACATAATGAGCTTGGCTGAACTTGACTTTAATTTATAGGAGTACTGCACCAAAAGTATCGATAGCCGTGTTATTACAGACAACAAGAGGTATCTCAAAATTAAGAGAGATCAGTAAGAGCAATTGGGCATTTTATCATAATTACGTTATATCAGTCTGAGTAATTAAGGATATTATCATAATTAAGATAGGTTAGTAAGAGTATTGAGGATTTCATAAAAATTAAAGCCATACAAACGGTGAAAGAGGACAAATAGGGCTTTGGCAATTAAACGGTCATCTTTTTGTTTGTCTTAGTGCAAGTGTTTACGTTGGTATATAACCTACATAAAAAAAAAACCATATAGTTTGCGGGATATTGTTTATTGCAAAAAAACAACTGATCCTCCATGTAAAATGTTTACACACACTAGCTGTATGTATTGCCGAATATCCTTGCCACGTCGATTTTTCACTGTTAACATTCGCCGAGCTACTGGATATTCTACATAAAACACAAGGAACCTCGGCTAGTTTAGAAGTGTTGAAAATGTAAACACTAAACTGACTTTTTAAATACCATTTATGGAAATATATATAAGTTTGTAGTTCATAATTTATTATTTTATGTGACATGTTTGTTATCTGAACATCAAACTTCAAATGAGTGTTTAACGTGTATCACTGTGTAAGTGCCTTTAAGAGAGGTCAGTAGGTGTAACTGAGAATTGTATCATAATTATGAGAGGTCCGTAAGAGTAATTGAACATTTTACCATAATTAAGAGAGTTCAGTAAGTGTAACTGAGCATTTTATCATATTTAAGACAGGTCAGTAAGAGCGACTGAGCATTTTATCATAATTAAGAAAGGTCAGTAAGAATAACTGAGCATCTGTCATAATTAAGAGAGGCCAGTAAGAGTAACTGAGCGGTCCTTATAAGCCTAAACCCTAGCTATGATTCACGGTGATGTATTTGCGTCCAAGTAGTTTGCGTTACCTTTGTTACATATGATGCATACTTACAAATTGAATAGTATTTTCTGCATTTCATCGACGTATAAACTGTCGGGAAAATTTTCGCTTAAATTAGGCATAATTTTCTAGACAGTTCATACGCCGATGAAATGAAGAAAAATATTATGCAATTCTTATAATTACAACTAAAAAATGGATATAAACTTTACTTTTAACTATCTAAGCGCCGCAACTGATGTGTAGCCTCCTGCGTAAGAATCTCCGTTTTAGTTTTGGTTTCATTTTCGTCGAATGGCATTTTTTATGTTTCGTCAGACATTTAAACTCAATGTGGATCATTTTGGAGTTGACTTTCTTGTAAAAACAATTCAAATTTTCCAATACGCGTTAACAATGGCGTTGTCTGCAACACTCGCAACCGATAAATCTGTCATTTTGTTTACAAACGATGGGGTATACATCGTAAACGTTCGACCAAACCAATGAAGTCATTTCGCAAATAGCGAATGAAAGTAAACATCATAAAGGCTCGCGCAAAACAATGACGTCATGTTGCAAACAGAGCATGAACAAGTAGTACGGTTATGAATAATAAAGAGGTAGTTAGCATTCGCAGCCGGTTCATCGGCGTATGAATGACAGTTTACGTGGACGGATTATCCAATCAGAATGCAGCGTTTATGTGAAAATGCAAAAAGTTGTAATTATGATGACGTGAATATTACACTAAAACATGGCTGAATGCAAAACAATACTTTACAGTTCCAACACAACTGATATTTGCATACGGTTTAGTTCTTGTCTATGTGCAAATGTAATATGCAAGGATAAACCGGGGTTCCGGACCAAAACTTGTAAACTACGCTAAAATGTCAACAGCCAGTTTACGGTCCTTGCGAGCTTTGGGAAATGAATGAATGTCTTGGCTGAAATGTTAAACACGTTTAAAACCCCTACATCATATGTACACATTCTATATCGCATGCTGATGTTGAACACCCTAGTAGGAGAGTAGAGTACATGACTTAACGTTTTGCAACATGATAAATGCGTTTGGTCCGTTACTGCTTTGAAACTAGCAAGCCTAAAGTTTGCTGGAGCCCACAGTGCGGCTTTACACTATATATCTATCACGATCAGGTTCCCCTGAATAAGAACGTTCTAGTACGTACAGATAAGTTTCAATACGCTTATCACGAATACATGCACACCGTAACGATAGGATACGATTGTGTTCGCGGTGACTTTCACGATCATGATCGATGGAGATCACGATTTGGCCCAAATGATACAAATACGACTGCATATTGACTTCATCGTTTCTTGATATCGCAACACATTTTAACGGAGCTTGGGTTTTTTTCTTGTCTACAATCGATCCCGATCACCACGATTTGAATGCACGATTATATACGATTTGTCGCGCTTTGTTACGATGCAGTAAGATCTGTTACGATGATCCCGATGGACAATTGATCGCAGTTGATCGTGTAAATCGTACGGAATTTTTGAACCGTTCAACAATTTTTTACGATTAACACGATTGCCGCGACTGACCTCAAGATCTGATAAGATCTGATAGGATAACCACGATTGGTCCACGATTAAGACCACGATTAATGTGCACTAACATTTTCAGTAACGGGTCATGCATCTTGACAGCATCATATAATTGTATTCTTACTTTATGACATACAAAATGTAGTCAGATTTTTTAATTAGCAAAGTATGAACAATATGTTTCGAAAATAAGGCATTCAGTTCAATGCTATATTGCTACTTATTTGAAGCGAAAACTGAGTTGTGCCCAGTGTTAAGAAATAGCGAACAACTTCAGTGTGTTATACTTTTTGATTTTTTATTGCGATCGTTCTGAATATACATGTAGAGGTCTCTGTGACGTTACGATTAGTTTAGACTGTCGGTGGATTGCACATGTCAATTGCTAACGGTAGGTGCGCGTATTTTCAATATATACAAAATGTAACTGTTTATATACAATGAATATTGGTTGTACTAGTTCTTATGAATTACGTATGGATTCATAGTACTGAATTTCTTATTATAAATATTATATTCAATATAGAACTTGATTTTTTATGTTCCCTGAAATAAATTAAAAAAATGCCATTTTTATGACATTTCTTAAACCCGAACAATACACGCGCATCACATAGGTCCTCGAAAAAAATGTTTTTAATGTATTAAAACAAACCTTTTTTGCCATCCAAGCACTGCTATAGTTACCCAATATTTGGTTATTGAACGAACAACACAAGGGTACAGTCTCCGTGTTATATCAAATAGTTTATGGGAATGTAATATCCGTTGCTGGCTCACAACGAGATATGACTGTTTGCCATTAAGAATTTCGCAATATACATGTATAAAAGTAAGTTTATCATATTTATGTTAGATAAAGTAGTATGATAATTTAAAACCCAAACTCACTTGTAAGTCGCAGTAAATAAGATAGTGTCATGGTACACGTAATTGTTATAATGTAGCCTTTTTAACTAAAATGTACTTGCGTTAGTACTGGACTGACAGGGATTAATCACTTAAATGTCTGAGACGTGTGGAATGTGAAGTAACACAAAATGATTGCATCAAAGTTACATGCATACAATTATATGCATTTTCATTCCATTTGTTTACTTGTTATATATGCATCCAGCCCCTGACACATATATAATACATTGAAGACAAATACAATGATGTGTGCACATATAGATACATATATCAAGACAAGCATGGTTATACACTTTCGACAATGTTTATCAATATATTGGTAATATAATTAAATATAAAAAAAAACACATCAGATACTATCAAAGTACAAGAGTTGAGTTTCTTACTTCGATAACATGTACAATATACGAAGCAATTGATTCGTTTATACTTGTAAGAGTATACACAATTTTTTAATATGTGCACATATAGGAACATATACAAGAACAAGCATGGCTACAAACAATATATTAAAATATGATGTGTGCACATACAGATGCACGTATAGAGACAAGACACGGTTAACAATGTAAAACGATATCTTTGAAATAACAATAATACATAAAAATCACAATAGATAATATCAATCTTCAAGAGCTAAGTTTCCTGTTTCAAATGCATGCACGACATAAGAAGCAGTTTGTTTTACAAATTCCCGTTTTAAAATTCCGTTTTTAAAGAAATGTTGTTTGAACCCCAAACTGTGAAACTGTCTCTTAAAATAGGAAATGCAATTCATATTCAATTTAACAAGTGTTATGAATTGCACAGTCCCTTTGCTCGCTTGTTCTACCATGGCATATAATAATCGAGTCATGATAAAATCTATGTTAAATGGCGCTCTCGTGAAACTAGTTTGCTGACGGCAGACGTCATTGTGTTTTATACAATCACGCAGAAAGCTATATTCTAATAAGACTCGCCTAAATAGTGTTATAGACAAAGAACAAACTTAACGTTGTGAAACCACCCATAAACAACGCAAACATGTAGTTCTGATCCTTACGTCATTCGTGAATTAGTTATGAATGAAAGTGACGTCGCTAACGCCCTCGTGGTTTAATTCTTACGCATCAGAAATCAAAATTGTTGTTTATTTGCATATAAACAACGCTATATCGAAGATTATTTCTTAAATAATAAACGAATATTATTGCAAATGGCAAAGACATTCTTATATTCAATATGGAAAATGACTGTAAATAAATATTTATTAGTTTATGATTGAAGATTTATTGGATATTTATTTAAGCACATATTTGTCACGCAGACAAGTAGTTGTCACACGAGTACCAAACAGACACGTAGTTGTCACATTGCCAGGTCAACTACCTTTCACTTTGTCAGGGAGCTGTCACATTGTCACATAGCAGCCAGTAATTCTCACGTTTCACTACGCTTCAAGGCAATTTAGACATCCCGATGCCTCCTGCATAATCGTGGCACCAACGTAGGCAAACGTAGTGAGTGCGTAGTAACATAGTAACATCGTGATAAACCGTACCGGCAACGCGACCCAATCGTCGCGATGTCGTTGTCCATCGTGTATATTCGTGAGCAGTCATGATGGTTGCCGCTGTAGATCCTACCAGAATCGTAACTGAACCGTAGGGCAAGCGTAGAAATCCGTACCATATGCGTAGCATAACGTACCATAACGTAGTACAGGATTGTAATATATATGTCATAAAATCAATCACGACTAATCACGATTAAACACGACAGGCCACGAATGCCTATACGATGGCTGTAAGATTAAGCCCGATTGAGATACGATGGCACTAGGATTGTCCTACGTTTTGGAAAAATCGTAGCGACGCTATGATAAGCCACGCATGTTTTGAACATGTTTAAAACTGTCGTAGCGCCTCCCGATCGATAAGGATTACCGAAGAATATTCAAGATTTACACAGATGCCAGTACGTATGTGTTCACGCTTTACCACGCTTCACCAAGATTTTGTAAATCGTGGGCTATCGTAGCCTAAATAGTGTCAGTGTAACCGGGTCTTAAACGCTATTGTGATTCGAACTGCGTGCCTTCGCTCAAAGCATTTTAAGAAATACATGTATTATTTCAGATAAGAATCCTGCCATCGAAAGGTGTAAACGCAAATATGATAGCAACCTATACAAATGTAATCAAAACACCGACAGCGTTGAAAGACTGTGGGCGACAAAAGAAACTAAAAGCATATGAATTATGCGACCTTTTTTGCTTAAAAAGTAAATATTTGTTCTAATGAAGTTCAATTTCCCACCTTTAAACTTAATGATATGGCTTCGTATTCAATAGAAGACGACATCGTACCAAAATTGTATTCGTAAGTAACAAATAAATATGTTTCAAGCTACAATTATCTAATGCAAACGGAATTGTATATATGCCGGTTAACAAGTAAGTCTGCAACGAGCCATGCAGAATAACCGATAACGAGTGTGGTAAGGATCATCGATTGTATTCGAGTCAAAAGTATGTAATACGATGCGTGCTCTCGATTTTACATACTACAGTTAAAAATTAATGCATTGCAGTAATTTGTTGTCACAATATCCGGAATAAGAATTGGTAAAAAGAAATAACACTTTCACAACGATTCAAAAATAACCGATGTAGCGCATTAATGTCCTGGTCTTATTTCCAGGTGAATATTCAAGTAAATAGCGAAAATAGGGGTGTCATTATTTTGACGTCACTTTTTTAATAAATTGACTTTTTTAGAAACTGTAATTGCAATAAATCACATGATATATACATAATAATACACATGGCATACAGTATCTTAAACAATTAAAAGATAAGAAAACGTTCGTGAATTTTTGCTATTTTGAAGAAGGACCCTTTCAGGGTTCGATTTACTGACTCGTAGCCTGCAAAGGAAAGATGTAGTCTTCCGCGATACCTGTTTTGAAAATTATCCTTTCAAAAGACCGTTGGAATCCGCAAACAGTATTAAAACAGCAAGAAACGACATTGCGTGGTCAACGGTTTACGAGGTCTCGTTGACTGGATGTTGTACGTTTACTATAAAAGTATACATGTACCTGTTTTCGGAATGTATTTCGAACCTATACGTTCGCGTTGTCGTCATTTATTGGCAAAAAAACTTTGATTTGAGTTGAAATAATTTGAGTAAATTATTCATCGTCTGCGAAAACGTCCATTTGTGAACCTCTGCTTTTTATAAACTGCTTGTTTCTTTCTGAAATTCTGCTTTTATCTGAATTTCGGTTTGTTTATGAACTGCTGGTATTTTGTAAACTATACGTTTTTTGTGAACGTTTGTGTTTTTAATAACTGGTGGTTGTTTGCGAACGGCTGGTTGTTTGTAAACTGATGTTTGGTTGTGAATGGGTGGTTGTTTGTGAACTGGTGGTTGTTTTTAAGCCGGTGGCTGTTGGTGAACTGGTGGCTGGTGTAAATGGCTAATTGTTTGTAAACTGCACCTTGTTTTTAACTGCTGGGTATTTCGTTAATGCTTGTAACTGATCTTGTTTGTGATCAATTGGTTGTATGTAAACTGTTGGATATTTGAGAACGTGAACCGCTGAGTTGGTGGTAGTTTGTTAATTTGCGTTTCTTTGTGAACTGCTGCTTCTGTTAAAATATTCTAGCATATTGTTGCTTCCAGTTGTTTATTAACAGCTGGTTGTTTGATAACTTTATGTGTGTGAACTGAATGTCTTTTATTTGGGTTGTTAGTAAACTTCTTGTTGTTTGGAAACCTCTGGTTGTTTGTGATGTGAACTGTTTGTTTTTGTTTCACAAATCTACTTGCTAACGAAAATGGTTTATTAAAAAATACATGTACAAATGTTGGAGATAAATATTATGAATATACAACTCTTATGAATGTTAATAAATTTATAGTGGTCGTCGGTTCGACACAGAACCTCTTAATTGTGATTGATATTTAACACAATTATGCATAGTCAACTATAACGTCAACATAAATAGGGGTTAAGTAATGGAAACGATCTACAAGGTTCATGACGATTTTCAAGGTTATCCTTTCCTTGACTTACGGTCTAAGTCCTGGTTAGACTGTCGTATAGATAGTATCAGTTATAAAAGTAGAAAATTACTAAAACCAACTTAGTATCAGTCTAGCAACAAAATAATAAAACCAAGACGGTAAAACCCGTTTCAAAGTAACATTTATTTATTTGAAATTAACATAGAATTAACATTTTGAAACATACATTATAGACCTTTGGCGAACAGCTGCTCCGTTGCGCGATGATAATGTATGTATATACTCGTATATACTCGTATTTACATATTTTTCTTTAAAGAGACGAATTGACAAATTGGCAGTTTCTCAAAATAGTGTCAACATTCCAAAAACAAAACATTATATAATAAATTAATTATACAGATCCAGAATAACACTCCTGACAGCGAACTGTTTCGGAAAAAAAGTGTTGTTACTGAATGTCAACAGCGAATTGGGTAAAAGAGCTAGTTCTAAAGCGAAACGAAAGCATAGCACGAACATATATAATATATTACTAGTGTTTGCAGTCAGGATGCTATCAAGATGTTTTGATTACAATTTTCCAAATACGAACCTCTATTTGTACGAGTCCCTTTAATAATTTTATTAAAACGTGACGTTTTAATAAAATTCTTAAGGGATTCGTTTATCGATGTCGTCTGTTGGACTTATGTTTTCACAAATCATATTTTTCACATTTCTGAAAAAATAGGATCTCATTCTTCACAAATCACAATCTCATTATCCACATTATCTGGTAAGTCTGTGATTGCATCCATGTTTTGATATGCAATGAAATAATATTTTTCTGTGAGGCCAATCCAAGTATTCACACTTAAAAAATGATACACATGAGATCCTATTCTTCACGGGTGTGTAAAATATATGATTTGTGAAAAACATGATCCTACAAAACGTCAATATATTATATTTTATCAGAACGTTGCACTTATGGCATATGACGTATTATTAACTTACAAATATTGTATTTAGTTGTATTGATTAAATTCTTAGGAAAACAGTTTCTTCAATTTGAACAGAGCAATTGTTAAACCAAAACGAACCAAGTTCTTTGTAATTTTCGGATGCATCAGAGCATCCTGCAGCATCCTGCAGCATAATTATATAACAAATATGAGAATATTTCTATGTGATGTTATTGCAATACATATATATATATATGTATTGCGAGAACATCTAAATATATGTCTTTTATATAATCAAGCACATGTATATATTGAACGTATCAGTTACTATTATAAAACTTGATATATTGTGTAATTTAAAGTCATAATAATTTATACACAGTGTCTGAAATATTCAGTAGTAAAAAGTCAAGTATACTATTGAACTTCACAGAATATAAAGCATTTAATAAAAGCAGTCGTATATTATATGCTGTAAAATCCTTATTAAAAGTAACATATTGACAAAAAAGTCATATACACAACAGTAGTGAATCACAACATATGCACATACAGCAGCGAATCACAACATATACACAACAGTAGTGAATCAAAACATATGCACATACAGTAGTTATAACTTAAAATAGATTCGGGTTAATAAGCTTCCAAGTAAATGTTGCATTTTAGTAGGTTTATGATAGCCGCAATGTTTATATATACACAAAAAATGTGCACAAGTTTATTTACAAATTTGCAATAAAACTGATATACGCTTTCATGCCCCCACCGTGAATGATTTAACAATTATTTGCAACTGTTAAATAATTTAATAAAACGTATATTATTGAAACTCATTTAGAAGCATTCAAGTAGATTTAAAACATACATCAACATTAAATAATTAAATACATTTTTTCATCGGGCACGTGAAATAGGTAGAGCGGTACGTCATAACTCCAATTGCAAAATGAAAAACAGCGACCTCTAAGACGCTTTCACAACACTGATTGATCTACTCAGTGATTCTTCATGTTTGGCGCAGGACGGATATGCACAAGAAGCAATCAGAAAATTAAAAAAGTGACTTAAATGAGGGTTGTCTATATAAAATATTAATACATGTTTGCCGTGTATATATCATATTATAACATCAGGTGGCGTTCTCTCTTAAGTTCGGCACTTTCCGTACGGTCCGACTGAATTCATACTAAATTAACAAACAAACTCAAATGCAATAAATGTATTAAAATTGCCAATATTTTCTGGTAAGAAATTTTACTATTTACCATTTTATTTTTGGTCCAAAAGATAACTCAAACCAAATCGACCTTCAATGAATAAAATTCTTAACGGCAAACATTGGCAAAATATTGCCTAAATAAACGAATAATTGTATTTAATTTTATGTGTTGTACGAATGAACAATAATGAATACGATGCACATGTTACATTATACGTTAAATTGCAAATGAGTGTCTATGGCTAATATTGCGAAATTAACGTTGATCCTTTTAACGATTTTCCTTATGTTTGGGTGAAAAGCTACTACTACTACTACTACTACTACTCTACTACTTATTATTATTCTTTTTCTTCTATTTTTTCTACTACTACTACTACTACTACTACTACAACAACAACAACAACTACTACTACTACAACTACTACTACTACTACTACTACTACTACTACTACTACTACTACTACTACTACTACTACTACTACTACTACTACTACTACTACTACTACTACTACTACTACTACCGCTACTACTTTTACTACTACTACTACTACTACTTCTTCTTCTTTTTCTACTGCTACGACTACTACTGCTACTACTACTACTACCACTATTACTACTACTACTACAACTACTTCTACTACTACTACTACTACTTCTACTACTACTACTACTACTACTACTACTACTACTACTACTACTACTACTACTACTACTACTACTACTACTTCTACTACTACTACTGCTACTACTACTACTACCACCACTACTACTACTACTACTACTTCTACTTCTTCTTCTTGTTTTTCTACTACTACTATTACTACTACTACTACTACTGCTACTACTACTACTACCACTATTACTACTACTACTACTACTTTTACTACTACTATTACTACTACTACTGCTACTACTACTACTACTACTATTACTGCTACTGCTACTACTACTACTACTACTACTACTACTACTACTACTACTACTACAACTACTACTACTACTACAACTACTACTACTTCTCGTACTGCTACTACTACTACTACTACTAGTACTACTACTAATTCTACTACTACTACTACTGCTACTACTACTGCTACTACCAGTACTACTTCTACTACTACTACTACTACTAACGCTACACAAAGAACTACTACTCCTGCTTCTGCTAGCACTACTGCTGCTGGTGTTCGCACTACTACTACTAACGCTACTACCTCTAGTACTACTACTGCTGATGCTGCTGCCAGTACTACTAACGCTACTACTACTACCACTACTACTGATAAAATAAGAAATATCTTGATATTGTACAATAGAAATGAACACAATACTAAATAAATGTTAAATCGAACAGTCACAAACTAAAGTAATTTTGTGGTTTTAAGAATAGTTCTTAAGTTTGAACTAAGATACATTATTGATACTGGCTAGCGATCATGCTGAGTCGAGATTAAAAGCTGGAACGTCATAAATGTATGATTGATTAAATATCTAATAGTATTGTGTTTTTATTTTGAGGTTGAAATCTAATTTTGATATATGGGAAAAAATATATTTGATATGTGATATTGTACATTTAGATTTTTTTTTAAATTTGTTATTTAAAAAAAGTATTACAAATTCTATACCAGTTGATACTAGAGAGTTTGTATTCTAATTTTAAAGTTTATACTGGATAATCGCTATTAAATATTTGATAATGTAAACTCGAAATTTGTATTTTGTTAAAAGTATGTTTGGTATTTTGAAATATTATTAATTTAATAATAATTAGGTTATTGAAACTTGATTGATGATTTGGGAGTTAAATGTGTATAAATTGTATTTCAGTCTCAATTAAAGAAATAGAAACGATTATAATCGATTCTAATTTAACTAGTTTATTATCGAGCAAATAGGATTAAAACAATAACATTTTTATATCGAAACTTTATTGTTATATAACTGAGCTTACGGTTTTCACTCTGGTATATCAATATGCTAATCCAGAATTTAGTGGTTAAAACAACAACATTTTATATCGAAACTTGTATTGTTATATAACTGAGTTTATGGTTTTCACTCTGGTATATCAATATGCTGTTCCTGAATTAATTGGTATACCCTTAGTTTAACGTACATGTCCAATATAGAGAAAGGTAATAAAAGTAATGAACTCTGAATCAAAACCCGATTAGCACAAGATCGGAACATGTGCCAACTACTGCTCTAACCGGACACACTTTCGGATTTAGGTTAACATACCTGGCTTTATATCCGTGAGGCATTTTGACGCTGGCACTTCTTACCACAGAAATATGTCCTGTGTGTTATTCCATATAATACACCATGTACCTACTGGCAGAAGACAGATTATTAAGGCTGACAAGTCTCATAATGTTGGTATGTGTTTCCTTGTTCTTTCAAAAAATCCTATTTATATAAGGCAAAAACAACCCCTTGAAATTAGGTTTCAAAGTGAAATGAAATTTGTTCACCACGTTCTGTTTCCTATGATGGAAGTATAAATTATCAAAACGCTCGCTCCGTTGTTGGAAAACGTTGTACATTAAACGAAGATTAATGACAAAAGTTTATTAATTACACATTTGCTCTACATTTATTTTGATTTCTTTATAAAATATTGTCATTTTACCAGTTGTATTTGTTTCTTTATATATGCATTAACATGTAGAAAAAATAGAATAAAAATATATACATATATATCATGCTGCAAGATAAAAAGAACACTAGTTAAATATCTTAAAAGTATAAAACATGTGTTAAGAGTTCGTTTGTTTTGTTGTTGTTTTTGTTTAAATATATATTAAAATTTGTCAATTATGTACAATACAAAAACTTTTTACGCTGTAACGAGTATTGATTGTTAATCGATTACAATCAACCGAAAGCGTTGGTACATCTCATTTGCAATGTGTTTGTTTATAATCAAACGTTTGTTGTTACCTGGTGGTTATGGTCAATTGTGTAAACAATGCATTCTTGGCGCTGCAGTCGATTAATTAACCGCTGTCTGGAAGATTATATTATTGTTTTATATACATTGAAGCGGAAATGGTAACAACCGGTAAAATAAGCGCATGTATAATAACTGATCTGAGTTAAAGGTAATTGCTTTCATTTGAAGCTTAATAATATTTTCATTACCGTCTCATTAAAAGTATATTATCTATTATCATGGCGATTAAAAAGAGCTTTGCAAAATAGGAAATATTGTTATAGGCAAACACATTTGTCAAGTTATGACGTCATGTTGGTACGATGATGAAGACCTTTTATTAAGTGAATCAGAAGACAGAACCGCCAAGGCTTACCTGACCATCTTGTATGGAACTTGCTAGAATATGTCACCTAGTTGCACATTGTACACTCTTCCATACAGGTATGTGGCCCAGCTATCATGTAATGACCAATGAAACGTGCTGCTGCTGCTGCCACAACTTCTACTATCTCTACTACTTCTACCATTACTACTGATAAAATAAGAACAATCTTGTTATTGCACAAACAGAACAGTAGAACACACAATAAAGGTTAACAGAAACAGTCACAAACTTTTGGAATTGTTTGGTTTTAAGAATATTTCTTAAGTTTCTATCAAGAAACTTAATTGATACTGGCCCATGCACATGCTTAGTCAAGATAAGAAGCTGGCACATCGTACATTATGATTTCCCAAATATCTAAATAGTATTGGGTTACTTTTTGGAGGTTGAAATCTTAATTTTGATATCTGAAAATTAGTATTTGATATCTGATATTTTTCATTTTATGTTTGTCTTTTTATTTGTAAAATATATTTTTTATCTGTACCAGTTGATATAAGATGGTTCATATTTGATAATTTGTTTGATATCTGAAGCTTGTATTGTTCTCATTTTATTTAATACGTATGCTGCTCTTGAATTAATCTGAATTCCTAAAAGTAAACGTATATGTTCAATATGAAGAACACTAATCAAAGTAACAGAACTGAGAATCAAACCCCGACCTTTCACACGATTGGCACATGTGGCAACTACTGCGCTAACCGGACACGTTTACGGCATTTATGTTTACATACCTGGCTTTATATCCGTGAGGCATTTTGACGTTGACCACTACTATTCAAAGAAATATGTCCAGCGTGTTATCCCATACAATACAACTCGTATCTTATTACAGAAGACAAATTATGTAAGGCTCGTACTTCTTTTCATGTTGGTAAGATGTTCCTTTTTCTGTCAAGAAATCAACTTTATATATTATATAAAAATGACCACTTTGAAGAAGGTTTCGAAGTGAAATTAAACTCGTTCATCACGTTCTGTTTCCTATGATGGATGTTTAAATTGACAACACGCTTTAATATGTTGTTGTAAAACCATTGTACATTAAGAAAAGATTAATGACAAAAAGTAATTAATTACACATTGGCTCTACATTTATTTTGATTTCTTTATTTTTAAAAAAATGCAATTTTACCGGTTTTAATAGTTTTGTTACACACATAACAAGTAAAACATTTATTTCACATTTACATCTATATTCAATGTTATACTGGTGTATTGGATTAATTGTGATCCGAATATTCACCCGTTTCGAACAACTACTCCACTAACGGTTCAACGCTATACGACAACCACTATTAAGACAGGCCGGTGACTACCGTTGGTAATGGATAAACGCTGGGGGAAGATTCCCGGAGATTCCACCCCAATCAACGCTCAGTGGTTCATAGACAGCAGCATGTACGTAAAAATGTTGATTTTGTTTTACATTACATGAACTGTTTTCAATCGATGTAACGAATATTTTTGGTAAACGTTTGCAGGTCAACCTTGTTAGATGGACATCACAATACGTTCGTATTAGTGTTTGCTTATAACCAGACTTTTTGATTTTACCTGGTGGCTATGGTTTATGAAGTACACAATGTGTTCTTGGCGCTGCAGTCTATTAATTAACCGCTGTCTGGAAGAATATATTATTGTTTTATATACGTGGAAGCGGAAAAGGTATCAACCGGTGAACTAAAGCGCATGTGTGTTTACTGATTTGAGTTTAAGGTAATGATTTTCATATGAAGCTTAATTATAGTTATTGTATCATTAAAAATGTATTAGCTATTATAATGACGATTAAAAAGAGCTTTGGAAAATATTTTTCAAGTTTATAACGTCATGTTATATCATTAAGTATATTTCATTGAAATGTCTTTTAGAAACAACACTTTTCGCTATTAATATCACTTGTTTTTTTCAATGTGTTGTAAACATGCTCTACACTGTACTTCAACTTCGTTACTTGAAAAAAACAACATCGTATTTCTTAAAAATGATGCGATAGCAACATTATGTATGATCGCTTGCACTTATTCACCATTTTGGTTAATAACTACTTAACATTTTGTCCCACGAACTTTACCGCCAAAACTAAAGGAATCCGAGAAAACTCAATAATCCTCAGCTGTCTATGCTGTGCCTTATAATTTGTCTGACCTCTTTACAGACTAATGACACTGTGTAAAAAGACTTAATCCACATCAACTTTTGTCGCATATTTTGTGGGACTTACTTTACAGTCAGAAGTAACGGTGCAATAAGATCGCCGTATTGTCTGCGGTACTTTAGTGTGTAAATACAGAAAGCGTGCAAGAAGAGATATTCTCCTCCCCACCCCCACACACAAATATATCCCCAGAAACAAGTCTCAGATTGCTATTCCCAACATCGTTAATAAATAATCCGACATTTCACACATTCGTTGCATGTTTTGTGAGTCTCTTTCCCACGCAATTCCGCATCTCGTGTAAATATTACCGGCGTTGTTTACAGGGACTATGCTTGTAATAGATTATTTAGGTAAAACCCATCCATTTCAACAACAACGGAAACGATGATTGTAAATTAGCTTAATTTTTGTTTAATTCGCGGTCCGAACAGAGAGCAAAATTAAGACGCCGCTGAAATTTTCTTTTTTTCACGATTTTTTTTTTTAGGAAAAAAAAAAAACCCACCTCAATTTAAGAACGAACGAATACGTCTTCTTTTTACAAAAATACGCGAAATTTAGACTGTTAGTGAATTTTAGCGAACTGGTTTATGAATAACGTAAAACCATGTCGTGCTGGTACTTTACATGATAATAATGAACATTATGTTTTTACTCATTATATTCTCGTTTGTTCCAAAAAATGCACATTCATTTTTGTTTCAGTTTCTTTTCTTTTTGACGAAAAAATCAAAGCAAAGTACATGTATAAGTACATCTTATCACACCCGCCAAAGAAGGGTTACAGCAGTAATGTGTCGGCAATAAATCGGTGGAGCGTAACTGCGATATTTTCCTACTTTACGTCTGTGGTTGCAAGTACGTTTTCGAAAGAACTTCCTTATTACAGTCTTCTCGAGGAAGTTATTGCAATGCATTTTATAATAAACTCATCAAACTTAGTATGCCTTCATTCTTTCAGAGGTGCCAGGAAAAAGCATATTGAAGTACCGTTTCATAAATATGTGTCAGTAGTCAAACTAGATTCCACCTTCGAAGCAAGGGTACTACCTGAATAAGAAAGACACGTGTGCGGTTAAAGCGATATATCCATCTTATCGAAAACAATCTGAAAAAGAAAATAAGGTGGTATCAGTTGCGTCATAATCATAAGCATCACCATCATCATCATTATTATAAGCATCATCATCATCATCATCATCATCGTCATCACCATCACCATCATCATAATCATCATCAGTAATAGTCGTAATAGTAGTAGTAGTAGTACAAGAGATAGTAGTAGTAGCATTGTAGTAGTAGTAGTAGTAGTAGTAGTAGAAGTAGTAGTAGTAGTAATAGTGGTAGCAGTAGTTGTTATTGTTGTTAATGTAGTAGCAGTAGAAGTAGTAATTTTTCAAGTCGCAGATTTGGTATAAACAATAATAGCTATGGTAATTTTATACAAACATGTAACACGCATCATTTAACTATTATATACCTAAAAACAACTGTGCACAACATTTGCTATACTATTTTTCAGTGACCAATTTAGCAACGCTTTAACATAGTTGCGTACTGTACCATAATACCACCACCGCGAGGTTTAGAATGAAAGCAAACTGGTAACATGCCACTTGCAACGAGTGATGTTTACCCCACATAATTATTAACGGTGGGTTATGACGTTCGTCCGCTTGTTTGTGTGCCAAACCATTACTGAATGCCCAGGCCTTTACCGAGTATTAATATGATCATGGTCAATGTGATGCTGTTTACATAACATCATACTTATTTATCAGCAACATGCTACATATACTGGGGACGGAAATATAAACAAGTCTTTCCAAAGTGCTGTGTGTATATATATTCAAACATACGGACAACTGTGATTGAAATGACTGAAATGTCATTCTTTTAATATAGCCATGATAATGTACCAGATTAACCTCTATTCTGAGCAAAGCAATGCTCGTACATAACGGAGGCGCATAAGATACTATTACTCAACTAATTGTTGAATTGATTCATAAAGGATAGTCTATTGTGTGATACCATGTGGTTAAAAACATCATATTAGCGTGTTTTTTTTTTTTCAGAAAAACCTGTATTTCACTTATTAAAAGAGAATGTCATGCCAACGAAAACAAACCATATACGTTGATGACTAAACAATATGTCACATATGGTTTCCGCTTTTAAAAATGGCCAACTCATACTTGTTTTATATATTTGAACGCCAGTTATAACCTGACATAAACCCTACTTAGCAATTGGATTTTCCAGTGATTTGTAAACTCAATGCTCTTATACGCAATAATAAAGTTTCCTTAAAAATTATTTTTATTGGAATAGGTTCGTATATTTTGCGTACGGTGATAACAGAGGGACACATGAATAAAAACCAACGCCTGAGAAAATATAACGTCCTTGTCGAGGTGACACGAAACTACTTTCAATCATCGTCTTATTATTGGGCGTTTACAATTGAAAAACAACATAGTTTTAGTTTACAAAAACGTATTAAAAATTTTCGTCGTTTGATATTCTAGACCAACGTGCAATTTTAAAACAACAATAACAACAAGTACAACAATAGCAACGAATTGTTGTATGAAGACAATATCTGTTTTATATATCCTCATTAGGGTATTACAGACGCGTCCAGATTTTGCCATTTACGAGTTGTATCTCTCAAGCTATCGATAGAACACTTATGTCAAAACATCGCTTTAGCAAGTACATTGCAAGCGTTCATGTGTGAACTAGGCTAACATTTGATAAGCTGCAAACATTACTTGAATGAAAAGTCTATCGAATTAGTCTAGTTTAATATGCATGACAAATATGTGGAGAAGTCCGCATGAGCGGAGGTCTGTTCGAGTACTTATATCGTTCGAAGGGACACAATCGATGTTTATCTAAGGCAATGGTCTGGGCAAATTACTCGCCCTGATGCTAGCACACTATTCAATTGACTTTCTTTTCCCATGAACACGAAATAAAACAGCTGATGTTGGCAACTATTCACGTTGGTACCTTTCAATTGTCCATGACAATGCAATGAATAAGTAATTGTAAAACGTGAGCGCCAGTGTGGCGCTCACAATTATAGATACGATGGTAAATAATTTATGTATAATATTGAAACAATCCAACGCATTTGCCCGTTATTTATACAACAGTTTAGTATATGGTTTACTTGGAGGTGTTTCGATAATGAATTGTCTGTAACAATGGAAACGATCATAATATTGTTGAAGGTTAAGGTTTATTGTTTATTTTAGTCTCATCAATGTACATGACATATTCATACAATAAGAATATACAAAACCATGTACACAAGCTCGCTTAACAGAGTTATAAGCAAAAATTCGAAACATTCACTATACATACAGCCTAAAAGTAAAATAATATCATACACCTAAGACTGATTGTGGGTTAGCTTATACAAAAAATGACTTCACGTTTTCGAATGGTTAAAGAAGAAAGATTTTTCTTTGTATATTGCCAAAACACATTGAACTATTAGATACTCCCGAAATTTTGATTGTGACCACTTAGTGTGACAATGACCTTTGAAATATGAAAATTCCTTCACGATTAAGAGAGCGCAAAACCAAATTGTGACCTTTGACCTCTCAGTGTGTCCGTGACGTTTTAGATGGCGATCTAGTTAAGGGCACGCTGTCTCACTGAAGCAAACATTAGTACCAACTTATTTTAAAATCCCTCCACCCATTGCTAATTGATTCTCCCTTGAAAAGCAGAATTGTAAGCAATTTTAGTATTTGATTCCTCAGTGTTGCACCACTATTCTTGTCGTAAGGTCGTAAACAACTATTAATGCGCGCCACAGTTTATTGGACGGGTCGAACATGCACTTAAGATTCATGAATAAATAGAGGATATTTGTTGATTTCTGTTTAAGATCATATTTCACGAGTGTTCATAGATAATGATATTTTCACGAGTGGCGCGAGTGAAAATATCTATTTTCTATGATCACGAGTGAAATAAAATACGATCTTACAACGAAATCAACAAATGTTACTTTTATTTAAAGCTTTATGACAATAAATAAATATAAGTGTGCGAGATAAGCTTAAGCGTCACATGTTCGTTTATTCTGACGTCATAAAAATGACGTAATAAATGATTCCAAAACTGTCGCTCGTTAGTATGGTGGGAAATAAATGCCATATTTTGTGAGTTATTTGCGCTTAATTATAATTTTGTTGACTTTTATTATGTGTTTTATGTAAACACATGCATGTACATACTGTACATGTATATACATTTGCCAAGGTTTGTAAACCGCTACTTGTAAATCGATGATATTAATGGAAAAATAGTCCGTTTTATGTTATATTTTCATTGCAGTGAAAATATAAAATATTATATTTTTACTGCTCCAACAGTGAAAATATAAAATCTTATTTCAACAATAAAAATCGATATTACACTGAAAAGCATATAATAAATTGTAAGCGGTTTTCAAGAATTTTCAAGAAATGCCCTTGTCTTGTATGCATGCACTCCGTAACTTTCATGTAAACTTCTCAAACACATTCCTTCCTGTTATTACCACATCACGCAATCACTAAAAATTTCAGGGATTGTTCAAATTCAAAGATGTAATTGATGAAACAATGTTCTATCGCATATCAAACAAATAGGCATTCGTTGAAGTACGGTTTATCGTCGCCACCGTTCGAATTTAAATTAAAGAATATCACAAAATAAGTCATTAATTATTTATGAAAAACGTATAAAAGAAATTTTAACCTGGTAGATTCATTTAACAGTTTATTTTATAATTGAAAACGTAAGTTTGTTCTGAACGTAACGCAGTACCAAGCTAACAAAATTACATGTTTTGTTTGTCATACGAATGAAGAAATGTTGCTTTTATCAAGATGTTGTCATGGTTTTTGCAAACAAATATATTAGTGAAATTTGCACGGGATATAATACATTTCCAGTCTGGAATGTACTGGACAGAAACGGCGATACAAAACATAACATTACGAATTGCTTTATTTACATTGGACATGTACGTATAAACGCAATTATGCCAATACCACATGATACATTTGGACTATTAAACATTTTAAACATAAACTCATTCAAACAGATGGAAATGTTTTGGCTTTTGTAGATATCTCTGGTCTCTGTTTGATACATGTGCATATTGTATAACTCAGACACGTTAACCTGATACTGACCTTTATGTATGAATATTATTTTTTACACTGTTAGTAACTGATGGTGTATGGGATATACACCCTCAGTGGCTTCATACCAAACGAGAGCGCAGCTCGAGTATGGTATGAAGCTACTGAGGGTGTATATCCCATACACCATCAGTTACTAACAGTGTAACGAATATATCTCACCGGCTACCTTTCATTGGTGTCTTTTAATTCACGCACATGTTAGTCCTTTAATAATAAATAATTATTGATAAAAGCAGCGTTAATTAAATCTTATTTATTTTTTAATGGACGTGCATGGTTCAAATTAGTAAATATATTTAAAATGTTACAATATGCAATTGTTATTTTATTCAAGAGTGTCCCTTTAACAAACTGGAATTGACTGTAAGCAATGTGTCTTCCAAGAAACAGAAAATAACAGTAGACCTACGTCATTTAAGTTACGTCATCTATAGTAAACAAATGGAGTGTCAAGCAGTATACTGCAGTACACATTGGATATTTAAGACATTTTAACTAGGTTAATCATGAAATCAGAAAAGTCAATGAACTAAACATGTGAACTGTAGAAATTATATGCTCATGTGAAAATGGATTTATTAAATTGGATTTAATAACATATGACAAGAACAAAGCAGTATTTTGTTTTTGTCAGACACACTTTCTAGGTTTATAAGCAGCAAACACAACGGGGGTAAGATGACTTTATTTTTATAGATGGTGCACCTTCGACAGTTCTTTCACAGTATTACGATACATTTGTTTGAAATCTGTATTTTTATACATTAAAATTATGCAATGCCACGACAAGTTGATATAAACACCAAATTATCCAGCAGTCGCCATTTTGTTTCACTTTCTATGGAGCATTGATCTATATTACTGGATTGGAAATCCCCATTGGCTGATACAGGCGATGACGTATAAATACCGCCGCCATTTTGATGGGTGGAATAGTTTGGAGAATTGTGTACAATTAACACGTAAACACACCAAAATTCATGAGAAAACATGCAAACAGAGTAAAAAAGGAGCCGATGACCACCATCTGTACAACCGGTAGGCACTTTGTTTGTATATTTTCGGTGTTGTCAACATTTCTGTCAAGTTTTTCTCCGAAAAAAGTTGTTCCAAAAGTGTCGTTTTCGGACACGTCCGAAAATCTGGTGTTATTTGTAAACCTATTTCTGGTGTTTCCAGGGTTGGCAGGAATTACCCACCCGCGGGTTTTCCCGGCGGGTTTTACCTGTTTTTCCCGCCCCGGTCAATTCTCTGAAAGTGGGTAATACTGGGCATTACTGGGCAATACTATTTTTTCTTCAGTTAATTTGCAGTTTTAATTGTTTTTGTTAAATCTAAATGCTCAGTTAACTTATGTCATTAAGAAAATGACTTGTTTAGTTTTGCAGATCCAGTATATGCATAGTTATAGTACTTTTGTAAGTGCCTGCACATATCCACTGGTTCATTCATTCATTTTTTATGGCAACGCTTATCATATATGTTCTATAATGTTTGTGAAATGATTCTGATTTATATTGAAATATGTCTACACTTATTTAAGTTATTTATTCTTCTATTTTTCTTGCATTGAATTATTCTTGTTTGTGTAAACAATTAAACTTAGGGAGGCCTTCTCTGTGTGGACAATAACCCCAGCCTGGTCAATATTATTATAATCTGATATCGGGAAATACCTGGGATTACTGGACAAATCACTTTTATCTTCTATTTTCATTACTTACTTTATTTTTTTGCACTTTCAAAGCATGATCGATAATGATGAAGCAATAAAGAATAATTATTTTTATACTGATGCACAATTAACAGCAGAAATCAGACATTTAAGGTGCCAATCAATGCATGTTTACATGGTTTGGAGAAGGCCCCTACTTGACATGGGCCTTTGCCTGACCCCTCATTGAGATAGGTATAATGTTTATTCAAGTGGTCCAGTTTAATTGTTTTTTTAGCTCTTGCATCTGTCAATTCAATCAATGTTTGTGTTTGTTAAAGAGGATGTACATATTGTGGATGGGTCATCAATGATATCAAAATATTATGTCATTAATTAATGTACTGCATGGGGCTTCATTAGGGTCTTGTTGCAACATGATATTGACTAAAATATTGTATAACATAAAAACATATTAGAATTGTCAAATATCTCGCACACATTCATTTCTTCTTTTTCTTTTATAAAAATAATTATGTTACATTATACACTAGTAAATACTGAGAAAAATAAAATGAATGAAAGTTCAACCACAGATAATGTATTGTCCAGACTGACCAAAAAATCAAACTTAAATTTTGTGAAAAAGACAAGAAATTATCAATATGTTTCCACATGAAATAGAAATAAACAATGTAACTTACAGTATATAATTGTTAATAAATTTGTGTTTATAATGTAGAAACTCAGTATTAGTATGTAATGTAAACATAATTGTGCAATATCTTGTTTCCCCAGTATTGCCCACTATTGCCAGGTAAAACCCGGGTTTTCCCAGTATTACCCGCCCTGGCCGGCCAATACTATAAAACCCGGGTTTTATGCCAACCCTGGGTGTTTCTGACATCCTTTACAATAATGGTTTATTACGCTTCAAAATCATGTTGACATTATTGTCATTGAATTTAGTGATGTTCCCTTTTCCGACGTTCTTACTTTGAATCAAGTTAGAGGGTTATGGTTCGTCACCACTGAAACTACTTAACTTCTTCAGCTGCTTGTTAAACCATTGTTCACAGGTCATTATTGGTTTTCACTCGGTTTCAAAACAGCTTTGTACAGCTTAAAGGGACTTTGTCAACGAAAAGGGCCTCAAGGCTCCATGGCAAAATGTGTTTAACATTTAAACAATACTCAGTTTATGAAGATATGAATACTGTCATTAAGGACATATCTATGGCTCGGTGCAAATTTCTGCTACATAATACATATTTAGCATATACTTAGCAAAGTTTTGCGCTGACCCGTGATATAATAATGGTTAAAATAATGTAGTTATAAAAATATGTTTGTTCGTGTAGATTTGTCGCCGTTTTTAACAGTATTTCAGTCATATCACGGCGGTCACTTAACTTACTCACACCTTTCCTGAGCAAGCTTAGCCGATCTAAACGGTTTACCAGTACTAAGTGCACATACTTATGCCAGTAACTGACAACTGACCTACTTGAATCAGAGGTAGGGGGAGAATGACCGTAGAAATAATTTCATGACCAATACCCACACAAGTTGTGAGGCCGGGCTGGGGTTCGAACTAACGATCCCCAGATTGACAGTCCAGCGCTCTACCAACTGAGCTAGCTGGGCCCGACTATTTATAAAATAAAAATTAAGTGCGATACCTGCTTGGGGTTTGAATTTCACACTACTCGAAACATTTAAATCAGCTTTCATATTATAACTCCATTAATTATCAAGCAAATTTAGCATAACATAGGTATAAGATGTATTATAAATTTTGTCAAACACCACTATTTTGTGTTAGACAAGTGTGATAGGGTTTGCATTGTTTGCAGATTTGTTTTATCAAATATGTCATTATTATATTATTTATTATTTTTAAATGCATATGTAGCACATTCTTATCATCCAATACCATTTAATAGTTCAATAATAAACCATTTTTATTGACATAGTCACTTTAATTAGAAATATCACAAATAATATTGATAAAAAATTTATGAAGACAATACCATTGACACTAAGAAGTCCATTTTCTGATAGTGTAATGACTATATAAAGTTTAATAATAGTTTAGGTAGTTTAGGAAATGATTGTATTTTGGATTTATTAGAATAAAAGGCCATCAACTTCTTTTTGTATTATTGAACAGTCCATATTCTTGTTTGAGTGAGGGAATCTGCCAACAGTGCATTGGAAACGCTGCCACCATTCACCTCGTCTGTGTGAAATATTCGTTCAACATTTTAATAAAAACAGTCTGCAGCCATTCCACAACAGCAGTGCAGCCAAGCTTGTTCCATGTTTTACATTAAAAAAACTTGGTGCAAAAGTAATGACAAACTCATAGTTATCTAAATTAGTTTATTGTTCCATACAGGTAGTTTAAAAGACAAATTGAATCATTATATGTACTGTCCTTTATAAGTTTAAAGTGTATGTTTTAGAAAAGCAAATGATATGATTTTCACATGTTGATTGTTAAATTTCAATTATTATTTGTCTAATTTTTAAGTGCAAAATATACCTGACTTATCATAAGAAAAACATTAAAGGTTTGCAATATACTAGGGACAGGATGGTGTTATTGTTATAATAATTTCTTTCCATCATTTATAATTTATTACAAGATTTATGTTGAGTTCAATTGATCAAATACAAAATAAAATCTTATAATTTAGTTAAAAATTGTTTATTTACATGTTCTGAATTAAAAAACATAAACTCATCTAACAATTAAACCAACTAACATAATTATCATAAACTTCACTCCTGAAACAGCACAAATTCCATTAATAAAACATTTTATATCAAATGCAAGAACTTTGAAATGTGGTTGTAAATGCTTCAATCGCAAAAAAAGTTTTAAATTCCTTATTTTTGTTATGAAACAAAACAAAAGCTGTTTCAGGATAGTGTGTTCAATTATTAATTCCGCTTTGATATACCTAGACAGGTCACTTATGCACCTATCAATATTTCCCCCCATGAGGGGTGGGGGAGCAGCTGGCATATATGGGACTTTAGACAGAAAGCGATTCCTGACAGGTGGGAATTTGACAGGCCAAATGATTCCCCGTTAATATTGGCCCCCGGGCCATTTGATACACCAATTAAGCATCCCCATTGAGGGTATTTAGGCAAAAATGCTTGGCTCCAGGGTGGGGAATCAGATCCCCAAAATACAATTAGTCAAATTCCCCTGGGATTGCCCGCCACTCTCCCCTGGGGGAAAATATTGATAGGTGCATTACATGCAAACCTTAACCAGAAATTTCGTTTGCATGCTTACTTTAACCTAATTTTTTAAGTACATAAAGGGACATAATGCTAAAATATTGGTCACTGTTATGGTCACATGGTCAGTGATCTTACATAATATACCCAAAGACCAGTGTGAAGTTTGAACTGAGTATCTGTAGTAGTTACAGAGATATGTACTTGTTGCACGCACACCTTAAGCAGAGCATTATGCCGATTAACAGGCGAGCAGTAGATCTGGGACTAATATTTATATATGGGAACTTTATATATGGTCAAAGTGTAAAAATGACAATAGATTTTTACTATTATCACGTATTAACTGGTTACGAAGGGCATAATCCGTTTCTACAAAGATTTCATAGTTTATAATGTTCATTAAAAGTTTGGTTTCAGTGTAACAATAACACACAGAACTATACTGTTCTACTTCTGTAACTTCACATATAATAATAATGAACACTTCATTATTATACTCCAACACTACCCACTATCAGTATGTTGGGGGATACAAAGGAATCAAATTTTTTAATGTTCTCTGGCTGGATTCTTGTGTCAAACTCTTTCTTCCGTCTGATGGCTATATCATCCATGACCAAAAACAAGCACTGCAACATGAAAATAAAAAAATATTGTAAAAGTAAAAAAAAAAGTTATTTATTTAAAGCTACCAACAAATTTACAGTAAAACAAACGATAGTTAACACAATGTACTAAATTTAATATTTAATAAATACTAAGCATAAAGACGATGTACATTAGTCAGTACACGAAACGAAAAGCTAAGTAAAATTCTGAATTTAAAGTAAAAGATAAAATACTACTAGCATGTTTATGGAATATGACCCAAGGTCTTGTTTTTACTGTTGTTGTATGTTTATTTTTAAAGATTTTATTGCTACGGAGTCATTTTCAGTGCTGAAAAATGTCAATGAAAAACATCCTACACAATCGACATATTGCTTTATCAAAATAATGAATTTTCGTTTCAAATAATAGATTTAAAGTCAGTTTTGTGTCTGAAATATGTGAAAGGAAGTATCAATGTATAAAAATATTCACACAAATAACTGTAGCTTTAACTTCACCAAAAAATAACAAAAAGTGAATATCATAAGTCAGAATTAATGAAATAATAAACAGGTTCAAATATTACAGAACAATACACACAAAATCATAATGTTGTGGATTGAATGACTCTAATGGTATGGACTTATATCAATTAACAAGTAATATACCCATTTACAACAAACATACCAGGCTCTTACCCCACAACTGGGGAAAGGGGCCGGGGTCGTGGCAAAGTAGAATTTTCCTGTATATTTTGTATATTCTGCTTTGTAATAAAAGATACATGAATTGTTTTGCCACAAATAATTAATTAGATTATGCACAAACCTAGTTTAAAGAAAAATTGCTGGGACAGTTTACACAAATTCCTCAATCTTAGTCAATTTTTGTCTGATTTTGGTCAAGTTCTTTTTTCAAATAAATCTTACATTTTGAGGGGAATTTCAAGATATATATTGGGGGAAACTGCATATACTTTTTATGCTGGGAAATGAGGCTAAATTTTGGCCCCAAATTCAGTAAAATTAGAGGCTTGCTTACCTTCTCAAAGTTCTTGCCGCATGAAGGCTAAGTTTTGTTTCTCTCTGTAGGCTGCGGCCGAGTGGAGATGCAGGGTTTAAAGCAAAATACCGCTGATCTTGCATATACCAGTATGAATTAATCAACTCGACTCTAACTGGCAGGTTTCTTGAAGAACTCACATGGACTGTCTGTAAGTGGAAGCATATTGCAAATGCACTTTAATGGAATGAGGTGCTATGATGATAGTAGTTATGAGACAGTGTAACAATAAAGATATTTACATTTACAAGTAGGCCTACTGCATTGACTTTTTAAAAGTTTCACATCTTTCAATGGAAAACAAGCAAATGGTAAGGCTCATCTCATATGTATTATATAATCAATGAATTTTCGTTGGCATCGATAACACGTTGACAGTCAGTAGTAAATACACGATAACTTGCAATGAAACTGAAACTGAGTCTGAAAGGCCTTCAATTAATAATCATAATTTTAACAAAATAGCATTTAGGCATGTCGCATGATTAATTTATATTATTTAAACACATAAAAATCTTACCTGTGGCAGCTAATGCTTTGGCTTGAATAGTATTACTATTCATATCGTGAAAAGAACCGCAAGCAAATCACTGAACGCATTTTGTTTTGGTTTTGACAACCGCAGAGTTCACATCGGCTGCCATCTTGTAAACAACTAGTACCCAACAAAATGGCGGACGTAAATCACACTGAAAGTCACGTGACGTCTAATCCAGTAATAGAGATCAGTGCTATGGAGTATTGAAAATTAGCCATGGTGTATGGAAAATACAATACGGTCATGTGACCGCTCTTAGCCAATCGGGTCTCGTCATTTAAGTAGGAGGTGAGATATAGTATAAATTCGTACGATCAATATAAGTTTCCATTAAGGAATCCAGTTAAATAGATGTAAGTGTATTCCACTAAAAATACAGATATATGGCGTCAGTCGACACATGCCATTATGTGCACGAACACAACCGTGACTATAGCGCGTAATCATGTCCATACAGTTCACGAGTGTCAGGTTAATGTGTCTGAGCTATAGTGTTTTGCATTCATAATAATATTCATACAAATATGGAATTACAACACTCATATAAACACGTCACATACTGCCTCTAGAGAAGTAGACAGCTGAATACATTCTAACTAAATATTACGTTTGTTATTTCGTGGGCTAAATGCGAGCTTGTCGACTCAATCGGGCAATCACTCAAGGCTTGTTTGCGGTTGAACCGTCATCATCTAATACATTTGAATGAAACATACAGTTATTACATTCCAAACGTTATTATTTAATATCACACAAACAACAAACATTGTGCACGCCAAGGTGACGTGTAAGCATTAAACGATGTCTTATTTTGCTCGTAAAAAGTAAAAAAAAAAATATTCATATCAAATGTCTCATGAATAAAACGATTTTGAATTCACGCATGCTTACTTATCGTCATTATTTTAGAGATGCATTTTTACATATTTTAAGTAACAAATACTTGCAGGACCTGGTTTCTCTCTTTTAGATTTGTTTACAACGCTGTATGGATAGTCTTCAGTGGTTACTATTGGAGAACTCAGTGGAGTGCTGTTTGAGAGGCAGACATGTCAGAGAGATAATTATATACATGTAGTTATTTTACTATGAAACTAATTCAAATTCTAGTTTCATTATACACAGTTATAACAATACAATTATCTACATCTTAATGCCATTTCCTTTGATAACAAATCATTTACAAGTATTCACTTTACAAACAAATACAATGTTTAAGGCATACGAACACATCGTCGCTCGTGCTTTTGCCTAAATGTAGTAAAAAATGTAATGTATAATCGTTATTGTTTCAATTTTTACATGTTATCATGCCATGTATTGCAATTTGATAGCTCTATAATTGCAGCCGAGAATAACCAAATATGTATGATGTATACACCAAAAACATGGTGCACAAGTGAATATGGGTATATAAGTTTCAAAATGTTATACAGAAATATGCCATTACATTTGTAGTAATAACTTAATGGGTTAACATGCAGTTCATAATAATAATCATTACTTTCTAACCAAATTCTAACTCAGATACAGACATATGTCATGATAAACGGTTTTTAATGCTGATAAATATTTCGTTTAAGTTCACATGAAATAACTATTCTATCGACAATGATATTGGTGTCTTACCGATAACTTTCTTCTTGATCACTTTGCTGTAAGGAGGAATGACTGAAGCTGACCACGATGGTGCAGGAGGAACTGCTCTGTATTGCAAATCAACTATTACCATTACAAATAAAATGCATTTTAATACATTTAAAACAAACGAAGAATGCAGACCTCGGCTAAGTCCTATTATCCCTCACATTGTTTTTCATCTATTGAATTATACAACAAAATGAGGCACATTACCTTAATCCCCGGATAAAGATTCCTAACAAATAATCATTCAGACCATCGAGGCAACGCCGGCAAAAACAACAACATCAACAACAAACTGAATATTATCTGCGCATATAATTATAAAGCTCTGTTTGATGATTGTTAAATGATGGAAATTTCATAGAAAATAAAGTTTCTTGTTTGTACTGAACATACATTATTATTGCATTATTAGTTGTAACAAAATACATAACATACGGGATGGGTTAGGTATATCAATCATCAATTGCTATCAAAGTGGACCATACACATGTCACCGCTCTTACACTTATGCAAACAATAATGTTTTAAGCTAAGTGGAAAGAATGTCCTTTTATAATCTATCTATTTCGTGCAAATAAACGCATTAATATGAGTACTTAAGATGTTTTGCGTTTATACACGGTTTGCAGTGTTTGCCGTTATTAAACACGCTATTTTGCAAATGTATTTAGTGTAAAGTAACACACATACGATAGAATTATCCGTCACGTGCTTACCTATTCCAATCAGCAGTAGTCATACCTAAAACATAAAATACGAATAAATCTGGGTCATGTTATTGCAGAGTTTTTACATGGACATTTTTTGCCAAACGTTGTTTAAATTAAAGATCTATTGCAAGGAAACTATACATGTCTATACATATATTTCTGTACAGTCTATCCATTTGTAAAATGCAAATAAATCAGTTTGCATCATACATTGCTGAGTACGTCTTAATGGTTTTTCCAAGTTCATGCAAAATGAGTATACCTTAAATGCACCTTTCAAATCATGTGTTTACAGAGTGTTATGTGGTTTTACCTCTGTCTTTCTTCTTGTTAACTACTGAATAGAGTGGGTCTTCTCTGTGTTTGTCGGTGCCAAGTGGATAAGTCTGCTTCACAGAGGTGCCTGTTTGTTCTTTCTGGTTCACTGGTGAGTAAAGTGGATCGTTCGTGTTTTCAGTTGACTCCAGTGGATTTTTTTTGTTCACGGTTGAATAGAATGGATCATCGTAGATGTTCACAAATGCAACATGCGATGTATCACCGGTCATTCCGGAGTGAAGTGGACCATCGTTGTTCACAGTGGTAGACGGTCGGTCTTCCTTGTTCACAGTTGAGGACAGTGGATCATTATCCTTTACAGGTGTGTACAGTGGATTGCCCGTATTATGCACGTGGTTAGATGGTTTGTCCTTGTTAACAGTTGTGTAAAGAGGATCATCATTATTCACAGTTATGTACACTGGGTCAACCGAATACTGTTTATGGTATAGGGGTATGTCCTTGTGGACGGTTGTGTAAGTGGGATCATCAATGCTGTCACATGCAGGATTTCGACGATGACTGTTCGCAAATGAATACAATGGATCTTCATCGTAAATACTATCCGCAATGAGGACTGTTCTGTAAGATAGTTTGGAGAAGTATTTAACCTTGAACAGACATTGTTTTCATTGACCATATTCATCGATAGTTGGTTGTAATATAGCAAAGCATTAAACAACTGAACCGTTGCTAACGCACCCACAAGTAAAATAAAGCCGATTCAAATATGTTTTAATTTGAATAGAAAAACCCCCACATCGTTTAACATTCTTACTGCAACGATTATGCCTATGGATACTTCACACTGGACGCCGTAGAAATAAATATAACGAATATAATACAAATACAATTTACTTACCCATTTGCGTTATAGCCGCATGCACCTTCAACTGCAATTCATACATAAATCATATACATGCTACTGACGCTGTACTCATTTTGTTTTCAAAACAAGTACACAATAACTTAAAATGCATTTATGAGACGGTGGAAATATATACCATTTAATGCAACGATATTGGTTTTGACTTTGTTTTTGTCTTTATCGAATTTGGTATCTGCTTGCAACAGCATTTCATATCAGATACAGGAATTACGAAGAGTTCTTTAGTACAGTTTGTACAGTTACCTTGAACATACATTACTGAGCACCCTTTCCTATAGCTTCTATTAAAAGAGAACACACCAATTCAAATCAATGAAATATTCCGTGTAATATCAATACAGTTTTAATATCGAACTTGTTTAGAACTTAATGCACATTTTAATGGTTAGTTTGGAGTTTTTAATTGGTGTCGAAAGACAGCTATGGCGAATAAAGTACGATTTTTCTAGTCTGCTACAAATACAATATGCTTTTAACGTTATTTATTCACATCAAATAAATACTATTAGTTTAAATGTTAGGAGTCATACATGGTCGCTTTGTAGCATTGTTCTTGACGCAGCTGTACAACGGATCATCATCGTCTTGATCCAGGATATGTTGTGCGCCAGGAGGTTCGCTATTAACGGCATTATATGTCAGTGGGTGTAATTGTCAAACTAATTATCAACTAAACATGTGCTGATAAACAAAATCGTATTGCAATTATCATTGTTGCATTACAACAAACAAATAAACAACTACATGTGATTTAGGCAAAAACATATTATTACATACATAATTAAACATGTCTCAAAATATGTTATCGATTATACACATTCATATACTAACATATGCAAACTTTAGCATTAAACGTTGTTGATTTTTTTTAATGACAGGTAGTAAACGACACGCATTATTTTAATATAAAAAATTACTTTATAAAATGGTAAAATTAACTTAACCATTGTTGCTGCATATCAGGTTCTGAAATAGTGAATTACCACGTTGTTTAATGTTAATCTTAAAAAATTAATTAGGCATACTGACAAATGACAAATATTTGTTCTGTATGGTACTGACAACGCATGCATTCTTAAAGTTACATTACTGTTTACCTTTTATATATTATGATTGTACAAAACACTATGGGACGCATATATACGCATTCACAATTTAGTCTGAGTATTGCTTGCTATACATGAAGCAGTTAACAAATTGGTTAACAACCTGTACGTGTAGTATTGCTGTTGACATTCGACCCTGCTGGACAATCAGAGTAAGTAGCATTTTGAAAGCAGACAGCTTCATTTTTATGTTCAATATTAACCCTGCATCTGTTGAAACTTATAGATGCTACATCGTCAACTTGACCTGTTAATATTTAACATAATACACAGTTTAAGCATATGATATATTTTATTAGTGTTCAAACATAAAGATACATTCATCTACAGAGATTCTGAAGTTTTGAACTAAGCATCGGTGAGCTGTTTGATATTTAAGTTAAGATATAGATTTAATTTAGTCATCAATCTCATATTGCAAAGTGGAACACTATTTGTGCCTGTTTCTAGGGTAAGACGGTCGAAAACAATAACTTTAATATTCAAAGAACGGGGTCAAAGGACAGTTTATAGTTGATCCCAATATCATTGAACGTATCCCAGGTTTATACGAATTGTGGGCATCTGATGGTGTGATATCGTTAATACAGTATCATGGATATAGAAGATAATGACGAAATAATTTCCTTTCGATTGTTAAATCAGGAAGACATTATTCATCTGAAACTTGGTTGACCTACATTTACCAAGTACCATATTGCAATCATCCGTGAGAACGTAGATCTACATATGTACTGTAGAACTGCAGTTTTGTTATACATACATTAAACTAAAGTAAATGCGGTAATACTTTACGTCCGACAGGCCTATACATAGCATAAAAAAGTTCATTGTTTTTCTTAACCTGCAGAGCTTTGTTGACAATTATAATAATACAATTAAACGTTGGTACATCCAGTGCTTTTCATACCCTGGTATAAAAATAAATATATGCACCTTGTACAATTACCTTCGAAAGCAACACAATACTTTGACAAACTAAGTAAAAATACTCACCGGGTTGACGTTTCCAAAAGACTTTAAGTTTCCTCCTACACACGAACAGGACTATTGCCATGTCTAGCAAGACAAACGGTCCAGCTGTCGCCAGAATTGCCACAACTAGAGATGAATTTGAATTGTATTCTAAAACCGGCTTGCTAGACTACAGACTGCAAACTGTGTATTTAAAGTATTGGCTAACACACAAGAAAACCACATTTGGAATTGTCACATTATAGTGAACCAAGAGTATTATTTTTTGATGTTGTTGTTCTTTTAATTTAAAATATATAGTATCTTTCATTTGTATGCTTTCTTTTTGTGATCGTTAACTTAATTTTCTAGTGAGTTTGTATTAAACACATAAGGCTTTTATCTTTCGTTCGGCTAACAGGAGAAACATTACATAAATATATATACCATTGGAGTTGACGTTGATTGTGTGCTCTATCGTCGTGGAAACTGTATTTGTAATTGTTGTAACAGTAGACACATCAGATACGTCTGTAAACAACAACTTGTTTTCTTTAAATAATTGCGCATATTTAAACAAGTTAGTATTAACACATTTTCTTTCCATTCTGAATATATGCATACATAAAATGCACATGGAGTCGTTACTTTTATTTATTTTTGAATGATATGCAAAAAACAACAAACAAATCGATAATAATACAATCCCAAATCCGTCATATTTGTTATCATGACTAACGGCAACCAATACTTATAATACCATCCATATTTGTAACTTCTGTAGTTTTTGCTTCGGTTTCATTGTCTCGATTGTGATCCACATATATTGCCGATGTGCTAGCAATGTCCGAAAGAGAACCTATCGTGGACATTATAGAGCTCGTTCCTGAAACAAGCGCATTTATTTAGAAAATCAATGCACTATATTGGCATGTTTAGTATACATTTTTTATCAGTTAACTTAATTTGATTTGTCAAAAAGCATTTTGTTGCATTTAAAATTACTTTAAATTGACAGTGAATACACAAGTATGTCGTTGTTATTGTTGTTGATGAAACGCCTTTCAGATTTCAGTGTAATAGCGTGTGCACATAATGAACATACCTTGCAATGCGCTTGCAACATTGCTGAATACAAGAGTCTTATTTTCAAATATTGCACATGTCCACTGCCCATCTGTATTTGCAATGCTGTTACTAGATATATTGCAAGCAACTCGATTCCCTTGCATACAAACGCACCGCACTGTTTCCGAAGGTAGATCAGCCGACACAATACACTCCATACTGTTTTCCACTTTCACTATCGTCTGAAACCCTATAGTAGAATTTCTAAACACTCGCGTTGCCCCAGTTACAGCGTCATGACGGTCACACAAAATTTGTATTGTATACCCAGAAAACACTTGCAAGCTGATCTGTGGTGGTTTCAATGCTGCAATAGTAGTACTTGATGTTTACAGCTATCGTTTAAAAAAATGAGCATAATAATAATAATAATACCAACGTATATGTACCCCATGTATGTAATATTTTTATACTTACACGTAATACCAGCAAACAACATGCTTATTCCAAACCCTTGCAGTACAGTATATATCATGACTTGTAATGTTGATTATGCACTAACATAAACTGTGTCTCATAGAGAGAAATTAAGTAATATGAGGGAAATTTATGCATCGACTTTTCATCGATTCAACTATCAAAGTGAAACGGGAAATTTTACATGAAGCACTTCTCATTGCATTTTCTTGTTACACTATCATTTTATTCTACTACAACTACTTCTACTACTACTACTACTACTACTACTACTACTACTACTACTACTACTACTACTACTACTACTACTACTACTACTACTACTACTACTACTACTACTACTACTACTACTACTACTACTACTACTACTACTACTACTACTACTACTACTACTACTACTACTACTACTTCTACTTCATGTCGGTGATATTCACAAACCTTTTTTAAGAAAACAACTGGGCCTATATATCAGTTGATTTTAACTGACTTCAAGTGGGGATCCTAAGATTTAGAGGTAAGTACGCGTTTGTAGTCTTATTATTTTAATTAATGGAATTTACAGGGCTTCCCCCAGGCCAAAAAGGCGTGTCGCTACCGACTTCCCTTCATAATCAGGGGTGGTCTGCCGACATCCCTTAATTGCCGCGACATGCCTTAATCAGCCATCCGACATGGCATAAATGTAAAGCAATACACTTTGAAAGTAGACCTATTGTATATTCTGAACACATGGGGCTGGCTTGTCAAAGTTAATCGATTAAATGAGGCGTCTCTGGATTGCCAAAAATAGTCGATTCAATTACCGGCTTGCCGTTTCTGCAACTGAAGACACTCAAGACAATAAGTGAGGCGTTAATCGATACCGGAATGTACTTTAATTAGCACGTACTGTATATGTCTATTCTATCGGAAAACTGTGAAAAAGCTTGTGGTTTAAAAAAGTATAAACATAAATAGAAGGTTTAATATATTTGTATCTTTGTTACATTTATTATCATCTCACAATTTCAATTAGATAAATTTTCGTTAATCCCATTGTTAAACATGACAATTGAGCAAAATTTGCATTTTATGATCTTATAAATCGGTAAAATGTCGAAAACTAAAAGTTCACATGATCTCAATTAAAGGAGCAACGACATATTTAACGTAACCGCGTTGTGGTTGGCATCGTTTGGACAACGACGAGTGTTTGAAGATCTGTATCAGTAGTGATGTAAATTGTATGTATGATACATTGTATTTATGAATGAGTATATTTATTTTGGGACCATGAAATGATATGAATAATGGTCCGGGCAGTTGGCTATGAGATCTGGCATCGACATTCAGTTCTGAATTCGATTATTGCATAGCTAGCTCTGAGATCTACATTCAGATATACATATATGCTTCAAGGCAAGTGGGGACTAGTGTAGAGCTGGCTCTGTATTCAGCTCTGAATTCAGCTCCGCATTGCAAGCCTATGGGTGGTAATTTATTTGCGCTAGATCACGACATGATCTTAGTAAATCAACAAAAATCACCGTATCGAATACAGACCTGGCTCTGAATTCAGCTCTGAATTCATCTCCGGATTAAAAGCCGATGATACACAACTCATTTGCGTCATACCACCAAAACTAAACTATGTAATTAACCCAATAACGAATACCAAGCCTATGATTGGTAAAATTTATGACTACATAGTATTAATAAATCAACAAGAAAACACCTTATAGAATACAGACCTGGCTCTGAATTCAGCTCGGAATTCAGCTCCGCATTGAAAGCCTCTGATAGAAAACACTTTCTCGTAAAATCTACCCTCTGTTATAAAACAACAACAACCAAAACTAAAACCGAATCGAATACAGACCTGGCTCTGTATTCAGCTCTGAATTCAACTCCGCATTGAAAGCCTATGATAAAGAACACATTTGCACAATAGTAATACAAACTGTTATAACAACTATAAAAATACCACAGAATCGAAGACATACCTGGCTCTGTATTCAGCTCTGATTTCAGCTCTGCATTGAAAGCTTATGATAGAGAACACATTTGCACAAAACCGTTTCAAGGTGTTATAAAAACTATTAGAATGAATATAAAGGTTGGTCTGTATTCAGCTCTGAGTTCAGTTCGCATAGAAAGCCTATGAGTGGTAACATATTTGCGTCAGATGACTACATGGTGTAATTAAATCAACAAGAATAACAAAGTATCGAATACAGACCTGGCTCTGTATTCAGTTCTGAATTCAGCTGCGCATTGAAAGCGTATGGTAGAGAAAACATTTGCACAATAACATCACAGTCTGTTATAAACATTATGTAACGATGGCTCTGTATTCAGTTTTGACTTCAGCTCCGCATTGCAAGCCTATGAGTGAATACTTATTTGCGTCAGATGACCACATGGTATTAATAAATCAGCAAGAAAAACACAGTATCGAATACAGATCTGGCTCCGTATTCAGCTCGGAATTCAGCTCCGCATTGAAAGCCTATGCTAGAGAACACATTTGCACAATACCACTACAGGCTATTATCAAAAACACAAGAACGAATACATAGCTGGCTCCGCATTGCAAGATAGACAAAACATTTGCACGAAACCACTTCAATATGTTATAACAACTATCAAAATAGCACCAGAACGCAAACAGATCTGGCTCTGTATTCAGCTCTGTATTTAGCTCCGCACTGCAAGCTTATGAGTGGTAACTTAGTTGCGCAAGATCACTACATAATCTTTATAATTCAACAAAAATCACCGTATCGAATACATATCTTGCTCTTAATTTAGCTCTGAATTCCGCTCTGCATTGAAAGCCTATAATAGAAAACCCATTTGCGTCATACCACTTCTCGCTGGTACCAAACGCCTCCACAATGACACCAGACTGAAAACAGACCTGGCCCTGTATTTAGCTCTGAATTCAGTCCCGCATTGGAAGCCTATGATATAAAACACTTTCTTGTAACAACTATCCGCTGTTATAAAACACAACAACCAAAAAAAAAATTTGCATAATCGAATACAGACCTGGCTTTGTATTCAGCTCTGAATTCAGCTCCGCATTGATATTCTCTGATAGAGAACGGTTTGCACAATACCACCACAGGCTATAACAACCATAAAAATAACACCAGAACAAATACAAAGCTGGCCCTGTATTCAGCTCTGAATTCAGCTCCGCATTGCAAGCCTATTAGTGGTAACTGTTTCGCGACAAATCACAACATGATGTTTATAATTAAAAAAAAAAAAATCGCCGTATCGAATACAGACCTGGCTCTGTATTCAGCTCTTAATTTAGCTGCGCATTGAACGCGTAGGAAAGAGAAGACATTGGCACACTACCACCACTTGCTGTTATAAAAACTATTTAAATAACACAAGAACGAATACAAAGATGGCTCTGTATTCAGCTCTGAATTCAGCTCCGCATTGCAAGCCTATGAGTGGTAACCTATTTGTGCCAGATGACTACATTTTATTAATAAATGAACAAGAAAAACACCGTATCGAATACAGACCTGGCTCTGAATTTCGTTCTTAATTCAGCTCCGCATTGACAGCCTATGAAAGAAACACTTTCTCGAAAAATCTACCATGTGAACACTACAATCAAAACTAACTAGGAATCAAATACAGACCTGGTTCTGTATTCGGTTCTGTATTCAGCTCCGCATTGAAAGCCTATGATAAAGAACACATTTGCACAATACCACCACAAGGTGTTATAACAACTACCCGCTATTAGAAAACAACAACAACCAAAAATAACACCGAATCGAATCCAGACCTGGCTACGTATTCAGCTCTTAATTCAGCTCTGCATTGAAAGCCTATGATAGCGAACACATATGCACAATAGTACTTCAAACTGTTATACAAATATTTAAAAAAAAATCAGAACGAATATAGAGCTAGATCAGAATTCAGCTCTGAATTCAGCTCACAATTGCAAGCCTATGAGTGGTAACTTATTTGCGCCATTAAATACCGTAAATATCTATATTTTCGGACACTTAAAAATAATTTTTACAAAAATTGTGTCCGATAATTTGGATACACAAAAACATTCCCAAATCACAGGTGTCCGGAAATTTATAGACATTATGACAATATTGCAATTACGTTCGGATATGTCCGGTTTATAACGTTTTGGGCCGAATATACACGCATAGTATTGATTAATGATTTCGCGTGCTTGTTAAATACCACGCCGTAAAGTAAGTATTATTAGTTTTTAGCGATGTTTGCAATTAATTTTAAATCATTTTATATGTTTGATTTTGTTTTACAGAAAATTACAAAAAATTACTGCATTTTTGTCGGCCGAGTTCGAAGATGACTAAATAAAGCAGAATTCATTGGTAAATAATTAAGACTGGTTAAGACTGATTCCTTAATAGGATAATTTCAACAGCATATTTAATAAACGATATCAATACGGTATCAACGGGTAAACCTATTATTTATGACACATGGCTCTGAACCCAATGACGCTAATGTAAGTGTCCACCGCCTCCACTTATTCATCTGCTAGGTTTATAACCTTCATCCATTTGTAAAAGCACATGTGCGATTTGTCACCGAATTAACGCAAACAGGTTAGAATTTTGCTTAAATACCACTGTTATATCAAATGTCCGAAAATTAAGATTCATTCATTACGGTTTTAAATCGGGATGTCCGAAAATATATAGTGACAAAAAATAATTATTTTGGCTAAAAAAGAGCTCTACACTAGTCCACACTTACCTTGAAGCATATATGTATAGCTGAATGTAGATCTTAGAGCTGGCTATGCACTAATCGAATTCAGAGCTGAATGTAGATGTCAGATCTCATAGCCAACTTAACGAACCTTTTTTGTTAATACACTGAAACCTGTCCAAACCGAATCCTGTGAAAACCGAATCCCTGTCAAAACCGAACGGATGTGCCGGTCACGATTTTGTTCTTCTTATTTTTTATATCAAAAAACCTTAATACACCGAACCCTGCCAAAACCGAATACCGAACGACTTTTTCACAAATTTGATCTCATTCAACCTTAAAAAACCTGAATAAACCGAACAGTGTATCCTGTTAGGTGTCACTTCGCGATACCGCGGATGCGTGAACCCGATAATTGGTGACACAATTACACACAAAGGGCATACTCACCGAGGTGATAACGGGGCAGTGGTGCAATGAGCGATCAGCAAGTTAGTGCATACGACTCTAGTCAACTTGTGAAAAACAGATTATTCGGTCGTGTTTTATTCTGAAATTTACGTAAAATGTTAAAAAATTATGTTTCACGATAATGAAGTTAATTTACACATATAGCTAATAAATATGTTTAAACTAATCAAAGCAGTCAACAATTAGTGATTTCTTTAAACATGTGTAAATAAGTTGTACGTTAAATACATTCAGCAACTTGCTTGCTTGATAATTTGAGTGTCGTTTTATGTACAAATACAAATTTTTTTTACTTGCAAATAACAACAATAATAAACAATTATAAAAGAGTAAACATTAACTTGATGTGTTGTCTTATTATATAATCGACTAAACATATATAATAAAACGTACATTTTAAAAGGAAAATAACATGTAAAAAAATCTCACGTGTAAAAAACATGGGTGCACCGAACACCTCTGAAAACCGAACGATCGGACCGGTCCCGACGCCGTCCGGTTTAGACAGGTTCTACTGTATTTTGGTCACGTGAAAAAAACATGGGTACACCGAACACCTCTGAAAACCGAACGATCGGACCAGTCCCGACGCCGTTCGGTTTAGACAGGTTCTACTGTATTTTGGTTTGCAAAAAGAGAAACAAATAGTGTACAAACACCGTTAAGTATAACTTTCTAATACCATGGGTGGGACGGCCCTCCCGAGACCACCCCCTCTCGGCCCTAAAACCCTTCACATTTTCCAATGATGACTATATTTGAACAAATCAGACCAAACTGTAAACACTAATACGTAAGCATCTTTACACACAATCTTTGTGAGTGTTTAATATATATAACAAAACTGAAAACACGTCGGATGGGTTAACAAAATTGCATTTATTTGAAAAAATAGGCCGACCGGTTTCGCCAAGCTCATCAGGTCATATCACACATAAATAATAACGTTAAAATTGTCAAAGTAACGACGTCATTAACAACGTCATTTCTGTTATGACGTCAAATGTCACAAATATTATAAGAACGTTAACAACGGCTTAAATAAATCAGTGAATTGTTGTTCTTTAGCTAACCTAGCTGAAACAGCGTCCGAATATAGTTTATAAAAAGAAATATTTTAAATGTTCGTTCTTGTTTTGAACATTCATCAAACTGTTTGCTTAAAGGCATTTGTCTTGTTGAGGGGTCCCGCATTTGTTGTTCATGTATAGTACGCCGATTACGTAATTTAGCACCTGTCTGTCTAATGTAATTTCTTTCACAACGACTACACATTAGTATGGATGGGTGATGCAGGTGGTTTTGTAATACAAATTGACTTCAAATTGTTTAAAGATAAAACTTAATATTTCTATTTTGGTTCACTTTTTCCAGTTTTATTCACGTATGTTTTGTGATTTTGTGATGTCCTGTGTATTGTTTTTGGAAATCGGTCAATTGCCATAAATAAAGGACCTCGGGTTCTCTACTGCTGTCGCAGCTGCAGTTTCGCTTTGTTTATATTCGAATCAGGAAACATGGGATATGTTGTTTTAGGAATAACATGCATGATGTAGTTGCATTGAAAATATCGAAGTCGTTTAGCAATCGGGGTTAATGTTTTGATATAGTTTATCGTTTCCATTTATGCAACAGTTTTCAAATTTTATGCTGCAGGATTTTTTGTGTTATATTATTTCTTCCGAATAATTGCTCAGTGTTATACCCGGCGTTGTTGCATTTTGGGAGTACATTTGTTTACGTTTAAGGAGGGTTTTTAGCTGAACTTGGTCCAATCGTTTATGTGTGTCACCTAACACAATGATTGCGCCGTCAGTGAAACGTGATGTCTTCCATGTTGTGTATGACTAAACTGTTCATATGAGGACCTACTTTACTCTTTATCGAAAATGTATACAAAGATAAATCTAACAAAGTACAACTAAGTCGAAGACACCTTATCGAATAAATCAGACACACATTTGTCACCCATGGTAATGCGTTGTGATTAAATGTTATACCATGATTACAATTGTTCAAGGCAATTGAACATACAGTAAAGGCCAATGCTATACAAATCCTAATTACTAATAAAAAAAAGATCCAAAACGTTTTATTTTCTAACTCAATTATTTGCTGAAGTATGGTCGACACAATTTCATTCTGTAATGATTGCAGTCTGATTTGGGCGAAAATGTTGCTCAAGTGTGGTTTAAATAGCTGTTGTCCTGGAAGCAATTTTCATTCTACTGTTTAATGACAAAAAGGTGAGGACTTACAATTTCTTTATTAACGGATTACATTACAAATGAATCTGATCATTAAAGGAACCAAGTAAGTGAACGATGACAAAACACTACCGGTCTGTCTGACAAACAAATATTTATATGTTGACAAATTAATCTATGTTTAAATAATGTTCAAGGCCTACTACATTACAATTGTGTTATATCGTTTATGGGCATTTAATTGGAATATGTGAACACTGTCTCACTTAAAATGATGACTTAAACTTGAATAAAATGTTACCGGAATATAAGAATGCTGACTGCCCTAGAAAAAAGGTAAGAGAGATTCTGGGGTGAATGTGTTTATTAAGAGCTGGATGGTTCATCAACATTTGTGAACAGTTTGAATAGTTGATTATTTTATATATATACACATTATATACAGGATCAAAACAAATTACTGTTTTTGATGTTGCCTACGTGGCCCCTAAATATTCTTAAAAAAAAAATAATATAAAAATGTTACTGAACTACTGCAGATTAATTATCGCCGACAAAGTATTGTTTCTAATTTGAGGCGATTAATAGACGATTTCTGAATATTTTTTCCTTCTATATTTTTATCAATTTTACATGTTTTGCAGATGCTTGAATAATAAAATACACTACAGAATTGGGGACCAAATTAGATTTCGTGACAAATGCCTGTAAATGACATACCCGTGGGTGCATGTTTATGAAATTATTTTTTTTACCTGTTGCAGCAACAACGCAGTAGATTGCTCATTGTACAAGCATGATTAGTAGCAAACGACTGCATTGAATTAGTTATAATGCTTATTTGTAAGAAAACAGTACGTAATGTGGTGAACACATTAATATATTATTTGTCGCAATTTCTTTGTCATTCTGTGTTTGGCGTAAAACAGTTTTGGTTTTATAAGGCACTGAAGAAAACAATATATTCAATACAGCATCATACAATTTCAATATTGATATATTAATATGAATAAATGAATTTTATGAATAAGCCCAATACACTTGAAAAAAAAAGAAACATGAGGTAACAGTGCTTGTTTTCGATTAAACCTATACATTTGACAACTGCATAGAGATATATAGATAGTCTTTTGAACATAAAATGTACAATTTACAGAGCATGTAAAACATACACCAAATAATAAATACGTATGCATTAAATATTGGGTATTGTATTTTTTTCTGTAAAAATAGGTTTAATGACAATCAATTCATATTATAATAAAATTGTATATCGAAAATTAATTCAGGAATATAAAAAAAAGGTTTAGTTCTATACGTAGCATCAATAATTATTGATCATATATGTGTACACACTAACAATTTATTCCAAAAAACATCAGCATTCATATAACTGGCAAGTACATGTTCACAGCTAGTTCAGTATTCATACTATGTTTGCCCATTTTAGTTTTTAAAGTACGGACAAACTTCTCAAACATCGAGCCACAAGACACACTCGTTTACTTAGGTAAACAATACTGCATATTTTGATAACAGTACTTGATAATATTAGTGTGCATAATAGTTATTAGTCATTAGATCTTTCTGTCAAGAAACTTCTCATTTTAAAGAGTCAAATCGTCTCCACTGATGCACAAAGTAATGCGTAGACAAAACTTTCGAAATATTCTTTAAGCAAACATTTGAATATGTGTACATATAATAGCGAAATGAACAATAAATGTCGTTCAAGAATATAATTATATGGCATATGTACATAACTGTCCGTGAAGTTTGGGTATATACAATAGTTGAGTACACGTTTTGTTATATACAACCAATTCAGGTTAAAAGTCATGCGACAATAGTTTTTATTAATTAATTACTTGAGACGATGCACTTACAAGACAAAATCCCCACCACAAAACACAAAACCTATTTATCGTGTTCATTTAATGTTTGTTATTAAAATCTAGCTATTTACATATACATAAATAAATAAAAAACACATACGAGCATTACACACGAAAGCCAAAAGTATGAATCAGAGTTTAAACTTATTTTATTTCAAAAAAGAATGCAAATGTAAAATTTTGAAACATACAACACTTAACCATTAGTACATGTTTGAATAGGATTAGAACGAAAGACACTTATATAATTCTTCTCCTTGTAGAATATATTCAGTTGCATGTTGTCGAAACGAAAATAATTAGTTTACAAATAAGCTATTGAAGTAGATAATATGAAAGCAGAAAACGAAACAAAGAAGCTTTGATTACAGAGCTTAATCGATCGAGTACAATTATACAAAGCAGGCTTTAGAATGGTAAAACAAATATAGATGCGGGAAAGTGAAAAGAAGAAAAGAAAAAGGAAGTTTAAGCGAGGTTCTGTAGAAAATCTTTGTATCAAATAGTTTTACTATTAACAATACATTTGTGAACTGCGTCAACTATTTTTGTATTAGTTTGATAATCAAGAGAGTTTGATTCAAGGAACGGAATGCATGGATAGAGTGGTTAGGACGTTCTGCACAAATATTTACATAATGTCTACATTGCAAAAATAATGAAACGGTGTTTCCTTTATTCTTCAGAGACATAATGGGGATGCAACTATGTTGCGTCTGAATAGATGTTCATTTAACGCACTACAATTTGTTCTGATGCGTATGTGTAATATTTTTGGGCATCTTTCTCGCTACGAAACTAAAGGATTTTGAATTGATCGGTCGATGTTAATTAGCCTTTTAAATGAAATGATTGATTCTGCATTTTTGACATCTATTTTGTTTGTATACTTCTGCAGGTCGTGCAGATGAAAATATACAGGAACAAAAGAACAAGCAACAACCTTATGTAGCTAACTTTCGGTTTACTGTTTCTCCTATTTTAAGAATTGCAATAGGTCACATTCAACCAAAAGTGTACAACACTACATTCCTCCCTACCTTTAAAGAAAACTTATAAACCATTGGACTAAATGAGACACAATGTTTAATTGAAAATGTTCATAATGTCTTTCTGTAGATCATGTAAAAGTGTTAATTAATAAGAGTCTCCAAAAATAGCAAAGGAGTATTCCACTTAGCCATCTCAAAGTTTTATCAACAATATAACAAATAATGTGAGGACGATAATCATTATTCAAACAGCATTGAACATCAATCAAAATCGAAGTTTTCACATAATATGACAAAACAGTGATGACTAGAAATAGACTAGTAAAATGAACAACATCATATTATATATCATATTGAGGGTGCACGAAACCTTAAATCAAGTCACATACTCTTCAATATAAAACTAAGTAATGAAATGTAGCAAGAGTGTATCTATTGATTATTCATCAAAATTGTACAATGACTAACTGGTATCACTAAGACTTACAGTGAATATCATCAAAATTGGCTTAGTTATCAAAAATAAAGAGAAAACTGACTACAATTATCTTATTCAAAATTGTTTAACTGTCATTAATGCTCAACGTATAACATTAACTCTCAACTTAGCACTGGCGTTATGTCAGTTCGAAATCACTGAATCTCTTTGGCAATCCTGCAGCCCTAGGAGGGTTTCTCCTTTGCTAGATTCGAGTGGGAGTAGAGACTGAAACATGTGTTTGAGGGGAAGAGTGTTCAAGTCGATTTCGAGCTTACTCAGAGGAGTGTTGTGGGTCAGGGTTAGCCAAAGGCTCAAGATTTTGATTAATATCCGGTTCAGGCTCATCCTCCTCAGCAAAACCATGAACACTGGTATTAACAGGCCTGAAAAGAGAAGAGTTAAGTGCAATGGTATGACCATCACGACTCGCGACAACCATACTTTCACGTTTCTCCATAACTGTGTATGGATCTGGGTCGTATTGCGGAGTAAGCTTATCCAACTTACGTTGCTTGACCAATACATGGTGACCAGGGTTAAGAGATGATGGGGCTGTATGTCGCTTCTTATCGACATACTCCTTCATCATCAAGTTACCAGCTATGCGGTTCTGAGATATGCTAGTATGGACAGGAGCTGTCTCGGGTCTTAGAAGTTCAGAGTCTCCAATGTTCATCTTCCTTCCGGTAAGGGCTTCAAAAGAGGAGATTTTAGTTGCACAGTGAGGAGTTGCTTAGCGCATGAGAAAACCATGGAGTTCAGCTCTCCAGTCACCATTCTCTGCAACAGTAGCACGAACAAACTTATTGAGAGTAGCCATAAGTCTCTCAACAGTGCCGTTAGCTTCAGGCCAAAGGGGAGTAACTCGCCTGTGCTTAAACCCACAGTCCGAAGCAAACTCTGCAAATTCTTGCCCTTGGAAGGGTGGACCATTATCATACTTAAAAACAGAGTGATAACCTTGTCGTGCAAAAATAGCTTCTTTTTAGTATTTTTTTTTTCACCATTGCAAAAACTTTATTTCCCTCGTCAATAGGTGCGTGAAGGTCGAGGGATGAAAGGTAAGCAACAAAATCAACTGAAACTTCCAGCCAGGGTTTAGCAGGTAAGTCTGTAGGACACAAACGTTCACGTTTGTTGGGTCCAGGATACGATGCTTCGCAAGGGATGCATGACCTAGCGGCATTCTCTACTATTTTGTCAATGCCCGGGAACCAAACCTTTTCCCCGATGAGTTGCTTAATCTTTACTATACCTTGGTGAGTGTGGAGAGCTATCTCGACCACGCGCAACTGTAAAGAAGAAGGGATATTCAGACGATGATCTCGCAAGATAACTCCATCAAAGATAGAAAATTCATTCCTGAAACGAGAAAACTGTACAAGCTCATGGTGATCCCACCCATGACCAGACTGTATAGCAGTCATGACTCTTTGCAACACATCATCTCGTCTCGTAGATCTGCAGATTTCATCAAGAGACATAGCCTTTGAAACTGCCTTCTGGACAATGAATGCAACGTGAGCTTCAGCAGAATTGTCATGTTTTGATTGGGTGTAGGGATGTCTGCTCATGACGTCTGCTGGGTTTCGCTCTTCTTTGCCTGGACGGTACTCAAGAGTAAACTCGTACGGCATTAGCCGGAGGCGCCATCTCTCAATTCGTGCAGAGGCAGGCTTGCGACTGTTGACTACCCAAGAGAGGTTTGTGGTCTGTGAAGCAAAACGGTACAAGTGGAAGTGTTCATCTCCGTATACCACTGTTAACATCTCTCGGTCAATATGGGAGTACCACTCTTCTACATCAGTAAGAGCACGGCTGGAATAAATGATGAACTTGCCATGTTGTGAGAAAATTGCACTAAGGCCGACAGGAGATGCATCTACAAGAACCTCAGTAGACTTGTTTGAATCAAAGTAGGCCATCACCTGTGCGCTAGAAAGAGCAGCTTTGAGGCTGTCGAAAGCATTTTGGACATCATCAGACCAACACCAAGGAACACCTTGTCTAGAAAGACGTCTAAGGGGCTCCGTCAAGGTTGCATAGTGGGGTATGTACCTAGAAACGTACTGGGTCATGTCAATAAATGATTGTACCTCTGCAGTATTCTTGGGTGCTGAATTACCAACAATGTCCTTGACCTTTTCTGGATCAGCTGACACACCTACATCACTGAAAACATGACCAAAGAAATTGACCTTATTAACCGAATAGTTACACTTCTCTTTGTTGAGTTTGGCACCACAGTCTCTCAGCTTGTCCAAAGTCAACTTTAAAGCATGATCATGATCAGTCTGGGTCTGTCAATGGATTATGATGTCATCTGCAAGGTTTTTAACACCTGGTATGCCTTCTAATATGTCTGCGATGGTTTTCTGAAAAAATTTAGAAGCAGCATTTACACCAAACAAGATACGTTTATATCGTCTAAGACCGACATGATTAGTGAACGTTGTTATGTAGCGACTCGACTCTTTGAGTTCAAGCTGATGGTAAGCATTTGAGAGATCAAGCTTATTGAAAACGGTAGAAGAATGGAGGTCTGACATGAGATCATCAACAGTAGGCATGGGGTGTTCTTCGCGAGAAATAGCCTTATTTGCCTCACGCATATCAATGCAGACACGTACACCGTTGGACTTCTTCGGCACAACAACGACTGGGCTTACCCACGGAGTAGGTCCTGAAACAGATTCAATCACATCAAGGTCTTCCAGACGCTTGATTTGAGCCTCAACATCCTTGTGTACATGAAATGGGATACTGCGATGGCGCTGTGTTACAGGGTGAACATGCGGGTTGCTGTGCAGTTTTAACGAAACTCCCTGTATCTTGCCCATCTTGCCATCAAACAAGGACGGATACTGATCTGGAATGGAGGTAGAAGCTGCAAAAGATGAGAAAGCAAACTGAATAATACCAAGTGACTGAGCAGTCTTGGCGCCAAGCAGACAGCTAGAATGTTTCGAGTCAGTGTTTCTCACAACATAAATGTTGGCTTTAGTAGACCTGCCCTTATATATTACATCAGTCCTGAAATAACCCCTTACATCTAAAGGTGTAGATAAACCATAATCAAAAATCAATAGTACAGATTGTTGAAAAGTAGTGTAATGAAAAAGACTGTTAAAAACATCTTCATGCATAATGTTTACACTTGCACCAGTATCAATCAAAAGTTTTACATCACAATAAAAAATCGTTACACATGTGGATGGTTTGTTGGGATTTGCAGTATTAATATTGAACAAAGACTCATCACTGGAGCTACAATTGTCACACTGGGCCTGTTGAGATGTTGAATCTTCCGTAGTTGCTGTGTAGTTCACGTGTTGCAGCTTGGAACGACAGACCTTCTCAAAATGGTTGTGTTAGTTGCAGTACCGACACTGCTTGCCGATCGCTGGACATCTTGGGTCTTTGCTGGGATGTCTTCCACCAGTTTCCACAGGTTACATCGTACTGTGCACGAGAGGTCCCGGAATTAGCTCCATTTTACGTGATATTGTGTGACCACGGCCACGTGATGAACCAGAATGACCAAACTTGTGTGACGAACTGGACTGACGACCATGTGAAGAACTGAATGGACGACCCCGTGACTGTGCTGTGGACTTACCAGGGCCATCTGATGATGCTGCTGACTAGAACGCGTAGATGTGTGGATAGCATTAGTCATTTTCACAGATTATCCCACTATCTCCGCGGCTCGCTCTTCAGAGAGCTCAAACGCACTTGCTTCTTCAATGAGCTTTTCGAGGGTATAGTTATCTCGTAGAGCACGTCTGCGGATGCGTGTTGACAAACAACCCTGTATGCTCTGTGACAGGATTTCCGCGTCGTTATCATGGAAGTTGCAGGTTGACGCCAGGGTGCGTAATCGAGTGAAATAAGTGTCGATACTTTCGCCTGCTTCTTGTTTTGCCTGACGAAATTTGTACATTTCAAATGTTAAGTGTTGCTTGGGTGTAAAATAGTTGTTAAAAGAATCACACAGTTTGTCGTATCATCAGCAAACAGATTTATTTTGGCTTGTGTCATCGACTATTGATAAATACACACAAGATCAAGAAACGGACCTAAAATAGATCCTTGTGGAACACCGGCAAGGATTTCAATAGAATTGGACTGTGCCCCTGGTACAGTTGCTTTTTATTTACGATCAGGAGGGCAATTAGATCAAAATGATAATAGATCACCTTGAATGCCTGCTTGCTGAAGTTTGAATAATACACATTTTTGCGACACTCTGTCAAAGGCTTTACATATATCGAAGAATACAACTCTAACTTCCAGACCATTTTTCAAGGCTTTTAAATATGTTTTTAGTTCACCTGAGCACAACGTGCTCATGGTGAGCTGTTGTGAACGCCTTTTGTCCGTCGTTCGTCATACGTCGTGCATCGTCAACATTTACCTCGAAAACACTCTAGAGGCCACATTTATTGACAAATCTTCATGAAACTTGGTCAGAACATTTGACCCTATAATATCTCGGTTGCAGTCGAATCTGGGTCATGTGGGGTCAAAAACTAGGTCACTAGGTCGAATTGAAGAAAAAGCTTGTTAACACTCAAGACGTCACAATTTTTGCTTAATCTTCTTGGAACTTGCGCTGAACATTTGTTCTAATGATATCTCGGCCGAGTTTGAATCTGGGCCATGTGCGGCGAAAAACTAGGTCACTAGGTCAAATTGAAGAAAAAGCTTGTCAACACTCTAGAAGTAATATTTTTGTCCCAATCTTCATGAAACTTGGTCAGAACATTTGTCCAATTGATATCTCGGCCGTGTTCGAATCTGGGTTATTTTGGGGTCAAAAACTAGGTTATTATGTCAAATTGAGGAAAAAGCATGTTAACACTCTCGACGTCATAGTTTTTGCCCAATCTTCATGACACTTTGTCAGAACATTTCACTTAATGATACCTCGGCCGAATTCGAATCTGGGTCATGTGGAGTCAAAAGCTAGGTCACTAGGTCAAATCTTCTTGTACCTTGGTCAGAACATTTGTCTTAATGACATCTCGGTCAATTTCGAATCTGGGACATGTGGGGTTTAACACTAGGTCACTAGGTCAAATTGAAGAAAAAGCTTGTTAATACTCTAGAGGTTACATTATTCGCCCAATCGTCATGAAACTTGGTCGGAACATTTGTCCCAATGATATCTCGGCGGAATTCGAATCTGGGTCATGTGGAGTAGAAAACTAGGTCACTAGGTCAAATTGAAGAAGGAACTCTAGAAGTCACTGTTTTTGCCCAATCTTCATGAAACTTGGTCAATACATTTGTCTTAATGATATCTCTGCCGAGTTCATATCTTGGTCATGTGGGTTCAAAAACTAGGTCACTAGGTCAAATTGAAGAAAAAGCCTGTAAACAATCTAGAAGTTACATTATTTGCCCATTCGTCATGAAATTTGTTCAGAACATTTGTCCCAATTATATCTCTGCCGAATTCGAATCTGGGTCATGTGGAGTCAAAAGCTAGGTCACTAGGTCAAATTAAAGTAAAAGATTTTTAACAATCTAGAAGTCACTATTTTTGCCCAGTCTTCTTGTACCTTGGTCAGAACATTTGTCTTAATGACATCTCGGCCAAGTTCGAATCTGGGACATGTGGGGTTTAACACAAGCTCACTAGGCCAAATTGAAGAAAAAGCTTGTTAATACTCTAGAGGTTACATTATTCGCCCAATCGTCATGAAACTTGGTCGGAACATTTGTCCCAATGATATCTCGGCGGAATTCGAATCTGGGTCATGTTGGGTAGAAAACTAGGTCACTAGGTCAAATTGAAGAAGGAACTCTAGAAGTCACTGTTTTTGCCCAATCTTCATGAAACTTGGTCAGTACATTTGTCTTAATGATATCTCTGCCGAGTTCATATCTTGGTCATGTGGGTTCAAAAACTAGGTCACTAGGTCAAATTGAAGAAAAAGCCTGTTAACAATCTAGAAGTTACATTATTTGCCCATTCGTCATGAAACAAGCTTGGTCAGAGCATATGTCCCAATAGTTTCTCGGCCGAGTTCGAATCTGGGTCATGTGGGGTCAAAAACTAAGTCACTAGGTCAAATTGAAGAAAAAGCTTCAATTTCAATATGTACTTCCCAAATTTTGAATGTCTGTTGTCACTTAAGTTTTGCAAACCATGATGATTAAAACCGCATTTCCATCAGTCCGTATCAGTATATCCATATCCGTATAAAAATCAAACAAATGAGAATTGTTCGACTAATGAAACTCAGTGTGCGACCCAGGGTCATTTTGCCCTCTTGTTTAAATATATGTTTACTAATTAACTGTCAAATATCCAGGCAAGATACCAGATAGTGTCGGTGTGAAGAATGATTTGAAACGAAGAAAATTAAACATGCGCTTATGTATTATTCGTTCAAAGAACTCCTCGGTGGTATTTAACAATGATATCGGTCGATAATTTGATGCTAGAGCTGGATCGCCCTTTTTGAAGATCGGGCACACATTTGCAATTTTCCAACAAGAAGGCATTTTGCAACCACTTAGGCAGGAATTAAACAATTCACATAAGGGATTGCTAAGTTGGTACATTGCTTCCCCGAGGATTTGGTTGTCAATTTCATCAGGACCGGCTGCTTTTACTACCTTAAGGCATTTAATTGGGTCAATGACTTCCTTCTGGAGATTGGTAGTGTTGACATTATGTATAGGTGGAAGATTTCACAATTATATTTATATCGTAAAGAAATAAGATAGAGTTGTTTGAGTTCGTAGAAATTAAAGTTCGCAGTGTTTTCCACCAATCTTTTGCGCCGAGGTCAGATGACTTCAGTTCGTAGAAAATTCGACCTGAGAATATCAGAATTAACAGTTTTTTGTTTGTTCTGTGCAATGTAAAGGCTCGTGGATAAGTTGTGTTAAATTATATTGTAGGCAAATGTTATTTACTTTACTTGCCGAAGATTTGTCAAGAAGATTTAAATTAAAGTATTCCGTTATAATTATTTCATTTATACATGTTTCGTTAGCTAGTCAAATTGAGTATTGTAAAGCTTGCATGTACGATCTATCCGCACTAGGGGGTCTATAAAAACTCCTAAAATGATTAATTAATTTTGGTAGGAATGGCTTTAATCCATATACTTTCAATCTGATTGAATTCAAGATCGTGCCTTCGTTTAAAAGCAATATTTTCATTAACGTATATGGCAACACCGATATGTGAATACAGAGGGCGGTTTTTACGGATTGGCTGATGAAAGCCGTTAAAAAGATCACTTGATAAAATAGAATCATGTTTCAGTAAACGCAATTATATCAAAGTCTCGTAGACCTGTGTAAAGTACGTCTATTTTGGGCATCAGACTTTGAATATTTTAGATAAATGAATTGTGGCCTGAACAATTTCACCTGGATGCAGAAATATCTATATCAGTATACAAAGATGGTATTGTGGGCCCTTGGTTCACCTGATCGTAATAGGATAACTGAGAGCCAAAAAGTGTTGTTATAAAAGTCAAGTATTTAAGAAGAATTTTCATAAATAACATATCAGCATATATGTGTTTTCCTACTAGGTAACGTTTACGTCGATGTTCGACTGTATATGATGCGTTCGTTGACCTGTATATATCAATATGCAATGGAAACAGATTAAACACATTTAGCCATTGTTGGCGTGCACACAATATGTGTAGAAGTAACAGAAAAATTACTGCTGCCCTATATATAATCATAGCAGCGTTTCCAGGTCTATGTTTGATGTCAGACATAATGAAATGTACCATTGAAGACGAGATGAGGCTGGAACGCCGACATGATTCGTATAATGCACTTACGCATACAAACATATTTTGCTACGAATGATGATAATATTTGATAACACTGTTTGCTACAGAACTGACGGAGAAGAAAGGATAAACGATGTAGACTAATGGACAACAGATTGAAAAAAAGACAGATAATAAAATAATATGCTATTCTTGTAAACATCATAATGGTGTCTAAATACTTAGACACTACTTAGGCACAAGATAATTTAACTAAGAATACAACTGGGGAGCTGAAAAATAATTTCAATATGAAATAACATAATCTTTAAATGTTCAAGGGAAAATGCCAGGAAAAGCAATGGTTGCATAAATTGATGTGATTATGTGTACACATTTGTGTATGATGTGCCAACAATACACAGACTAGTACAGTAAAATATGTGTAAGAATGGTACGTTGCCAACACCATCTTAAATACCTAAGTGGAATCGTAAAAAAATTGTAATAACATATTATTGAAATGTACATGAGCAATTGTATGTTAAGACAAAGGTTGCACATCTTTACGATAGTGTATGAAATGCTACGTTACCAAACAATACTCAAAGTGGTACAATATGATATGTGTAAGAATGATACGTCACTTTCACCTTCTTACAAAGGTGGCTTTGTAAATAAGGATAATAACATAATACTTAAATGTACAAGGGAACATTTCAGGCAAAATAATGGTTGCAAATGTTCGGATAATTTGTAAAATAATACGTAACCAACGACACCTAATGTGCAAAAGTGGACGTGAAAGATAAGAATCAGTATATAATATTGAAATGTACAAGAGAAAATGTCAGGCAAAACAATAGTTTAACATTTTTTTTATGTGTACAATGATACGTTACTGAACAAGACACAGTGCGACAATACGGTATGTGTAAGATTGATACATTACCACATGTACCTAATGTACAAAAGTGGAGATGAAAGATTAGAAAAAGTACATAATATAAAAATGTACAAAAGAAAATGTAATGCAAAACAATGATTGCACATTTTGGAAAATTTGTAAAACAAAACGTTACCAATATACACATAGAGTGGTGCAATACAGTAAGATTGATACGTTACTAACACCATCTTAAATACAAATGTGGAACTGTTAAATAAATATAATAAAATAATAGCTGAATGTACAAGAGAAAAAGCCAGGCAAAACAATGGTTTTACATTGTGTTTTTTTTATAATGTTTAAAGTTGATACGTTACCAAATAACACACGTAGTGATACAATACAAGTGATAATGAAAACGCGTTGTGTTAGATTCTGAGCTCGCTAATTCTAAACTTAGTATATACCTTTATAAAAGGACTAGATTTAGTACAAATGTATTGCATGTGAAACCAAGTTGGATTTATGTTAGCTGGTAACATTGTATTAATGAGCTAGCAACGCGTATATCTATTGCGATTTTCACAAATTGTACATGATTTTCATATATTAATCATAAAAAGCATAACAGTGAAACTGATGGATGCTCCCCGAAGATGCGATTTTTCAATTGACGGAACGATTAAGATATTAAAAGAAAAAAACACATGAAAACGTCCTATTTAAAAATCAAAGGGTGATTCCTCCAGAAAAACTCTTAATGACCATATAATATGCGCATGTCCTTTTGTTAGGTGATCCGCCCATAAAGATGCATTGATATCGAATAATTAGTTCATGACAACGAAGGCGAAAACAAAAAAATCCTATTTCAAATCGACGAGCAATAGTTTCCTGAAAAATAATCGGAGCGGAATGACCTGACGCTATGTCCTCTTTTCAGGGTTGTTGCACAAACAGTTTTGTTGCATTTGAGTCTTAGATTCCTGATATATCGCATGGAAACAAAACTATTGTATTAAAATATAATGTTTATATGTAAAAGGCAATCACTTCCTGCAAAATCATTAGATTTGCACGACCTGAAAATATTAAGTTCTCTCGTTCAGGATCCTGCATATACTGAGTATTTGTCAATGAAATTGAGTTATCAGTTCTTGAGATATTTTTTCTTAAAAAGTGAATAACTCCCTGAAAAATCATTAGCACGAAAGAATCTGACAGCATGAGCAGGTTCTTAGCAGGGATGATGCATATACAGTTTCATTGAATTGGAGTCATTAGTTGATAAGATCTCGCGCGGAAACAAACCTTTTCTATCAAAATGCCCCATTTATAACCAAAGGGCAATAAGTCCCTGTAAAATCATCCTATTTGTATGGACGCTGCATATACAGATCTTTTAGTTCGAGTTATTCGTTCCTGCGATCCCGCCGAAACAACATACCGGGCTGATTAAATGGCGGACCGACATACATGATTATGGATCAAATATGCGGGAAATGCATTTGACTCTCAGCCAGACTGAATAGCTGTTGAATTAGAGTTCAGACGGACGGACCAAGTTGCGACTGTATGTATGACAACGACGGACATAAACACGATCAAGTGTCAACAAAGACGCTATAACGCATCAAGACAATACTATAAAAGTATCTTTATTGGAACAAACAACAAACAACATCACCAAAACATGCCAAAAGGTTTAAGTCAATTACATATTGTTGCGGGTCAGGCTGGCTGGATCTCGCGAATACTTCTGTTTGGTTGTGTGTCGGTTGTTCTGGGGATGGTGCTATGGCTGCTACTAGTGATGCTGATGCTATTGCTACTTTGCTGTTGCTGCTTGCACTGCTGCGGACGATGCTGGCACTACTCTTGTTGTTGCTGCTAGCACTGCTGCTGCTTGCTCTGCTGCTGACAGTGCTACTGGCACTGCTGTTGTCGCTATTGATGCTGCTACTGGCAGTGCTGCTGTTGCTGCTGTCGCTGCTGTGGTTGTTACTTCTGCTGCTGCTGCTGTTATTTCTCTTGTTGACGCTATTGCTGTTGCTGCTGGCGCTGCTCTGATTCTGTGGCTGGATGTAAGTGGTTGTTGTTGTTAATGACTATAACTTATAGGGTTTAAATGAAACACAATCAGTATATAATGATCAACACGTTTATTAGGGTTTTGAATAGAATGTAGTATTCAAAAGCGATGTAAAATGCTATAATTAAAAAATCTTAGTGCAATGCAACCTAATACTTTTGCTGTTGAAAGTACTACAATTGACAAAAAGAGATATAGACTATTATATTACAACATTCTGATAACTGGTATTCAATATATATATAAATCCTATGTAGAATATCGAATACTTAATATCCTAGATATGACGCTCACCTAAATGCTGTTCTTGAATTTTGTAAGTTTCAAAGTGCCAAAAATGATAAAAACGAAATAGAGGTCTGCGCACCAAAAACGGTTAGAGTCCTCGCACAGATGCCCGCAAGCTATTTATAACCGCACACAGTGCAACGCTGGTATGCAACATGTTGCATTGTGGCATGCAACACGTTGCGTTGTGGTATGCAACACGTTGCGTTGTGGCATGCAACACGGTTTGTTGAATGACGCACAAATTGTGGCAACTAGGAGCGTCTCATGTACAATGACGTGTACTAATGATAAAAGTTAAGTTTTGTAATAAATCACCACTAGACATATAATAAAGCATTATTTTATGTCTTAAACACAATTCAAATCTACTTACTACAATTATTAGTGCAAGAAAGTATATTTTCGGCAGTTGGATTGCACACAGGAAGTAAACAAAACAACTATAGAGATGGTTGACATGAAAACGTTCGAATGAACGCTGTGACAGTATAAATTCATTAAACATTAAACATTGTCAAAAATCATTTAAGGCACATATTACCTAGCTTTGTGGATAAATATAGTAGACACTTAATTGAAATAAACTGACAAATGGTAAGAATACGTCTCTAAAGATAAAAATGAGGCGTATAAACAAAATGGGCTTCGCAGAAAACAGTGACAAAGCATTGGATTATTTACGTTTAAGGCAAAAATAGATGAATTACTGGCGAAACATATGCATTAAGTAGATCGTGTTGTTAATGTAATACAGAAACGCTGCACAATCGTTGTGGAACAGCCAGTGACTATCACAAAATTCAGTATCATCTTAAAGACAATTAACATGGACAAAGTTTAAAAGCTAAGTAATTTCTATTCATACAACTCATGCTAACCCTCAACAATATGGGTACCAAAAAAAAGTGCCAAAGTACATAACAAAAAAAATTCATGAACAGTATATAGGAAGTTAAAGTTCATTTTATGTATTAAAAAATTGCCAAAGCAAAACAGCTGCAAAGCTCTTCATCTGTGTCAAAATTGTATGCGGGGGTAATAATCACCTTTAATCATAGTTTGAGTTCTATAAATTTTGTGCGTGGATAATATGAAAGCATATATGAAATTTAACGTTTACTGAATGTACAAAAATGATTGTGAACTTGATACAGACTCCGTATTGTCGGTATGCCGCTTAAAATATCATATAATATATGCATAATTCCACACATAGCATAGTAGCAATGAATTGCATCATTTACAATGCGTGTGTATAAAAACAGTATAACACAGATTAATACTCCTTTCCGTGCTAACAACTATAAGGAAACAGAAATATCAGACCTTGTCCAATGGCCATCTAGTCAACAAATGTTTTGTTATATAATATATAAATAGTTTTGTAATATTTTCATACAATAAAATGCTCAGATCATCTTTAATTTTGAACCGGCTTGCTCATACTCTTAGTTTTATATAGACGGGCTTATCACATTATCCTGCTCTCAAGTAATGAGAAAAAAGAGTTCGGGCTTGCTTGGCCAAATTGCAAATTTCAATCACTGTTAAACGACAATGCCAGAATAGTAGGGGTTTTAGCTGTAGAAACTATAACATCTTTGACACAACAAATCGCATGATCCAGGTTTCTTGATCATTGGACATGCAATAACCCAATTAAATTGGCCATCTAGTCAACACGTTTTGTTATATAATCTATATTTATTTTACTAGCAAAATAGCAGATCGAGGGTTGCCCCCAAGACTGTAGTAACTGCATATTTTTACAAAATGGACTTTTTTTCATGTTTATATGTGTTTTATATATTTTACATTACTGCACTAAGTAGTTTGGATTTATTCTTGAAAAAACATATATAATATCTAAATTGCAATAAAGTCTTAACTCATTTTGCAATAAATAGTTCCTGCAATACTGTAGTAACTCAACTTACTACAGTATTGCACGTACATTTTTATTAACTTGTATTCAATTTTCTCCTGCAACACAGTAGTAACTCAACCCAAAACAATAAATGTGATGTCATAATGTTTATGACATCATCATTTTATTAATATATTGGAAAAACAAACTTGAACTTTTTATAAATACTATGCTTATAGTATTGTAACTACTAATTTTATAGTCAGAATTAGTCACTACTTTACAATCACAGATAGAAATACATATTTTCATGCAGATCTTAAACCAAGTTTAAGATAAGACTATGACATTATTGTGCAGCTGTCATACTTTATCATAATTTAAGTTATTTATTTATTAATTGCTTATAATGAGTTGTTGAAATTATCATAGTGAATGATTTGAAGTTTTAACTTTAGATCAGTGTTAACACCCACATTTCAGTATTCTCAACATCTCCTTAATTTTCTCAGAATACAGGGTTCCTATTCAAGTGGATGAAACTGTTCCTTGATCGAAATTGTAACCTTTACCTTGTCGTTTTTTTACATTACAAAATACAATTCATAACTGTAATGTTGCTGGCGAAACTATTTACTATAGTGGGTTAATAACCATGTTATTAAAGTGTCATAATAAAGTATTATGATGGGTATTTCTTTTTTGAGCCTCATAGTCAAAATTATTGTGGTATGTTCACCTCAGATGGAAAAGCAGCATTGACTTCACATGATGTCCACTCTATTTGATTGTTTATAAGGAATTTATCTGCCTCCTTTACACTTTCTAGACCTATTCTATTTGAAATTGTTCAAGCAAAATCTAGAACATAATGATTCAGACAGTCAATTTTCAGGTTTTGAGCTATTCTATGAAGGAGAATCTCATGGAAATTGCATAGACTAGCACATTATGTTTTTATGCCCCAACATGAATTTTTTGTATTGATGCGGGAGACATACAGTTATTGTCCTGTTTTTCTGTCTGATTGAGGTTAACTAGATTTTACCATTTCGTCAAACACCCGGATACTTATACAGTTGTTGCTTATAACCATTCCTAATCCACCCATATCACCCAGCCTCACGTTAACCTAGTCCTTGACCTAATTTGACTTGTACCCAAAGGGCAATGCTCAAAGGGTCCACCATCCCTTTTATCTACTGTCACTTCACCAGTAGATTGCTCAAATTTTCACAAAGATTTGCATCAGTACTGTTGTTTGCATCCACAGAGTCTAAGACTAGATTTGCTGTTAATAGTGGTGGAGCACTATCATTAACTAGTATTTGCCACATCAGAACTAATTCAATATTGAAGTGTAACTGTGTTGGTGAGACAAATGCAAAGACCAATTCAATAAGTGTAACTATATTGGTAAGATTAGAAATATATAGCTAATGGTGAATATGGTATTTTGAATCATTTAATTACCTACACAAATTTAAAATATATTCTGAATTGTTTGAATTTATTTTTAATTTTCACATAAGGCCACAACAAATTGATCAGTTGTTCTGCGGATTTTGTCCAAAAAATTGGAGCGAGCGAGCGAAATAAAAATAAAAATATTTTTTTTCCATTTTCGATAAAATCGGAGGCGAGCGAAAAGCGCAAAATAAAAAAACATCCTATCATGCCCATAGTGTTTAAAAATTACTCCCAAACGCAATCATAACTTGATATCTTGTCAATAATTTCTTCTTCATCTGCTCTGTTCCATAAATTGTTGTCAAAATCAATATATATGTAATAAACGAAGCAACTAATTTCTCCATTTCTTCGTTGACCATGTCCTGCAAAGGTTTTTGTGCAACAAGTCTTCAATAGTGATTCTGCTCTGCTATTAAATTAACGACCGGCAGTAAATACTAAATAGCCAAATCTTAACTATAAGAAAGTAGACCTTTTACAAGGTAATTGTCAGAATATATATTTGATACACCAAGTCATTCACTACCGACAGTTTAATAACATGAATATGAAATGTCATACAACAAAACAATTTAGGAATCACTAGTATAAGATCTGCATCTTTAAATGACACGACGAAACAACTGGACGCCACCATTTTTTAAACCGTAAACCAGGACTCACACTGGCTCTTATTTTTCTTGAGCCATTTTTTTTATCGACTCGCAACATCGTTGCGTGTTTCCATGTCAGGGAATAGTTATATCTTACTGTTTTAATTGCTATAAAATTATACTTCACTGTGCTGTATTATATTAATTAATTATGGCATTAACAAAAGCATTAGTATACGTCGATTTTTATATTAACATTTTTCTTAATTGTTCATTGCAGTAAACTTGGATAATTATTTTTTATTTAAACATACAATCTTAAAACTATCTACAAGTTATTAACAAAATATATCCATAAAGAAATTAAAATTAATAACTAACATTATGACTTGGCTTGCCCTGTTAAATGTACCTTAATATATAAAGGCTGAACAAAATGTACACCAAACAGATACGTTGAATTTATAAAATGGACATGTCAGAAACAACTTATATGTGTGGATATTAGAAGTAAGAAATCAAGGACAAACCGCTGGTCAAAACTGTCCGAAATGTAAACATACCCGATAATCAGTCCATTTGACATAATCCAGACATCCAATTTCACACATCCTTTATCAACAAGATAATCCTTTTATTAACTGTTAATTAACTGCTGATATTACGAGAGCTTGCTAGCAATCATCTTTAATTAGGCAATGAATGCTGACAAACAGCTCGTTGTGTTTTCACAAGTTTGATAAAACATGATAAGAAATTGCCGAGTTGAAATACACATGGCAGCTGTGCCAGACTGGCTGTTGGCGAGTAAAGGTCTGGGTCATAAATTGTGTGCTCTGGACATTAACCAGTCGCTGCAAAGTGCCTTATTCACGTCTATATCAGTACCAATTGCTTGTTATGATTTGGGTATACCACGAAGACGGCGTTTAACGTAAAATGAGACTCATTAATAAAAACTTCATTTAAAAAAATCGGATGCGGGGCAAACTTGTAGGTGCGGCGCAAAATAAAAATATTTTTTTTTTTTTCGATTTACGATTTTAAGGTGCGGCAAATCCGACGAACATCTGATCAATTTGTTGTTGCCTAATTGTATCAATTATTAGTTTGCTGATCTAATTAATATCTTAATTTTTCATGGAAGCACATTGCTGGGACAGTTGTGATATAATCTAACATTGGTTTTACTGAAACTGATGGATGCTCCCCAATGTACTTTGCCAAGAAATGGAAATGCATTGAGAAGGGCAGAGATATTAAAATAATTAGTGAACACCACTACAATTGCAGGACCAAATATGCTTTCAAAACTGTATTTGAGCATGACTCAAACATTTCATACGAACATGCCCATCAATAAAAAATTGAAAATCCAAAATCCAGGCTTATACCTACAAAATCATTCAAAGCGGTGGGACATCACAGTATTATGATCAATTCATCCTGGTAATTTAACTTTCCATCAAGTATCACAGAATTTCATTCAACATGTGATAAGTACTTGCAAAGAAACAAATCATGCACTATTTACTGTGTAAAGTACGTATTTTTATCACATCTTCGCTGTGGCATTGACGAAATAACACCCCGTGGGATAAACTTTCCACACTGTGAAATATAGCAAACACGCGCAGTTTAATGACGTCATGTTGATTAAGTTCGTGACGTCTATATTTTTCCTGTTACTTAATGTGTTTTCGTTAGTTTATTTCCAAAAGAAAGGCAGAAACTGATGGAAATGATATGATAAACACTAGGATTCGTGTTGAATATAGAGAAGTTTATCTTGCTCGCCAAGGCTCGTGTTTCCAGTGTTCTAAGCTTCGCAAGAAAAACTTCTCTATATTCAACACTAACCATGTATACTTCTATACCTACCTCTATATCGAGGATTTTTACCCATATTGCCCCCAGAAGACTTGTTAGTTTGGTCACGGGGGATAGTGCAAAATACAGGAAAAGCCCCATTTCAGCGGTAACCCTTGGTCTTTTAGTTCCCGGTGTGAAGCACCAAGTACACAGCACCTCGGTTTAACGTCTCATGTGAAAGACAAGTTAGTAGGTTAGGGTGTAGCTGGGAATCAAACCTGCGACCCCTGTTGTGAAGCCAGTGTGTTACCACTGGAACATGGATCCACCCACAACCTTTAAAGGCAGATAACTCCAAGAAAAGTCACTGAAGCGGAGCGTCGTGCAAGCCCAGTCATGAAGCTTCCCAAAAGTTAGATTAAAAAATTCTGGCCAGAAGTTGTTGAGGAACAACCTGGACAAGAATAGTGCATTACATACTTATTTTAGAAGTCCCATAACACTAAGAAAAATCATTGAATCAAAACTTCGACTTGGTAATGAAGCTTCCCAAAAAGTTATATTGAATTCTGTCCAGTAGTTGCATATAAACTAACTAGAAAAGAACTATGCAAAACATACTGTCCCATAAATCTGAGGGAAACTATTGGAGCAGAACATCCTGGTTCAGTGCACACATCCTCTAATCCTGTTAATTAAGCTTTCCATACCATTAAGTGTCATTAAAATGCCAGTGGGTGCTGAGAAATAGGGCTGACAAGAATCGTGGACTATATACAAATTCCAGCCCCATAACTCTGAGAAAAATAATTGAAGCAGAACATCGTGGTTCAGTGCACACTTCCTCTTGTTAATTAAGCTTCACATTAAGTTTTATTGATTATGGGCCAATGTTTGCTGAGAAATAGCTCGGACAAGAATTGTGCAATATATACTAATACAATATATACTAATTTTATACATTCCCATTTCTCTCAGAAAAAATCACTGAAGTTGAATTTCCTGGTTCAGTGCACAACTCTTCTTGGTAATGAAGCTTTCCTTCAAGTTTCATTGAGTTTTGGCTAGTAGTTGCAAATAAATTGTGCACTATATATTAATTTCATAGATCTTCAAAGTCCCTTTAACTCTGAGAATTATAAGGGCTGTAGAAAGACAGCACACTCGACTTTTCTTGCACTTGTCAGAATTGCTGGCATTGTTTTCTTAAACTAACTGTTTGGACAGTATAGCCAATTAAAGTTCTCACTTTTACAATGTGAATAGCATTTTTATAATTTTCAAATAGTAAACATGACGACACCCACCCCACCCCAAACGCAATCCAAAGTAAAGTACTGCTAAAGCGAGTCTATGCATTCATTCTTGAAGATTCCCCCACGCCACAAACATTTTCAAGCGTAAAAAGGTCCATAATTTTGACACATTTTAAACAAAGAATAAAATCCCTCAAGCCAGTTCCAAGAAATTAGCTTATCGAAAAACTAAAACCTATCCAAATAGCTTATGTAAATTTTCCAAGTGTAAAAGAAGGCCCAGAATTGAGACACATTTTAATCTAGAGTTACCAAACTTGGCCTATATTTCATATTCATATCAATATGGGTAATACATGTTTTAAATTTGAATACAATCCCTCAAGCCATTCCTAAGAAACCGAAAAACGTTTTCCTAGCTGGGACGCCAGTGCTGACGCTGAGGGGTAGCTTGCCGTTTCTTCGAAAAGTTGGGATAACAATCATTGAAGTGAAACGTTGTGGTTTAGTGCACTCTTTATCTTAAACATGAGGCTTCCCATTAGGGGCAGTGGATACTGAGAAATAGCCCAGATGAGAAAACGAGTCAGAAGGACAGACGGACGGAAAAAGTATTGAATACATATGCGCCCCCAAAGTTTTTTGGGGAACATATCAATGGAACAAAAATTGCAATGCAATTTTTTTTCAATCTATCACATCTTATTCTTGGGAATCAGTTGATATAATTTTGTATGTACATGTACACAGACATTGGATTCTGATTACAATTTGCATAAAATTATGTCAGCACAAATAGCCAAATTTGTCGAAAATATATACATTTATGTATTTAAATATTTAGAAAAATAAAATATTTCAATTGTATTCTAAATTGCATTATGCTTTCTTTAGCACTTACTATTGAATTGCAGTGAAGAAAACATAATAACATTGATAATATTTCCTGCAATACTGTTGTAAGTTGACTTACTACAGTATTGCAGGAAAATGTATTTCCCAAACAAGACCAGTTTCAGCGCAGAGTGTAGTAAGTCAAGTAATTCTTCATATTTACTATTTTATTGAAGATTATACTTATTTATTTATATGTATGGTTTATGTCCTCCATTTTTAACCAAATATTGACATATTTTGTAGAGTACACTCATAATTGAGAATATATTTAGTTTTTTTGCTTCTCCTGTAAAATTTCTAAAAGGCAGTTACTACAGTCTTGCGGGCAACCCTCGAGATGAACTTATTATAATCCAACGCCGATTTGTTATTCTAATAATCTCACCACATTCTGATAAATTCGAAAAATAACCTACTAAATCAAACAAAACACATAAAATGACGTAACGAAAATAAACAAAATCACCTCATTGTTGTATGTAAACAGAAAAGAACGCTGTGTAATGCTGGTTTCACTGTTACTTGTACAGTTTTTAATGCACATCTTTTTTTTTATCCCATATAACTTTAGGTAAGAGTTCTGGTTCCCGTTGATGTGTGTGAATTGCAATGTGCAAGCCGGGTAAACATTTTGGGAAATCCACAAATCTATTTTTAGCGCATAAGACATAAGTTTAGGCCATGCGACATCACTTTTATTTTCAGTCATCGATGGCTGTTCGAACCAATTGGAGAGCGTCTCTTTATAGATTATATAACAAATATCGCTATTATACAAAGCGTTATAATAACTATTAACATCTATGTATAAGATTCATCATCAAAACCACTCATCGGCGTTTATTTACTAGATTCAAATATCGGTTGGATATGGCGTCACATCGTTTCCTGAATATAAAATTTAAAAAAAGATAAATACATTTACATATATAACACAGCGTGTGACATATACGAGCATATTTCGAATTAAGTAGCCAATATTTAATAATCATTCGGTTTGTGTTATATCTCCAATACGCAACGAGTTCCAGTGATCCTTTAACACATCGACAATGCTTTTTCCAAACTACAATGAGCAGGTTATTGGCATAAAACAAACACTGAATAATTTTTAAAACAAAAATGAACACATAATTATAAGGCTGATGCAACGAAGTAGCTTAAAGGGTCAAAGTTTATAACAGGTTTTGTAATAAATTGCATTTGTTGCACATTACTTATAATTTACTAAACTATGAAAAAATAGAAAGACACAATAGTATGCTTTATAAAACATCAACATTTAAAAACATTCCTATTAACAACTTAATTGACTTGGAATAGGACACCCGCATTTTAGGGACCCATTAAAAACCTCATTTAGATACCTTGAATTAAAAAGTGTTTAAAAAAAAAAAAAAATACATGTATACTTTTTCATAAAATAAGGTTATACGTTAATCAGACAACATTCTTATACAGTCCAAACCATTGGATTCATGTTAAAGTGCTGTGGTGCAAAATATGTCCTTATCGTATTCATTTAATTGCTACATTTCGGCGCTATGTTAAATAGGTTAAATAAGAAATCACGATACATATGATTTCACAAATATACTCTACACTATGAAAGTGTTTGTTGCTTTTGATTTGTTTCTTCAAAATCATTGAATGGAGATTGTATTATTCGAAGTAATCATCTTCTATTATTATATTCAGGAGAGTTTTGTTGTTGGTGGGTCCACGTTAAATTAGTTAAACAAGCAACAATAGCATAGGCTATCTTAACTCACATTAAATGTTTACTGACGGCTAAGACCGTATAATTCATCATTCACTTAATGGATTGATGCATGTCGTTTCTAAATATTATTCAGCGTTACAAAAATGTGTTGCAATTGTGAAATCAAGAGACGAAAGATTCACACTCGTTTTTACTATAACAGGTATTCTGACTTTTTGTTTATTGTACTCAAGTGTCATCAGTTTGTTTACACCTTTACATCGGACATTACTTTATAAAACGGTCAATGTTCATGATAACCCGGTGCTGTGAACATTTTGCTTCAATTCAATGTTAACATATATTCAACAGTAAAACGTATGTGAGTACACGGCTGAATAATAATAATCGATTCAATTTCTTTTAGACATTAACTACAGACATTTGACATACTACACTGCAAAATAGTCAATCACAAATACTACCTGTTGTATTGTATCCATCCAGGGAATGCATGTCTCTATTTACACGGCATTATTCGTGTCGTCCTCGTGCATGTATCTGTTCGAATGTCGTGGCTGAAATTAAAATTAAATTGAAACGAATGAATGGCTCATGTGGTATTCCACATACAACACATTCAATAATATGCGATATAGTAATTTTGTTGTCACGTGTACAATCAATATATTTACAGCTACTGTCTTACTAGGACTTCCTTGAATGTGTAATTAATTGTAAAAATTATAGAAAAAACGATCTGAATGTCTTATATTTGATGCCCAGCTATGTTCGTCTTGCTGAAGGATGTAAGTACTTTGTCGTCATTTACAAATGAATGATTTAAATCTTGTCGGCATATAGCACTACACAAACACTGGTTATTCTCAGAAAATCGAATCAATTTCTATTAGACATTAACTACAAACATTTGACGTACTACACTGCAAAAAAGTCAATCACAAATACTACCTTTTGTGTTGTATTCGTCATGTGAATGCATGTCTGTATGTCCACGGCATCATTCGTGTCGTCCTCGTGCGGGTATCTATTAGAATTTCGTGGCTGAAATTGAAATTGAATTGAAACGAATGAATGGCTCATTGTGATATTCCACATACAACACATTCAATAATATGCGATATAGTAATAAACTCATGTATCTGTAATCTAAATAACATGCAAGATAGTGTTTGTAAAAATATAAAACATGAAACGTCTTTAAAGCATCAGTGTGACTAAATAAATACATTAAATAAAGCATTCGAAAGTGTTCAATAACGTTTGTATCATAGTCGCACGAATACAAGTATTACCCTATGCTATGAGAAAGTGTTGATATGTGTATTTTAGAATTTAAAACTATGATTCGTCTTTTGTATAAGGCATATACAATATCGGCCATCGATGTTTAATCTAAGCTTGTTATTAAATATATAAAAAAAACAAATCATTACTCCAATACGTATCTTCAAAGGACCTATAAACATATTTCAAAATCGGACACTGCCATATATCATGAAACGAAATACCAACTTATGACACAAAAATATTGGAATAAGCATCCGATGACATTGTTGCAATTATAAACGTTTATTAAAATATGTGCATCACTAACACTGTGATATATTACATGAAAATGCACTCTGGAATAATTGTGTCCATCTGGAATAAATAGTAGGTGGACGCTGATCCAGAGGTGTTTACGGGTCCCGGTAAGTACACTGTATTGGTATAGTTCTTTTTTTTTGACATTATGTTATTCTGGTTTCTTTAACTATTGCAGCTGAGACGTTTGTCAAATGTTTATGAATAAATCCATTTAAAGTTCCAGTGATAATTTAAATTAATCACCTCATTTCATTTGTAAATATACTACAGCATATAATAACTACATGTTTAGTGATTGGTGGATAGCGATGTCCGTAAACTTATTATCCAAATGTCCGAATTTAGGGTGTTGTTTATCTGTTACGTCAAAATAAAGAGTTCTTCAAAATCGATTTATAATTAATAACGGTAGGCACATTTTTAGACGTACGTTGTTTGTCTGTTAAATTAAAAACACTATTGTGAAAACGAATCATTGCTTTCAAAGAACTATTCGCTCAACAATATAGTATCTTCTATATTTATTGAGCGATTCGCATAGTATACACGACGTTTGACGGAAATGATACATGAGAAGGGCTTCTCATAAGTGATTTCAGTTAAATTGATTGTTCCAGTATTTCATTTACCTCTGCTGCTAAAAGTGTAAACACCTCATTGGAAAAACGAATAATATCACTGCATAATTATTTTTGTATCTGTTTTTATGTTTTAAGTGCTCTTGTTACTAATATTGTTTTTACCAAAATCAAAGGTATACCTGTTTTTTGAAAAGTCGCAGAAAACAACCTGAAAAATAAGATTTTTTAATCATCTATAGTCTGCAGCTTTTTAAACAATCTTCAATAAGACAATAGTTAATAGTATATAAATCTTTGTTACGCTTTGCTTCTGTCATTTCTGTAGTTTTTTTCTGTTAAACAAAACCGTGTGCGAAGTGTTTTAGAATTTGTCAAGCGATAGCCTTTGAGATATCTTCACTCTTACTCGATTCGTGATATTCATCCTCAATTCGCTAAAATGTGTTGTAAGATCCGGACACCTCGCATTCAATAAGAACTGGCATTTAATTAAAAAACAAAAACAAAACAAAAATCAATTCAGTTTTCACTCTAGGGTCTCAGTAGATTTATTGTAATCCGTTGAAAAGGCGAACGTATACATTGTTACATGTTTATCAGGATAACACAATACTATAAACGGAGTTGGCGTATATTCGCCTTATGTTTGTCGTATTATTATGTGATTCAGATAAATATTAATGTATAAACGTGTTTTGTCGATATAATTTTAACAGAGTAGATACTACAAAATGTATATATATTCATTTTGACTCTTTACAATATTTAGATTAATATAAAATATAACTACCTTTGAAATCATAATATACGCACAGTATTATGCCCCAATGAACAATAATAAGAACACATATTATTACTGCCAGCACCGCCCAAAGAGGTTCAACGACAATTTGTGCTGAAAATTGAAACATATGATGATAGCATTCTATTGTTTAAAAGTGAAATTCATGTGTCTGCTTTATCATATACGTTAGAATAAAATTTCTGATAAATTAGTTAAAGATTTGATAGCCCACACTAGTTGAACAATATTTGTCTATATGATATATAAACTATACACATTTCAACAATGCATATGAAAGCATTTGCATTTCAAACATCAACTATTTGGCGTGTTTCCTTTAAAGCAAATTAACTAGAAAATGTCTTGTACGTACGTTGATTACAGACGTTTTTTAAATGTTGAATTTCATCCAGTATTTCAATGAACTTCTTGTAGGTCATCTGGTCTGAACTATTGTTAGAAATATTTGTAGTCAACGAAATTATTTGAGTGCTGACACAATTTGATGAATTATAGGTTTCGCAAAAGGTATATGTCCCCATTGTTTCCTCTGTGTCCTTTGCTACCTTGAAAAAAATTGCTCCATATCCAGTATATAAAACTACATAGTGTTTTTGAAGTGACTTGTCGATCATAAAGCATACACCCTCTTGCGCGTCGCACTCTGCTAGAATTCGTGTTTTGTTCAACATGTCACTGAAGCGGATCGTTATGTCTTTGTGTGACATACATTCAATGGTAGCAATTTTATCATGCAGCACTTGAAGCCTAACATCGCCAAGGACAACATGCATGTTCGATCCTGAAACAACAAATCCATAAAATACATCAAACCTAAACTTGTTTAATGCTGATACGGATTCATTACGATCAAACAACGTGCACATATAAACCTGCATTAATAGCAAGTGTGTTGTGTCATCACACATGAATATGCCGCATACCTTACCTAGAAGCAGAAAAAAACCCACTTGAAACCCCAGTAAGCGCATGATCTGAAAAAAAAACGTTTTGTAAATTATTTTCATTAGCCAACACATTGTTAAAATATGCACAAGCATTTCAGTATAGTATGGCTTATACAGCATTTGTTTTGGAATCTTTACATCAATAATGCGTTGCTTAGAGCATTATTGAGTTTTCATTTGTTATAATCATTTCTTTATTCATGTAACAAGAACGTTTCTTCGTATGGTCAATGTCCTAGATGAACTACACATGCTCGAACTCAAACCAAACCAACTCCAAAACAACTTATTCCCCCAAAGCTTACACTGTGCATTGCTACAATTAAAAGGAGTTTTCCTAATTCAGTCAAACCATACAATGCTGATAATTATGTTACATTATTTTCCTAAACATAATATTAGTAATAAAATAGTTCAATTTGCACACAAACTGTCTCAACAAAAAATGAACAGGTTCTGTCTTGAATCTTTGATACCAATGCGGATTTGCCATATTTCTGTCACAAGAAATTTTGCAAAAGTGGTAAGGATATACATCATTCATGTAATAATTATTAATAGCCATCCCTTTGCACTGTAGATACATTATTAAAAACTTAGCACGATAAGTCGCAGGAATCCGGACATTGGCGTACAAGTGTTTTATCGATGGTGCTCATAACCATCGCTGAAATGATTGTGTGCTCAACTAAACGAATCATAATAACTACTAACCTCTGCAACTGTCGTGTAAACGTTAACAGAAGTGTCGGTCTGTAGGCAACCTGTAATAATTTGAGATATAAACAACCTTTACAAGCATCATTATTGCATTCTAACGCAAAGCCATACTGAATACATTCATAGTATTTAAGTATGCTCCGTATTGTGTTGTTGTTGGTTATAAAATAACATAACACATGTTCATAACAATATATTAAGGGGGCGAATTTGATAAATAAATATCAGACATATATAATTAAGATAAAAATAAGGTTGGTATAAAGGGAAAATAATGTACGTATTATGGGCGAAAACACTATAATATTAAGTATTGTGTTTTTTTTTTAATTCTAGTCTTGACATTTGACGAAAAACTGTATGTTTATTGTACAAGCATAGGTTGAACATATTTGATTTAAGCAGAACAGGGTAGTCGACTAGTGTGGTGGCATATATGTAGCATGTCTGTGCTTTTATTTAAGTTTGTGTCATAAATTATTCGTGGGATGAGATCTTACATCGTTGAGACGAGATAACTAGGCCGAGGTTATGGCATAATTATGCCATCGCAACAGCTTTTTATACTCTCATGTGGACGACTTAATAAAGTCGTTGGAACGTTTTAGAATATCGTGGGAAGTAGTTAATTGGGTCGAGGATACGACTTAATTAGCCAGTCAAAGTCCGTGCTAGTTTCGCAGAATAAAAACAATATTGGTGTATATTAATCCGGCACTGAAACACAAAATTATGTTAGAGTATCTTATATATGCAATTTATAAACTACGCTTGTTTCAACAACCTGTATTCTTATTGTTTCTTATGTCAATCCCACTAATTAATCCCATGATTTAATTTCTCGTTCCCACATTATAAAATGTAATTTCCGAGGCTTATATGTCGTTGTAACGGCATAGATAAAATTATACACAGGCCACAGCTGATCTATGTAGATTGGAACACTATCCAATGGCATTGTATATTATGTGTTTTCTTGGGAGTTAGATACGCGCTTGTAGTTTTTGGTTTTCAAACAGATTTGTTTATGTGTTGTCACCGAAATGCACGTTATGAAGTTTCATGAAACATTTTTATGTAGATGCATTGGAATCGATTATATACTATCATTTGAAGTGTTAATGGTCACTGTTCGTCGGCACAGTCTCTTTAAAACAAGATATGTTTGTAAAACATGTATGCCCCCCGACTGGCAGCCAAGTCGTGAATATGTGCAATTGTTAAGATTTGTTTTAAATATTGTATGTGCACATTAACACATGGGGAGGAAATTACAGTTGATGATTCAGAAAGTAAATATAAAGCTGACAGAAAGATAGAGTATAATTGTGGATTTATTTTTACAGTCTATTATATAAGGATACCTGTTTTTTGTTTGATTTGAACATCAAATAGGCCAAACCATCTTAAGATATACTGCGGAAATAAAATGGTCTACGGAGAAAACAGTTTTCATGTTACAAGCCTCTGTTACCGTGACTTTTGACATGTTGACCTCAAAATTGATAGGCGTCTTCCTTTTTTCCCGAGTAACCAGCATACCAAATTAGATGATCGTAGGTCAAAGCGTGTTCTACATATATCATGCGGAAACGAAATGGTCTATAGAGCAAACAGTTTTCATGTTACAAGCCTCTGTCACCTTCACTTTTGACCTGTTGACCTCACAATTGATAGGCGTCTTCCTTTCCTCCCAATATGCGTTCTCAAGTTATTGAGCTAAAACTGTTTTATATTTTTAGTTATGGCGACCATGACCTTGACCCTACCCACCTCATATGAAATTCCAAGAGAGGTCTCAATATAAGGTATCTATGTATGAAGTTTCATTAAAATATCTCGGTGCGTTCTCGAGTTATTGAGCGGCAACCGTTTTTTCTATTTTAAGCAATGGTGACCTTGACCCCACCCACCCCATATGCACTCCCAAGCAAGGTCTCGATATACGGTATCTATGTATGAATTTTCATTAAAATATCTCAATGCTTGTCAAGTTATTGAGCGAAAACCGTTTTTTATTTTTAGTAACGGTGACCTTGACCCCACCCACCACATATGCAATCCCAAGAGAAGTCTTACTATAATATATATATGTATGAAGTTTCATTAAAATATCTTTATGCGTCCTCAAGTTATTATTCAGAAACCATTTACTATGTTTAGTAACTGTCACCTTGACCTTGACTACACCCACCCCGTATGCAATCTCAAGCAAGGCTTTGATATAAGGTATATATGTATGAAGTTTCATTAAAATAGCTCGATGCGTTCTCAAGTTATTGAGTAGAAACCGTTTTTTCTATTTTTAAATATGGTGACCTTGATCTTGACTCCATCCAGCCGATATGCAATCCCAAGCGAGGTCTCGATATATGGTATCTACGTATGAAGTTTAATTAAAATATCTTTATGGATTCTAAAGTTACTGAGCGGAAACCGTTTTTCTATTTTTAGTAACGGTAACCTTGACCCCACCCACCCGATATGCAATCCCAAGCGAGGTCTCGATATGTATCTATGTATGAAGTTTCATTAAAATATCTCGATGCGTTCTCAAGTTATTGAGCGGAGACCGGTTGTCCATTTTAAGTATCGGTAACCTTGACCCCACCCACCCCATATGCAATCCCAAGCGAGTCTCAATTTAAGGTATCTATGTATGAAGTTTCATGAAATTATCTCCATGCGTTCTCAAGTTATTTAGCGGAAACCGTTTTTCTATTTTTAGTAACGGTGACCTTGACCATGACCCCATCCACCCCATATGCAATCCCAAGCGAGGTCTCTATATAAGGTATCTAAGTTTCATTAATATATCTCGATGCGTTCTCAAGTTATTGAGCGGAAACCGTTTTTCTATTTTTAGCAACGGTGACCTTGACCTTTGACCTGTTGACCTCAAAATCAATAGGCGTCTTTCTTTACTCTCAAGTAACCAGCATACCAACTTAAACGGTCGTAGGTCAAAGCGTTCTCTAGATATCGAGCGGAAACGAAATGGTCTACAGACAGACCGACCATCCGGCCGACCGACCGAACGACGGACAGGTGCAAAGCAATATACCTCCACTTCTCCGAAGAGGGGCATAATTCTACACTTATTTTATTTCAAACTTCCATTTTGTTTGCACCAGCTAATATATGGGTACTAAATAAAACAAAATCATAATTACTTTATCACGCTCGAAAACATATGTATTCAAAGACCGTTTTGATTCAGAAGCAGTGTTGAAACCGTATGCGTACATATTACATACATGTTTTTTTCAGATATAAAATACATAATACAAAATTTTCCTATTATTACAACATATGTTATACAATCAGCAACAGCAAAGACAATTGTATTTTATAAATAAATCAATACGTCTATATTTACGAAAGTTTTGTTTTGCTTGTTCCGTTATTTAAGGTCACGTGTGCTTATCATTATCTAATATACATGTATGCTCAGCAAATATCTGCGTAAATCACACCGCTGTGTTGTAAAATGACGGTATTAATTTGACAGTACAGCCGCATTTACAAGACGTTTTTGTGTTTTCACTAGCATGCCATACCTAGAATAATTACCATTAGTTTTGTTAATATCCGGTGTGACATTGAAAATCTCGTAGTTTATAAGCGTTATGTTAAAAGATTCGTGCTATTGTGTTATATTACATGTACATTATGTGTTTGCACACTGTTATAACATGCGTAAATTAATTGCTTCGTGTAAAATCAAATATGGTATCTTACTCAAGACGACAAACGACAGAACAGAAACAATTATAACATAATTTCATCGTCAAAACGCAATGTGTTAATATGAAACGTTTTGTTTTTGTGACGGACAGATGACTGTGCAAGTACGATTCTCGCATACTATGTTAAGGGATTCTAACTAAAATGCGCTCCTAATTACATTTAATACATCATATGTCCTGGGATGGTAATATATCGTGACTCAGCTCTATGTCTTGTTTTGAAATTATATCTGATTTAACAATCCTCTCCAGGTACAAACGGTTTAAGTCTAGCATATCCAGTTTCGTATCAACTTGCCAATAATACGTGTTTACTTTATTGTGAAGCATAGATTTTTGCAATTGTGGTGTAACTATTTATCGGTCGCACGTTAGCTCTGGTTGTTTTAAGGTCTCATGCAAACATCCAGTATTTCTGTAGTGTAATTGCGTGACATTTTCTTTAATGCTGTTCTAAATTACTGGTCGTATTAAACATCGTTTCACAAAATTAATTTCTCTATAAAACATTAGTTTGCGTTTGATACAATCGGCGATTTATACGTAATGTTCAATGCACACTTAATAAATGAAAATGTGATAAATAAAGTGTAAACACTGTGCATGCGAATGTGAATGCAACATTAAGTGGACACGGACATGTTTCTGACGTCTCGTCACAAATGATTGTTTTGTTTGTTTTTGGTGCAATACAGAAAGCATATTGTATGAGTGCCAAAAAGTATTGGTGCAATACAGAAAGCCTTGGCAAATTTACTTAAATAGTAAATAGCTGTAAGTTTTGAACTTCAAACCACCTTATATGTATTAAGTTCTCCGGGCGGTATGTGTAATATTGTATGAGTGCCAAAAAGTATGGATCCATACAGGGTTAAAACATATTATTGTTTTGAACTAATGTTTACATTCGTAGAAACAGGTGCATTTGCGTGTAATGGCATAGAAACAAAACTATGTGCCTTGCTTGAATAGTATGTATTTTACAATCCACCAAAACAAACAGTTTCGACAAATGAATAAACACCATATTACATATTCACTGTCAAGTTGGACGAAAATAACTCATGTATATCTGAATATTACAAGGCACATCAATGTTATCATTTACAATCACAATCATTAATTATTGTATCGAACTCATTTTACTGAATAAATGACGTTAATCAAGGCTACAAAGTACAGTACCAAGTGTAATGAGCTATTATATGTAATTGGTCATTTCCTTTCAATAATTTTTATGCTACCCCAGACCCCGAAAACATGTGTCCGTCTGTCATACCGCCAATCTGTCAGTCCATAGTTCCATTATTCCATCACACATGGATAGAGACATTTTTAATGACTTGGCACACGTTTTTTGACCCAATGCAATGGCGTTTCGAGCGCATAACAAGGTCCGTAGGTAAAAATTGAAGGTCACATTAAGTGGTCAAAAGTTCAACATGGCAGTTTGATTGTCCTGGTTATAACTTGACCATCGTTCGAGGGATTTAAACATGAATTGGCACACACGCTTTCCCCAATAAGACGGCGCTTCGAGCGAATGTGTCAGGTCATAAGCCAAATATTAACATTAGTGTTATATGTCAAACTTAGAGGTCAACAATCAAAACTGACAAAGAATGGAGTAATTTCCAAATGATTTGGCATAAATGAAACGATGTGTCGCACACATGAACCAATTTCAAAGTTGGCTACAATTCTGCTTGTTCGTGTTGTAAATGAGTCATGAAAGGAGGGTTTTAAAAAAGTTGATATACATGTTGGCCCTATTGAAATAATGTGCTATTTTCTTTGTCGAATAACTCTGATTAGTTCCATTAACCTTGACTAGATATCTAGGAAGTCAGAACGGTATCTTGAAAAAATACAACGGTTCTACTGATATTTTTGTATGTTTACGGTTCTCATTCTTACGCTACCATTATTATATGTGCCGAAGCTGTTTAAATGTCATGTACAATACAAATAGTAATGATGTGCAAAGTAAATTCCTCTGAACTGTAATGCATATTACCTTGTCAAATTGAATAATGTGTCACGTTCTACCAAATTTCGTTTATCCGAATCAGTCATCGTTTATGTATTAAGTTATGCAAATTTCAACCGATACATAGCTTCTTGCGGTCTCGGTATTAACCTAAATTTTTTAAAAATAAATATGGGACAAGTAATGAAACATTCTTAGCGTTTCCATTCACCTTGTCGATGGCAAGCCCCTCAGTAGCTTTAACATAAAAAGAAAACATTTATAGCCGCTTAACCCTACATTACAATGTCCCTGTTCCTAATTACAAATGTTGAGTCATAATAAAAGTAATTGATATTATGGACGCTTTGTCTGTCCGAGTAGAAAATACTTTCTGATGATAATATCAATATCTATCAGATATATACATGTATATCCAATTAAACTTCAACTTTAAATAATTTAATATAATCGGCCTTTATTTCAGTAAACCAAATTAATATAACACATCTAAATTCATACTTATTAAAACCACTTACGTTCGTATAGTTTATCTCCAACGAAATAGCAAGCAACTGTGTGATAAATGCGCCTTGTTTTTCAATAAATAGAACGTTCTTGTGTTACGAATGTCTTAAAGGGGCCTGTTAACCGATTGACAAATTGACAGTTTTCAAAATTGTGATCATAGATTCGAAAAATGGAGTATAGTGTATATAAAGGAGCGCAATAAACCTACTGACCTAGAAATTTACTTTAAATACCGTGTGTTCAAACAGTAACCATTAGTTGAAATATATAAAATTATAAAGCGTTTGTAACGCAAAACGATGGTATGGTTTCGAGTTTTTCTGTTGTTTTCTTTTAAATTGTTGAAGCATCGTAAATAACATACATAAAATAAAACATACAATACACCGTTAATTACGTAAGTTAGAATGGCCGAGAGGCAACTTTAAGACTTTGATCCGGATGACTGAATTAGTTCGAACCACGAGTGAATTAAATGTTTTTCTTTTGTTTCTTTTCTTATTTATGTACTTGAGCTTTGTATTTCAGATTCTTTAATTGGACAAGTTACGACGTTCAATGGCATATTTCAAAAATACAAACATCTGTCGACATGTCCATTTAAAAGTTTAAAAGGTTTTGCAGGATGGAAATGAGCTGTTTCTTTCCCCGCTTATTCTTTCTCTTTCACATTGTATAGCATGTATTCAAGTTTGATTGCAGCTATTATTAGTCTATACCTCACAGGTTTAACCTTTCCACGGTGTTTTATTTCAACGTTTTAGCAGTTGGACACATTTTACTAGTATATGCAGTTAAATATAATAGCACACAGTAATGAGATACAGCTTAATATTGTTTAAAGTTGTAGTACACTAGAGTAATCCCAACAATTTACTTCTTAAGATACTGCGCATTAGAAATTCAATGACCCACTTGAGTCTGTAATACCCGTACTGTCGCGTGTTTAATATTGTTAACATTAGGCCATACCTAATAAAGGAGTGACTTGATCTGTTAAACAACCCTGTTACAAGTATATGTATATTCTTTCGTCGCTTTGAAAAGAAAAACATACGCAAACGTTGCGAGTGTCTTGTCTTAAACTATTCATACAGTTTTATTTTTAATTGCGTTCACTAAATGCAAAGCACGCTGATGGTTTGAATAATGTATTAAAACATAGTGTCGCTTTTTTTTTAAGTATTTTAATTAAGAAGAATAAAGAAATTATTTACATTGAAATGTTAACAACCATATATAAAACATATGTATGCTGTAAATAATTTAAAACAAATGATCTATGCATGAATGCATGCCTAAAGTAAATGGAATATAGAAAAGTATTTATTCATTAATTTAAAATTAAATAATAGGTTAATTAACTTCATATTTAGTAAAACAAATTATATATTACATATATATTGACTGGTATAGCTGAAAACATCAATTACGAAAGATAGATTATAGTCTTTATTAATCTACAATCAAAACAAAAGTACACTTCAGGATATATATATATGGGATGCGTTACTTATAAATGTAACATGTGTTGCTTATTTATATGAGTGTTATATATCATACATATATGTTCAATTTTAGCTAAAAAGTTATAATTATATATACAATTTTCAATTTGTAACAGTTTTCCCAGGGCACACGGCATATGTTCCGACGAATGATTGAAACATATAATTTTGTATGACATTTAATTATTTGTAAACCACAAAGGACTTGTCTTATGGAATCTTCGGGATGATTGTAGAACCGGAGATAGCACATTAATTTCGTCTTAGCAGCAGCAGCAGCAACAACACCACCACCAACAACAACATCACGTAGGGTCACATAATATACACTTTAATAAGTTAAAGATGGGTGCGGTTGTATTTGTTCTGATGAAACTGCATTTTACAGGACTGGTGAATGGTGGAAATATACACTTTAAAAATAATAACAGTATTGAGTTATTCAGATGTAGTAGAAGGTTTTTAAAGACATATGCATATCTGTAATATACCTGTCCACAGGTAAAGATTGAAGACTTATGTAATAATATTTTAGCTGTTTTTGGAGGTACTTTCCTTTTGCACACTTATGCAAAGTTCAATATTTATGAAGTTTGTTATGCATGCTTGTAATATGTAATTGTGAAGTTTGATATTAATGCAGTAAATACTTGAATATAAACAAAGTAAAACTCTAGCTGAGACAGCAGGAGAGAACACATGCACATTAATGAACAAGTCTTAATTTATTTTCTATTATAACTATTTGTGAAGGCATGTTACATGTACTAATTTGTAATAAGTAACTATAAAGTCTGAACATTAATGAAGTTAAATTTTGAAACAAATGGACATCTTAATTTGTTTTCTATGCTATTTGTATAGAAAGGTTTACATTTATACATTTGTTTTCTACAATAGATGTGTATATCTCTTATAGTTATACTTGTAGAGCATGCAGATATAGTTTATAGTTTATATGCATGTTTGATGAAGCTTTATTTTACACTATTTGCCTAGGTTAATACGAAATATTACTTACACAGCTTGAAGATTAATGAATTTATTGTTTGAAATACTTTGGTAGATCTTCCTTATTTGTTTAATAACGGTATAAGCTTATAGCATATATTTGTAATTCGTTCTAATATCATTATAAGTTTGTTTCATTATGTCATATTTTTATCCATCATAGGTTTGATTAGGTGATACATGCTAATACAATTTTAATATAGCTAAAAGGTAACTACCATCATTGTTGTAAAATAATGTAATCTAATGTTAATATAACTAATCGTTTGATTGCAACTACAATCAATCCACATACCTTAAACTTCTTTTTGTACATTATCTGTTTGTTTCAATTGCTTTTTTTCTGAATTGTTTGAATCATGACTAGTTTATTCTATGTTAACAAGCATAATTACTTAGGAATGTTGTACTCTGTAGTCTCTGTTTGTAATTGTTTTTATAATTCATTCGTTAAGGCACATTTTCAATCATATTTGTATCAATGCACTAGCGGATCCAGGGGGTCCGGCGCCCCCCCCCCCCCCCAAAACATCCGGACCATACATATAAGGGCGTATATAAAACGGTAAAAACTGGATAAATAGGCTAAACAAAATTTCGTTTGCTTCGCTCGTTTAATTTGGTAAAAGACACGCATCATCTGTCAGTAAAACATACCCGACCTTGCCGCCCCTCTACGGTTTTTACGTACACCGTAGTACCGCCACCAAAGTTCGAAAACGATAAACGATAAACTATAGACAATGGATATATATACTTTTATTTGTGGATGATATTGTTTTCTTTTCTACATTCTTATTTTATATAAACATGTCAGATGCAATCTACCCGTGACCATTGGCACAGGATGCTAGTACCACAAAAAAGACATTAATACGTTTCGAATAATTATTATTGAAAGTTGAAATTCAAGTCAAATTAATGACTACTTTCGAATATAAACAGCTTTGTCTCAATTAATAGTTTAGTTCCAAAAGAGACCATTACACTTCGGTAAATGAATAATACAAACATTCTCGATGCGCGTGTGTTTCAATTTACTGATTTTATATGTTTAAAGATGTTCCTGATATATATAACGATAAATGTCATATACAATTTAGTGGATAGGCACATCAAACAAAATCAATTTACTGCCAAAGCAGGTGTATGACATACAGATGAACCAATATGACTTTCGAACATATGGTGAAGTATTAATTTATTCAGTGAAACAAAGTGCATTTGGTGATGATGATGGTGATGATGATGATGATGATGATAATGATGGTGGTGATGTGCACAGATTTATTATATATATTTGATGCGGATCTGTAGCTGATCACTGCAGATCCAAATACAACATAAAGGGGTTATAACTGCGCAATCAAAAGTTTACGCCCACACCCCTAACCCTAAATCCTGGACCCGCACCTGAAATGTAAAATTTAAAAATTATTTCATTCACTTGTCAGGGTCTCAATAACAGTAAGAGGCGTAGAGATGTCTTTAAATGTTTAAAATCAAAACTGTTTACTGTCTGCAAGATTGCCATTTTATTCAAAAAGAAAAGTGTATTAGGAATGGGATGGGGAATGTTATTTTAGTTTTGGACGTTCAAATTAAAGAGGTGTTTGTGTGTTGATTATAAACAAGAGTGCCATGAGGGCCTTAGGATGCTCACCTGAGACCTTGTAACCAAATTGGAATTTGCATCCCCGAGGCGTGGCTTATTTTTATCCCAGGGACATTATATGAACGATTTTGAAAAAACCTCTGGGCCTTGCGGTTTCAGGTCAAAAGCAACTTTGCTATTTAAGTCCACATAAAGCATGTGACCCCTCGGAGAGTGGCCAGATTTGACCCCATGGGTATAATTTGAACAATATTTGTAGAGGACCACTATGCAAAATAAAGGAAAGCGGTGGGCCTTGCCGTTTCAGAGGATAAGATTTTTAAAGCCATTTTGTTATTTAATTCTATATAAACCATGTGACCCTCGCGGCGTGACCAGTTTTACCCCAGGGGCATAATTTGAACAGTATTTGTAGAGGACCGTAATACCGAATATGAAACCTCTATGCATTGTGGTTTCAGAGGAAAAGAATTTACAAAGTATTTTTGCTATTTAAGTCTATATAAGCCATGTGACCCCTGGAGTGTGGTCAGTTTTCGACCATATTCATAATTTGAACGACATTTGTAGAGGACCTCTTGAGGATGTTACGTACCAAATACGTCACCTCTGGGAGTTGCGGTTTCGGACGAGAAGATTTTTAAAGACATTTTTCTATTTAAGTTGATATGTGACACCCGGGATGTGACCGGTTTTGACCCCAGGGGCATAATTTGAACAGTCTTTGTAGAGGATTACTACTTGATGTTACATACCAAATGAGAAACCTCTGGGCCATGCGGTTTCTGAGGAGATGATTTTTAAAGCCATTTTGATATTAAAAATATATAAATTAAGCGAACCCCTGGGCGTTGCCAGTTTTGACCCCCGGGGCCTAATATGAACAATCTTTGTAATGGACCACTAAAGGATGTTACGTACCAGATATAAAACCTCTGAGCCTTGCGGTTTCAGAGAGGAAGATTTGAAAAGTCATTTGCAAAATATTTTATATAAACCATATGACCCCCAAGGCGTGGCCAGTTTTAACCCCAGGGGCATAATTTGAACAATCTTTGTATAGGACCACTAAAGGATGTTAAATACCAAATATGAAACCTCTGGGCCTTGTGGTTTCAGAGGAGAAGATTTTAAAAATCATTGTGCTATAAATTCTATATATACCATGTGACCTCTGGGGCGTGGCCCGTTTTGACCCCAGGGGCATAATTTGAACATATTTTGAAAACGACCACTAAAGGATGTTACATCCCAGATATGAAACCTCTGGGCCTTGTGGTTTCAGATGAGAAGATTTTTACAGTAATTTTGCTATATATTCTATATAAACCATATGACCCGGGGCGGGGCTAGTTTTGACCCCAGGGGCATAATTGGAACAATCTTTGTAGAAGACCACCAAAGATGTTACATACCAAATATGAAACCTCTGGGCTTTGTGGTTTCAGAGGAGAAGATTTTTTAAGTCATTTTGTTATTTAAGTCTATATAAACCATGTGACCCACGCTGCGTGACCATATTTAATCCCAGGGGCATAATTTGAACATTATTTAGAGGACCAATATAGGATGTTACGTACCAATTTTGAAACCTTTGGGCCTTGTGGTTTCATAGAAGAAGATTTACAAAGTCATATATATATATATATATATTTATTTTTTATATAAACCATGTGACCCCAGAGGCGTAGCCTGTTTTGACCCCAGGGAAATAATGAGAACACAATTTGTAAAGGACCACTATAGGATGCTACATACCAAATATGAAACCTCTTGGCCTTGTGGTTTCAGAGGAGAAGATTTCTTTTGCTATATACTCTATATAAACCATGTGACCCCATGGGAAGTGACCAGTTTTGATCCCAGGGGCATAATTTGAACAATCTTTGTAGAGGACTACTATATGATGTTACATACCAAATGAGAAACCTCTGGGTCTTGCGGTTTCTAATGAGAAGATTGTGACCCCATGGGCAAAATAAGAACACTCTTTGTAGAGGTCCACTATAGGATGGTACATACCAAATATGAAACCTCTGGGCCTTGTGGTTTCAGATGAGAAGATTTTAAAAGTCATTTTGCTATATATTCTATACAAGAAGGCCACGATAGCGCTAGGTCTCTCACCTGAGTTTAAGGCGTCATAATGGCTTATAACAAGAGGGCCAAATAGCACTAAACCACTTACCTGAGTATAATGATCTGGGCCTTGCAGTTTCAGGGGAATTTTAAAGTCTAAATAAACTATGAAACCTACAGGGCGTGGCCACTTTCTATCCAAGGGGCATAATTTGAACAATTGTTTTAGTGAACAATGTTTCAAGCCAAATATGAAACCTCTGGGCCTTGCGGTTTCAGAGGAGAATTTTAAAGCCCACTTTCCATATCAGTCTATAAAAACCATGTGACTCCCAGGTGTGTCATTTTGCTATTCAAGTCTATATAAACCATGTGATCCCCTGGGGCGTGGCCAGTTTTGACCCCAGGGGCCTCATTTGAACAATCTTTGCAGAGGACCACTATATAATGTTATATATCAAATGTGAAACCTCTGGCCCTTGCGGATTCAGAGGAGAAGATTTTAAAAGTCATTAGCTTTTTAAGTCTATATAAACCATGTGATCCTCGGGGCGTGGCCAGTTTTGACCCCAGGGAAATCATTTGTAGAGTCTTTGTAGAGGACCACTATACAATGTTAAATAGCAAATATAACACTTTAAAGTGATTTTGCTATTTAAGTCTATATAAACGATGTGACCTCGGGGCGTGGCCAGTTATGACCCCAGGGGTATCATTTGAACAATCTTTGTAGAGGACTACTATACAATGTTACATATCAAATATGAAACATCTGGGCCTTGCGGTTTGAGAGGAGAAGATTTTGCTATTTAAGTCTACAAAACCATGTGATTCTGTGACCTCGCCAGTTCTGACCCAAGGGGCATAATTTGAATAATCTTTGTTGTGGACCACTATACAATGTTACCAATCAAATACAAAACCTCTGGGCCTTACGGTTTCAGAGGAGAATATTTTTAAAATCATTTTACTATATAAAATATGTGACCCCCGGGACGTGGCCCGTTTTGACCACAGGGGCATAATTTAACCAATCTTTGTAGAGGACCACTTTACAATGTTATATACCAAATAAGAAACCTCTCTAATAGTTATTTTGCTATTAAAGTCTATCCAAACCATGTGACCCCAGGGGTGTGGTAAGTTTTGGCCCAATGGGCATAATTTAAACAATCTTTGTAGAGGACTTCTATACAATTTAAATGCCAAATATGAATCCTCTGAGCCTTGCGGTTTCAGAGAAGAAGATTTTTAAAGGCGTCTTACTATTTAAGTCTTTATAAACCATGTGACACCCTGGGGCGAGGTCATTTTTCACCCCAAGGCCATGATTTGAACAAAATTTGTAGAGAACCACTTTAGGATGTTATATACTGAATAGGAAACCTCTTGGCCATGCGGTTTCTGATGAAAAGATTTTTACTATTTAAATCTATATAAATAATGTGACCCCCGGGGCGTGGACAGTTTTGACCTCAGCGACATAATTTGAATAATCTTTGTAGAGGACTACTAGACGATATCACATGTCAAATATGAAAGCTCTGAGCCATGAGGTTTAAGAGGGGAAGATTTTTTTTAATTTTTAATTTTTAAATCATTTTTTAGCTCTGGTGACATACATATGCAGCGGACCAAAACGATTTCAACAACTATTAAAGCGGGTCACCCAAGGATTATTCCTCTTAAGTTTCATAAAAATATGTCAAGCGGTTTAGGAGGAGATGTTGATTGAAATGAAAATGTTGACGCACGACGCACCACGGTCAAAAAGCAATCACAAAAGCTCACCATGAGCACGTTGGTTCAGGTGAGCTAAAAAAAAACTTACCAATCACAGTACATAAACTCGAAAACATCTTGTTAATTATTTGTTACTAGATATGACATATATCACGAATATTTAAATCGGGGTTCCCTCTGGCATTTGATAAGTTGTCGCCACTTTTTTCATCAAATTTGCAAACTTGGAGCCAATTAGGCGTCGCACGTAATTTTTAGTAAGAGACGTTAGGGTGGCATGCATACTATATATAACTTATATTTTCACTTATAATTGTTACTGTAATGCAATAATAATTATTCATGATGAAGAATACAATAAATAAACAAAACACCATATATCTCTTTAATCAATTTATTTCAATAACATTGAATTTAATAAGTAACAAAACATAGCACATACAAATGCAGTAAAATAATTATTTCTTTATTATTATGTGCATGGATCATAATAGTTTCAACAAGAAATATTTTAGCAATGCTCTATTAATATCTATATTAACATCATCAATATAATTTTTTAAATAGACATTTGACAATGCTTAAATTTTACTATTTTACTTATAAATATGATACATATTAATACATAAATAATCACATATATGAAGTAGCATGTGACTGCTATTTAAAGGGACCATTTTTACTTATGACTTTTAAATTTTGTAATATTGTAATGATACATAAAACTTTAAATGTCCTGATATGGGTACCCATTATAATTTCTTACTAACACCTATCAACAACCCCTGTGGATCACACAAATACATTATCTTTATATCTGCCTTCAAAATTATGCACAATTGTCTCGTTGCTGAGCTTTTTGTAAACATGAAAGGTTGTCTCGTGTAGGCTACGCATTTTTCAGCTTGACAAGTTACAAAACGTATTTTTGTATTTGAAACTTATGAATGAAATGAAATGATACATCAGAATAAAGTTTACTGGCCCTTCTTTGTTATTATGTCTGCTGATATACACAGGTCATATGGAAAATCACAGTTCAGAGTCTGCTTTACGTGTTTATCAACTAGTTTTAAACCACATCACCACTATCTAACTTTAAGATAAATATTGTATGTCATTAATCTCACCTCTGACATTTTCAAGATCATTGTGGATGATTATTCTAGACGTCCTGTGAACCTTACATTGAACGTTTGCTTTCATTGTCAGGTGATTTTGAGACATGATATCGTTCATGTGATCAGCTGAAAGAGTGAATGATAACCTGATTATCTTACTGTCAGCTGATTGAAATAGTATCATCCCACTCTGGATTTTTAATATGTTGGCAGCAATAGAAACAGGGATGTCAAAATAAATTGTCGGTATTGCCCAGCTTGTCCCAGAGCATATACGGACACGTGAAATCTTACTAAACTTATGTATAAATACTGTATATTACAGAAAAGCAGCAAAAATCAACTGTAAAAAACACAAAATTAAGGCAATACAAGATTTTGCCATTACTGGGAAAGTGTGCCAATATACTGGTTGATATCGCATATATAAGTTCTCATATTCTACTAATCTTGGGTGCAGTTGGCTGCAGGTGGCAGTCATCAAAGCACTCGTCAAAGAGCGGTCCTTCCAAGTTTTAGTCAAATGTACGGGTGTCATCTGAGGTGTAGCCTTCAGCACTCTGCAATAACATAGAAACACTGTATACATCAAATACAAAATAACCAACTTCATAATTCATTAAACTGCAATAAATGTAGAATTCAGACAATTCCAGTACACTGAGCACTTCCTGATTAGGTGTGAGACGAGCAGTAATTGACTACCTGGGTACCTGGTACTAAATTACCCGGGTACCGAAAATAGTTTCTTTTGCTAGAACATAAACGAGACACTGTTATGAAAATAATACCACGTAAAAATGTATATTACAATGTGTTGGTAGTACCGTCAGATACAAGTTGTGACCCAAGACTGAGTTAGAATTTGAAGGGATATAGTAAATGTTCACCCATGAAACGTTTATGTGAAATTGTTTTGTAAGTAAGCCGGTGTTTATTGACAAAACAACTGTTAATGTTTCTTTCAGATAATTTCTAGTTGATTGTTTTTGCATGAAAAATACTTCAAACTCCTCCTTAGACTTAAAACTGTTTTTCTGGATTAATTTATTCTTTAATATAAGAAACAAAATATGGAAATGCTTTTAGCTGGTACTATGTGATTCTGTTATTTGTATTGCACACAAAAATTGTCTGATATGTGAATATATAAAGTTTATAAATTGGCCAGAGTACAGGAAAAAGGGACATGCGCATACAGCATATAGAGCTTCTCATGGCAAGATTACCTAGTTTCAGGAAAGGTATATTTTGTTTTTGCACAAGTAAATGTATCTACAATGATATAAATTTAGAACATAGTTATTAACTAATCAAACAAATTTAAACTGTATCTGTCTCCGTCACCATTTCTATGATAAACACAGACAAGCATTGTAAGTCACCTCGTGTGTCACATATAGATATATATGATATATAGAAAGAGATATGGAGAGATAATTGTCCCACATAATGCAATGACACACATTAGGCAAGCAATTAAGCTACACTGGAAATGAAACTGAAAATATACAGAAGACATCGATTAGCAGCATATATATATGTGACGCGGTCAGCGAAAATGAGTCCTGTGGCGGTAACGACGTAATCGAGCAAAAACGAGATTAAATTTTCTTCACGATTTTCTCCAATTATTTCCTTGTTTAATTAAGGACGTATGCCATTAATATGCAGTAATTTCGACAGAAAATGTCATAAGTAACAAACTTATTATCTTTAGCGCTTAAATATTTTGAAATCAATAAATGTTACTGTTTTGTAACCAGTTTATTAGGGTAATTTCCACCGGGCTGAAAGTGTCGCTAGTCGCCATTTTGTGTAAACAATGTTGTTTTGATATCGGAAATGTCCTTGTTTTTTGGTTAATTTTAACATTAAAGCTGTATTGTTGGACGTTATATGTAGAAAACCAAATTCAGCAGGTACGTATGGCATTTTCGGTTGTTGTCATTGTTTATCTATCGAATTATTTGCCTTTTCCTTGTCAAAATTATCAGCAGAGTTTGACCCGGAAGTAATTTTTATCAGACAATATATTCAAGTAGCGGCAATTTCAAATTGTAATTTCTCAATAAAATAACGTTAAAAACTCATATACATATATTAAGTTTACTAGTTTTTATAAAAAAATTTGCAAAGGCTTTTACTTTTTATTTCTAAAATGCGAACATACTTATGCCATTAAATGTTAATGGAAGTCTTCAAGACATTATTAATGCGTTTTGCTTTTTTTCATAAAGACTTGTGGTTTGTCCATCTTTTATGTTGAACTCATGCCTGAGCATTGATCGCACTTAAAAATTATCTTTGTGCATAAGTAATTTTTAAAATTGTCCTTCAAACCAATAAACATTTCTACTTATTAGTATTAACAATAACAATTGGTAAAGCAACTTTACTGCATAAACAAACTTTAAAAAAGCAAGTTGTATTCTTCTAGATGTTTCTTATGGTTTGTGAATTCTGATCGGCTGGCTCATAGCAGGTACCCTAAGAAGCCCAGACAGTTGCACTGTTTCTTATATCATAGGCCGATTGTTTTTTAAGAGCATTGAATGAAACTAAGGCATGGCCAGATTGACCCGCCTCATTGCTTTGTAACTGTAAAGTCATTTGACCAACCAAAATATCTGACAATACACATGTCTGCAGGAGTTTTTACTACTTAAAATAGTACTTATTCATAATATGAGTACAGAAACTTTGTTAAAAATAAAATAGAACTTGTTAATATTTAGTTTTGTTGCAATTTTTTCATCAAATATATTTGTCAAAACTTCTGGTGGAAGTTGTACAAAATTTTGATATGTGCTGTGTTTAGAAATTATGTTATTGTTATGTTCAGAAAACTATTAGGTTGACTGAATCCACCAGAAAGAAGGTGTATGTGATGCAACAGCAAAACTATATTTGTTTTATTAGTTTTTTAGAGAAGCAAGTGTTTTATCTTGCATATGAAGGCTCGGCGCCAGGAAAAGGGGCCCACCCAGCTGTAAGCTTCCTCCGCCATTACCTTAAAGGCTATGGTCTTGGTGAGAGGTATGCTAAATTCCACTTCCACAACTGTAATGGACAGAATAAACATAATACCGTCCTGGTCAATGCTGTGTGGAGGAAATTGACTGGTTAGTAGTCTGCCTTAAAATGCTTATAGTTATACATAATTCATACACCATTCACATGTTATTTTCTTTGACACTGGGATGATTTTATTTAATGTGCAAAAAATATGCACAGTTTCCGCATTGTTTAAAAAACAGTCCCAAAGCCTTATGTATTTAACAACATATCTTCATTTGTTGGATAGTCTATCTTAAAATTGCTAACTTAAATTTATAGTTCAAGTTATCAAGTGACTGGCATTGGCTGTGGGAAAACAAATAGCGAATATGGATGCTGTAACCATGCAGGTATTATGAACTATGAACCGAGTATTATTCAACATTATATGATCATGTCACCAAATTACAGAAACCATACCGAGCTTGAGAAATTAATCTGATGATAAATGCCATAAGAAATCCCTACTATATGTACTTTTTAATTAAAAAACACATCTATTAAGGACTTGATAGTTAATGAATGACATTAATTTATATTATATTAAATTTACATTGTACTGTACTATTTATACAGGACACAGCCACAACAGTCATGAAGTCGTGCCATTATGACCATAATATGCCACATCTGGTTTCTTCAGTAGAATGTAGATGCACCTCGTGTTGAAAGCTTACTGATGGTCCCGATGTAAAAGTAAAATGTGGGGAGGCCAGGTGTCAACCTTCAGTCTAATGCAATTGCGAACAAAATATTTGGACCAGGTTTCACCGTTTGTCTTCAGAAAGGCAGTGGTATCTCCATGATGAAATCTGACAGTTTTGTCGTACAACTGTTGCTAACCTGCCAATTACCTTTAGTTCCTAAATGGAATCATCACAGACAAAAATGAAGTGTTGAATGTTTGTTTTTATGTGTACACATTTAATAATGTTTGATCATAACTGGACAAAAAAAATGTGTTTTGCCATAACTGTTAAACTTAACAAAAGCTCTAAAATTCGTTTTAAGTTGACCAGGGCCCCTATTCGCAAAGCTCTATAGGGAAAACCTACGTTTTTTTTAAATCACAAAATTCTTTAAGTATATGGAGGTTTCATGAAGAAGTCTTTTTATTTTTAAATGCTTTAAACCAGTAAAAATTGCTTAGGTGTTAAGTATTTTACCATTTTGTAAACAGAAATAATTAACACATGTAAAACACATAAGTTCTATTTAAGATTTCCCTTCGGAAATTTTTGAATACTGGCCCAGTACATTTACCAGTATCTTATAATACTCTATTACATGTATCTTGTTTTCATGTGGAAATTTTTGAATACTGGCCCAGTACATTTACCAGTATCTTATTATACTATAGTACATGTATCTTGTTTTCATGTGGACAAAACCTAAGTATTTTAAAACTGGATAAGTTTTAGTTGCTTTTGTAGCGATGAAAAATTATGATTATTGTTTTTGTTACAAACTATAAGTAATACAATTTAAGTATTATGTTCTGTGTAATTGTTCTAGTGTTATCAAGTTTGAATAAATGATATTAGTAACTTTTTGTTTGATTGTTTAACGTACCGTTTAAGGATGCAATTTTGTTCATGTGTTTAATATTCAATTAATCAATACTAGTGTGCGTGCTAAAACTATAAAGGTTGTTTTTACAAACACATGTGACATGCATTACTTAAATCATTATTGCATGTTTGTTTGTTATACTGCCCCATTAGCATCTAAAATGATGCTGCTATGTGGACAGTTACTGTCTTCAACAATGTGTGCTTTCGATGAAATGAATCTTTTATGCATCAGCTGTAGTGTGCATATTTAAAAGAAGTAAATTGGCCGATAGAAACAAGTATTATGGATATCAAATAAGTAACACAGATTATTTTGCTTAAACCTACATACATATAAATTGATTCCAAAAGGCTGGTCAAGATATTTCATGGCAGTGCAATTATCACAAAAGATGTACTTTAATAATTTTCTAAATAAGATACTAATATGCAAATACAATGTGTTCACCAAGATTTTGGTAACATATTTGAAATTGGTAATGTGCACTCAGTTTTAAATTTAAATAACTAATTTTCTAATTTAGTTACCACGGAAACTGTGTTTTGAAACATTTTTGTAACAATGTGAGGACAAAATGAAAACTAATATAGTATACAACTGTAGTATATAGTCTTTGATAATAGTGTTGTCATTGTGTATTGTTTGTATATCACTATAAGTAATATAAAGTGTAATTTTTTGTTATTATTTTTGCACAAAATATCACATTTTGTATTATATATATAATGTTCACATACCAATTTCCAACAGTCTTTAAAATTTCTGTTCACTGGAGAATTTTGAAGTCTAAGAATGTTAGATGGAGAAGAGACGTCAAACGTTTTTACAAGGAGTATTAACCTCTGAACTGTACATTTTGACAAGTGAATTTTCATTTTCAAATTCAACATTTCATGTTGTTTGTCGTTACAAACTGTTTATTTACGGACTTTTGCTTATTTAATCATGAGCGTGTTGAAAACGCTGCATATTACTATTATGTTTTTGATTTCTAATTATCGTTCAATCTCGTCCTTAGTCTGTTAAAAACATGGCACACTTCTATTAATTGCCGGTATCGACAACTAAAGAAAAAGCTGTTTGTTTTACGTGCAAATAAAATGCCAATTTAATTGCCTTGGGTCATATAATCAGTCGGCGGTTATCACCTTATCGATATGCATTCAGTTTCACACTTCAGTTAATTTAATCGTACCGCTTGCACCACTAAAAATCAATAGGTTACGCAGGCGCAAATAAATTCCTTCTTTGTTACATATAAAATATTCAAAACTTGATCTCACTTTTCACCATGACCAAGCTACTTTCGAATATATCACCATACATTGTTAGAAAGGTGAGGACATAACCTTTCGACAAAACAGCATGTCAAAAAATTATATGCGTTGTAACTCAAAATATTTACCTTAGAAGAAATACACCGGTTTTTACGCACATGGAGGCCGCCATTTTGCCTTTTTTCTTATTGCATACATATATACCTTTAAAATGATACCAAAACAAATCATTTAAACTGTATTTTACAAATTATATGCATCCTGCACTCAACCATATGTGCTTATTATCTAACTGACAGATGTAACCCTGAGGATGTGACTTCCGTTTTTGGGTAATTAGACCTTTAAGAAAACCCAACCCTTTCAAATTTGAATGAAAACCACAATTTTCATCAATCTGATCTATTTCGAGAAAGAACATGAAGTCCTATTACACTGGTTTAAAGATTTTTTAGAAAAAAATATAATTGAAAATGTCACATATAATGGACGGAAAAAAATGTACTTGGGTTCATCTGGAAAACATGACTTTAACTCGGAATTTAGTATAAATTTGAGTTATAATAGGCATAGCAGATACAATTTATAAAGTCAGAAGTGGAAACAATCTTCATTGGCATTCTAAATGTTACAGAATAGGTTTTTAGTCCGTTTTGAATACAAATGTTTCTGCATTTGTGGGGGTAAAATCCATATACATGTAGAATTTCAGATGTCATTTGACCGCAGAAAGGGTTTGTTTACATAACAATCAACATATTTGACCTCCTGTCACACAACAAAATAAAGAATCTGACCCCAAAATGTCAATGCCAGATATTAATTAACAGTCTTCTGTCACACCTGAACCTGTGGGTGAGGTCAGCCGCCTGCAATCTTCAATCTGTTTCAGGTACTCTCTGCTGAGTAATCTGTGAAAATAAAACGGTTTTCTGTGCATGTTTACTTAATATTGTGATTACTAGTGTAACAATAATTGTACATATACACTAGTTTACAAAGTTTTATTTACTGCGATAAGGCTAGACGCTATGCCAGCTCCAGATTGTCGAGCCCACGTGCGAACAGTTCAGTTCAAAAACGGGTTTGAGAGTCCCAACAAGGATTAAACTCTTGCTTTTCCTACTGGTGTCGATAAGAAGAATACCAGGCTGGAAAAGAAGTCATTAGATAGTAGTGTACATGGCAATAATCATGTACTAACCTTCAAAGATACCGATGGTACGGACACGGATACTTCATTTATCTCCCTGGTAAAGGGAGATAAATGAAGTATCAGGAAGATAATTGGCTGAAATGAGTTAGATCCCTGTGTAGCTTAGTCACAGATATAACCCAGTTAGTGGAGTCTGCTTATCAGTAAAATCAATACATCGCTATGTGTCTACATGCTACCACAGTTGTAGATCAGTATCATTACACATTGTAAACATTGATAGCCTGCTTCTGACCTATATTTTGGCTATGTGTGGAGCAATACAATTTTCCACTGTATGTCCTGGCATCCAGTCAGGAAAAAAGATGTAAACAACAATCAATCGCTAGAATTCATGTTGTAAACAAGCAATCAGAATATATGATTTAGATCATGTGATTTAGTGCCTGAAAGGGTTAATTATATTCTGTAGTTTTGGGACTGTTTAGTTAGTAACATATTCCGTATCATTTAATCATGTAACTTTTGGAGTGACTTTTACATTTGAATTGGGATTTAGGAAACTCAAGTAATTATCTTACATTATTTTTAAAGCTGATTTATTATATCTCCTTAATTGAACAATTCTTCTACACTGTTTCACATTTTCTCCTTAATTGAAAAATATGTTTACACTATTTAGAATGCATCATGCTTCTTGCTAGTATCTGCTTCTATGGTATATATAAGTAAGGGTTTGTAGGACTCTTTTTATAGTTCAACAAAATAAAAGTGACTTCCCGTGCATCACTTTCATTACATTTCTTCTCACCTGGGCACTTCATGCTCGATGAGCTATTGGTATATGGGGACTGTCCTGAGTTGTCCGTAGTGCATCGGAACAATTGGGCATGTGGACGTGACACAAACTTCACTTTCATTCAATCTTTACCAAACTTGCACAGTTTTTTGTATGATCATAACATCTTGGATAGAAAATGGGCCAAATCAGACCATGAACACCAGAGTTATTGCCACATTTTAATGAGAAAGACTGAAAACTAGACTTTGTGCAACATACACGCCAGTACGTGCCACGCGAAACCCGCAAAAGTCGCGCTGTCGAGACGAGCCTTCAATCAATATTCGCGAAGCGACGTCACGAAAGTTCGCGACGATTCGCGAAATATAGCGGGCGTCCTCAGTGCGAGATTTCGCGGTGATTATGTCAGGAAATGTAATCGCGATTCGCGGCGATTTTACAGGTATATGTGCATCTGCTCTTTAAAAATTAAGTGTTGTACAATTGTACGGCCTTTTCGCAATATTCTACATTGTGTCGCATAGTGTATGTTAAATGTAGATATATTAATTTTGTATCCTTCATATTACGGTTAATTAATAAAAAATTCTATAATAAAGCACTATTATTTGACAGTATTAATCAAAGAAAACAGGGAAAACGCAGATAAAAGTCAAAATGAATTTATATAGTGTGTATATACGTTTAAAAAGTTTACATTTACAATTCGGACAATAATCATAAACAACTTAAAATTATAAATCACTGATCATTTGTTCTCTACACATAATCACCCCTTTTTCGTATATGCCACATTTCACTCATTCGCTAAATTTGAATTTGATGTCACCTTTTCAATAATATTAACTGATGTGCATTTAAATGATTTATTAGTTAATCGTTAATTAATTGTTTCGATTGTTATGTGAATGTGTATACGGGGTTCTTGTGATGATTATTAACACGCATTATTATCTTATTCTTTATGGGCTTGATTATTTCAAACATTCCTTCTTTTAGAATATCCATTAAGTTTATTTGTTTACATGTACAAATATGTCATCCTCACCCGTGCACCAGCATATTCAATTTTATCGTATGGTTTTATGTTAGTATACTTTTGTACACTAGCATTATATTTACTGATTTCAAACCATATGCATGTAGAATTGTTAAATGTTATGTCTCACACTATATTTACACTCGCAAAACAAAATTCGATTGTCTTCTGTATGTACAAAATAATATCACACTCAGAAACTGAGAGTTTATTTAATTGTTTTGATATATCTTATTTTGAAACTTCAAATTAATAAATATATACGAGTTTAAAAAAAATAATACAAACCTCTTCTTCTGTTTTGACCAATGCACGTGAACGAACTTAGCAAATTCCATCCGCTTCGTATTGCACTAAAAAGTGTGTCTTCGAACGCCGTAAGGCCATTATAATCACTATTTAGTCTCCTCAGTACTATTTCAAACACTATAAGATTATAATTTTCAACAGGATGCAACACTTGTAATTCAGCCCAAAAATACAACTGAAAAACACTCCACTGAAAAAGGCAACTTTGACGATAGGTTTCAAAATTTAAAATGAACATGCTTATATGTATTCGTACAAAATATACATTTGGTAAAATGAAAGTTTGCTTATTTTGAGTTTTCGCACTTTTATAGCAATTAGCACAGTATGCGGACGTCTTGTCTTCTCATTGGGGTACTAAAGTATAGAAATTAGCACAGTATGTGGGCGTCTTGTCTTCTCATTGGGGTACTAAAGTATAGAAATTAGCACAGTATGCGGGCGTCTTGTCTTCTCATTGGCGTACTAAAGTATAGCAATTAGCACAGTATGTGGGCGTCTTGTCTTCTCATTGGGGTACTAAAGTATAGAAATTAGCACAGTATGTGGGCGTCTTGTCTTCTCATTGGGGTACTAAAGTATAGAAATTAGCACAGTATGTGGGCGTCTTGTCTTCTCATTGGGGTACTAAAGTATAGAAATTAGCACAGTATGCGGGCGTCTTGTCTTCTCATTGGGGTACTAAATTATAGCAATTAGCACAGTATGTGGGCGTCTTGTCTTCTCATTGGGGTACTAAAGTATAGCAATTAGCACAGTATGTGGGCGTCTTGTCTTCTCATTGGGGTACTAAAGTATAGAAATTAGCACAGTATGTGGGCGTCTTGTCTTCTCATTGGGGTACTAAAGTATAGCAATTAGCACAGTATGCGGGCGTCTTGTCTTCTCATTGGGGTACTAAAGTATAGAAATTAGCACAGTATGTGGGCGTCTTGTCTTCTCATTGGGGTACTAAAGTATAGCAATTAGCACAGTATGCGGGCGTCTTGTCTTCTCATTGGGGTACTAAGGAGACGGCGCGTCTACTCCATTGTATTTTATGCGAACCAATTATCCGTTATATTTTGTATTGAGGATCTATTAAATTATTGTGCTAATTATCAGAATAACAGTAACAATTAAACGTAACGGTAGCAAAACTTTCTGTAAAAGTTTTGAAAAACATGGACACATGATAATTATAATGACAAAAACCGTTTAAACTTTTTTCCAAATTGTCAATCTCTTTTCATAAAACAAAAAAGAACACGCGTATTATCCGTAATGTGCACATCGCAAGTAAATTTGTAAATAAAGCAATGTATATTTTATTTTGTTTAAATTTTATAAGAACATTGATAAATGTATACAATAAAATAAATTTCTTTTACATTTTAAATTTTCTGCAACATATGTCACGTCTGAATTTGAATGATTTTGTAGCTAATATTATTCAAAGGAATACATTCAAATATTAATTCAGCAAAGTGAAAATATTGCGTACATGTGTGCATTTTAGTAATTATTTTCTCTTCACGATTCATGGCGGGACAAAATTATTCGCCACGAAAGTTCGCGAACAAGCGCGAATTGTCGTCGCGAGAATTAGCGAAAATTCGTGACATCGCGAGCGAGCGATCTGCGCTTCGCGATGAATCGGCTCGTCGCATTTCGCGAACTTTACGGGTTTCGCGTGGCACGTACTATACAAACTTCATGTTTCCTTTAAATTGGACCAAACTTGAACAGCATGTACATAACTGAATATTTCAAAATAATCAATACAATGGCCTATATTGGGCTACAAGCACCAGAGTTATTGCCCCTCATTTGTGAGAAACAATGGACAATATGGAGTATAGAGACTTCATTTATTGCCTAATCTGGACCAATTTGCACTGTTTGTGTTTGACCATAAGGTCTCAGTCAATTCCCAATATGGAACATATGAGACAAGAAGGATCAGAGTTATGACCCCAGATAAAACCAGGACCACTGGAGTTATTTCCCTTTCTTTGTGAAAAAATTTGCAAAAATGGACTTCGTGTAACCTAGAAACTTCATTTTTCATTTGATCTTGATAATACTTGCACAGCTTGTGTATGACCATAAGATCTCATAATAAACCAAGGTTTTGCGCTGATTAGGCAGCTTATGTATGACCATAAGATCTCATAATAAAGCAAGGTTTTGCGCTGATTAGGCTATACAGAACAAAGTTATATGCCCATTTGTTTGATAAAAAGAAGCAAAACATGGACTATGGTCAGGGTAGAGACTTTATTTTTTGATTTGGGATGGAAGCAGATAGTATTTCAGCAATCGGTGAATTAGTTTTGGTATTTGAGCTGTTAACCAGTAAGCTAAATATCATTTACAAGACCTGAAACACAATTAAAATAGAAATAATACATCAAGTACAATGGTATGTTTGATTGAATAGTCCTAATCGATGATAGACATAATGCTGACTGTTGTCTTGTATTGCTTTCTTTTGTGACTGTTTTAATTATTGTTCTGTTGAAATAAAAACAAAGAACAGTACATTGAATTCAGCTTGATGTTTGAACCTCAAAAACGTGCCATTGCATAGATTGGATGTCAACCTCTGTGTAATGAAAGTGTGCTTGTGCATGGCAAACATATCATCATTTGCTTGTGGTTCATCTTGGTTCCAACAGTTTCGACAAAACATGCAATTTTATTGCGCCATTTAATTGCCAGGTAAATTACAGAAGTAGGCTGGGCAGGCACGAGACTGTAGATCGCCTGTAGATTGCCAGGTTAGCTACAGAAGGAGACCGGACAGGCATTTGTATTGCACCTGTCGAATTGCCAGATCAGGTTGTCTGATTTGGGTCATTTTGTAGGGCTGTCATTAGCTGATCTCTGTCATTGCCAGTACTCAGGTGAGCGCTTTGGGACATCATGACCCTCTTGTTTACAGACATATTCCAACAAATTGAATTTTTGTGTGTGATGAATTTGTTATTTGCGGAGGCTTTAATCTTGTATTAGATGTGAACTTGGACTAATCGATTTATAAATCCATTAATAATAATACAAAGGCTAGAGAAACATTATATCTTTAATCAGGGATAAAACTGATACTTGCAGATATCTAAATGGTAATATCCAATAATACACATGGAGACGGTTAAAACCGTTACAGCAGGCTAGGCTTGATGTTTTCCTAACTTTTAATAGTTTGTCCTCTAAAATTAGAAAATCAAATATAAATTCCATTTATAAATTTGATCGTTCAATTATTGACTAAGAAATTAATTTTTTGGAGATATAGCACATTGAAAAGGGCTGTTGAAATTTATTAATTCACTTTAAAATTATATGGAATATTTAAATTACATTAATTATTTGATTGCGTATTCAACATAGAATGCTTAGAAACACTTAACAACAATGACATACTATTTGTGAGCAATGGCAAGTTATTCCTAGAAACATTACTTATGGAAATTAGAGGGAAAACAATTTCAATGCCATCATATAAAGCTAAGTTAAACAAAAACATAAATCAAATTTAACTATGAAAATATAACTACTTGAAAAGTCATTAACTGAAACAAATATTAATCAACCTCAAGATTTACCAAATGAATTAGGAAATTTGAGGCAAAATAAACTCAAAGAATCACTTATTCGTTCTAGAGCTAAATGGCTAAAAGAGGGGCAAAAACCTACAAAATACTTTTGCTCTCTTGAATCTAACCATTATACATACAGGGCAATACTTTTTATTGAAACAGAAAATGGTATTAAGTTCAATGAGCAAAATTATATTTTAAATGAACCAGTTTAATTCTATAAAACATTGTACAAAAGAGATGAAAATAAAATTGCATGTGATATATATTCTGATTTTTCTAATGTTAATATACCAAAACTAAGTAACGCTCAATCTGAATCTTAACAAGGACTATTTACTATGGAGGAAGTTGACTTTAAACTTAAAAAATATGACAAAAAGAAAGAAGTCAAGATTTTGATGGATTTACTGCTGACTAGTACAAACAAATCGTTTGAACAAATTAGGCCAATTCATAGTATGAATATAAACAAAGCAAAACTCCATTAATTATGCCTTCAATACTTATTCATTGTCCATAGCTCAAAAACATGGAATAATAACTTGCATCCCAAAATACAACAAGCCTCACCGTTATTTACAAAATGTAAGACCATTAACCTTATAAAATGTTGTTTATAAACTGGCATCTGGGTCCATTGCAAATAGACTAAAACAGTCCTTGATATTTTAATCTTGAAAGATCACACTGGTTTCATAAAAGGGCGTTTTATTGGTGAAAGCACTATATTACTTTATGACATCTTAAAATATGCTGAAGATAATAAATTACCTGGATAACTTATGACAATCGTTTTTGAAAAGGCATTTTATACCTTATCTTTTCAGTTTATAGAAATCACTTTTAGATTTTTTCATTTTGGACCAATGTTTTAACAAATCAATATCCATGTTTTTGCACAGTACTATGGCCTCTATACAAATAAATGGATTCTTGTCAAATTCATTTGGTATATAGAGGGGCTGAAGTCAAGGAGACCCAATAAGCGCTTAGATTTTTATTTTATGTGCGGAAATTCTTGCTATTATAATTAGAGAAAGCTAAAAAAAATAGAAGGTATAACAATTATAGACATAGAATACAAAATATCACAATTTGCTGATGACACATCTTTATTAATTGCCAAATCTCAATAATCTCTTAATTAAACATTTGACATTCTTTATGAATTCTCAATATACTCTGGACTGAAAATAAACTATGAAAAAAATCACTTAGCTTAAATAGGTTCTATAAAGTACAGTACTAGGTCGATAAAAACTAAATACAAACTGACATGGGGAGCAACCACTTTTAAAGTACTTGGAATAGTGTATGACATAAATTTAGACAACATGGTAATGAAAACTTTTGTTAACAAAATCTACATATTGTTTATTTTTAAGGTTTAAATCGAGTTTGGTTTAACACCATAGTTATTTTCTCTTCCACAGAGATTGCCCGTTTATAAAACTGATAACCATGATTTTGCACTATAAACCCGCCGGTATGTACATTCAGAGAATGTGTTGGTAAAGAAAATTTGATGACAAAAGGTCGCAATGTCATTAAAAGTAAGATAATCATGCTTGTATCCCAAAGAAAGACCATGATATTGTACACCGGACAAAAACGTTGGCTCATCAGGTTTTTTGCCCGACAATATTTTCCTGTTTCAATTGAAAGCTGTTTTCAGGCCTTATATATTTAAATTCGTACATAGTATTGTTAGCTGCTGTAGGCGGCTGTCTAGTTTTCACACATGTTAATGTTTTAATTAGTGGCGTACGTTTTACAATGGATCTCAATTCATCAGCTGCACATTTGACAACAGATACAATTCAAAACGGCATTATTAAGAGACAAAAACTAACCTAACTACATAATGGCAATATATATTTTCAAATCTGATTTTATAACGTGGCAATAGTTATTTTAACGCCGCAATTTGAAGATTACAAATAGCTAAGCAATGTCTCTGTTCAAGTTTTATTTATAATGCTGACACAAATTTTATTGTAAAACTAGAAATGTAGGATTCAACTAAACGAAGTTTTACGAATAGTATCGTTTAATGTGTAAATTTTGGGAAAACAAATTGTTATATATTATAACACGTCGTGTTTGCTGATTCTGGCGTCTTAACCAGATTTCTATTTTTCTCACATAAAATTACTGAACGAGCTATTAGCGCAACTATCATTTTTTACCAATAAAACATTTATTAGTTTATAACCACTGTATTTAAGGTAACATATGATATGGCGTATCTCTGTAATTGCCCAGATTGACCATGATAACGCGTCGGGTTTTCATTTGAATTCATTATATGGTCATTTAGGTGATTTAATACAATTTGATTTTATTTTCTGGTTCAAACATACAATTTCATTAGTATTGTATTTTCAATATATTTGCTAAAAAGTCTGCAAAACAAACCACAACGGGTCTTACGTGCCTATTGTTATAAGTTATTTAGACGAGTTGAAAAGATCCATCGGGCGCTATGATATTGAACAGTGCAGTAACATTTTCAATAGTACAAACGAAATGCTGTAACAGTCCTTGAATTTTGTTATTGATTTCTAATAAGCAGAACTTTACACAGATTTTCGTTTAGACTCTACCTGAATAAACCGTTTGAATATGTCCTGTTTAATGTAAACGTGTGTTGCTATTAACATTTGGATAGAGTGAGTTGTGCCAATGTTACGCAAGAGCGAACAACCAAGTGCCTTCAGCGCTTTGATTATTTAGTGCCACCGATGGAAAGTCAAGGCTTCGCAGCTAAACGCTACAGTCTTGCTTGTGACGGTGAAGTGGGCTGGTTGTAAAGTTTTTGTGACTAAGCCAAGAAGTCACGGACCACGTCACAGATAATAACGGTACATGTTGTTTGCAAGCGTATACGTACTTATACTAAGATTTAGAACAGTGATTTTATTTCATTTTCAACGATCCGTAAATTAAGTACGTTCGTTTTGTCACATTTGCATATATAAGTAGACATTGTCACGACTAAAATAAGAGTTTTGTTAAGTGTTTTTAATTCTGAAGAGTACTTATAACTTAAAGGATTCTAGGTTTGAAATGTTTTGCTTTCCAGAACATGTCTTATACTATATATGTATTAAGTATTATCAGCAGACATTTTTATACAACAAAACGACTGTCATTTAAAACTCATGTTTACTAGTGTACTTGCGCATATGCAAACACTGTTGGAAGTATATGTTATAGTAAAACCAGTACTTGTGCGATCATACTTTGTGTTTGCATCGTATGTACTACTCAGGTATATAGAGGATCGTACAAATATTAAATTGTCCACCTTAACGCGTTATCACACCGAAAACAAACACATTGTTTTTTTATTTTATCCTTTTTAAACATTGTATTTCATTTTATTATTAAACAACGCGGGCATCAAACGTCATGACCTCAGAATAACGACGTCATTTCACTGTTTTGAGTCTGGCATCGTTGAAGGTCCGTTCTATTTACTGTATTAAATCGGGAACAAAAAAAAGTGAGATATAAGGATATATCTCACTGATATTTTTATATATCTTACTACTTAGTATACAATAAAAAGCATAATTAATACTTATGGATAAACTTATTGTACATATTAAACAAAACCTTAACGTTATATACTTAGCACTGAAAACGGACAGTTTAAAATTCTCAGCCGGTCACTGCAGAACCACATACAACATCAGGGGCGTTGTCAATTTTTCTATGTTTCAAACTCTAACGAGTTTATATAAATGTTTTATTTGTTATCCAATATAAATAATACATACATGTTTAAAATATATATCGATATTAATAAAATGTCAAGAAAACATAGCAGGAATAGACAAAATATTACTGATACGTTTTGTTAAATGTGAGCTACTCCAGATCCAGATATACGTATATTCCTAGTATAATAAACGTTTCCAGCGTATCATAATGGCTGAAATAAGTACACAGTAACACTTTTGAACAATCTAAAAATGCCCATCAATAGCCATACTCGAGGCATTCACTAAAACGAATACGTTGAACATGTCATTAATGTCTATGACATCTACGACGACCCTTTTTTTTGTATAGCGTTATCTAATGGAAGAGTCGCTCATGTTACATTGTCGACTGGTCTGCCTCAGATATGTTTGCAGACGTCTCGCGGCAATCCACAGCTGTTAATCCCTTGACAGCCAAACTTTTCAAAAACAACATCCATTAAGTCCAATTAAGTGTAAAAAGTTATGTTTGTTTCAGGTTACACGACCAAAAAAATTAGGGTAGGTAGGTGGGAATTTTTTTTCTATTTAGTAAATGTTCAACTTGATGATCCTAAAACAAAATCAATAATTACAACATATCTGTGATATTCTTGAATATTGTTTTAAAGTATAGTATATCAAAACTAAACACGTATTAAATCAAAATATTTAATTATTGAAAAACATATAATGACACAAAAGTATCTGACAACCCCGATAAAATGTTGCAGGGTCGGGCATTTTTTTAAAGTAGGTCGGGTAACCTGAATTTTTTATGCGCCATTAACACCCGCGGCTATTCACAGTCGTAAATCCCTTTGACTGCCAGTTTGTTTATATATCGCATACGGAAACCAGTCTTCAGAGCAGTCAAATTCGAAGTAGACGCTAGAGGCGACTTTGAAATATTGAAGCTGCTAGTATTTAATGTGACAGAGATATGCCGAAATATTGAGGCGGCGAACGCCGCCCCGGCCGCCCTATTGCATAATTAACAATAAATAAATAGTCTATTAATTGCTTCTGACTACATAACCGATTCAATAAATTACGTAAGCAAAAGTGCCTAAAACGGTCTGGCTGTTTTATAACAACAAACGACAGAAAGATATAAAAGATACTAGTACCTACAAACATATAACGCTTTACCAAATTACCATTGATACAACTAACACATGTGTATTGCACAAATGCGTCAGTTATATTCATAACGTGTTTTGTTGGTAATATATGTTTGTGATACATCTTTATTTTATGTTTACTTCGTACGTATCACTTAGAAGACATTTAAATGTGCACTTTTAAAAAGACCTTCGCTTCATCAGCTCTAATTTTTGTATTTTTAGCACGAAGTTAGCCCGAATTTCTCCAAACTTTTGAAGAACGCAAAATAATACATTAGACTTCGATTAATTTAATTTCCTTTATCTAAAAGTTCGTTTTTATACAAAACATATCACACATAAAATACAAGAACAAAACAAAAAATGTAAAAAAAAAATGCGCTAACGAAATAAGTCAATTTTACTGTTGGAAATTAAGAATATTAATTATTTTTATTTTCCTTTTATGTTGACTAAACACCATGAAAATAATGATTTAGTAAATTTCATGTTATAATATTGTTGCTGTATATGAAGTTTCCAACTCTACCACTGTTTGTATGTATTCAAATCATATATACACTACAAGTATGACAATTATTCAAGTGAAAACGTAGGTAAGACATGTCTTTCAGAGAAATGAAAGTTATATGACTCGAAATCTTGACTAAAATAATTTTATGTTTTATTCTTAAGACAATTTTTAAGTGATATTATTGTTGGGCACACATATAATGAACACACTTTAGTTATACTCTTTTTACTTCTATTTTATTTGTTTTTCAAAATCAAACACATAATAACACATTTAAATCTTTGTAAAAGTATTGTTGTTGTTTTTTTTTTTGCTAAATTCTAAAATATTCGTCGGAAACGAATGCATATTTCTAGTAATTAATCAAACAATATTAGTGTGCATAATTGCAATCCATGTTGTTGAGTGTAATATCATTGTCAATTTATCACTTACAATATAGAGTATACAAGTGAACATGTTAATTAACATATTAACTGTACAAGTATGCATTATTATACCGTACAATTCCTTCAATAAATCAGACTCTAAAATTATTGTTTAATACGGAATAGTTTGAGACTATGTACAACTTCAAACTAATCAGAGCTACATAATACAATGTAACATCAAGTCTATAAATATAATGATTGCCCGACTGTTCTATGCAACTCCAAATCAACATTGAATAGGAAAACACATTCTTGAGGTATGATGTAATATTTTTTTTATATGTTTGTATCAGTTACGCAATATAAATTAATATTAAATGCTTTACTCTTATATACGTCTTTAATATGCCGAAAGATGTTTGACATTTTATTTCTGATAAAAGTCCACTAGATAAAACACCAGTCAACAGTACAATAGCAGTCACTCACAGATGGTCAGGGACATCCCTGTTTGTTTTATGATCGTGTCTCGTGTGGTTGGAACAAAACCTATCAAAGATAAAGTGGCAGATTTCTGTTATTTTTTCTATAATCTAGCAATACATGCTATATATACTCTAGATGTACTGATTCATTGGATAGAACACTGCGAGCTGTAGAAATATTAGAACATTTTAAATTATTTATTTATTTATTGAAATGTTTATGTATTTACTATTTTCAGTTGGTTTGGTCAAGTAATATTAATTTATTAAGACATGTTGTGTATATACGAATAAGGTAACAAGCAAGTGGTGAAACATACGATTATGTAGAGTTAATGAATATTTTATAACTGTATAAATAGTAAACAAAACGTCCGAATATCCGAAATATACGCGCATACTTTCAAACAGTTTATTCGGTACCTTTAATTGATATTTATTTTATGAGATTAATATCAGTGAAAGATCAAGACATTCTTAAATGAAATACAAAGTTTGTTTGCAATGACAAGCAAAGCGAACACATAAAATTAGAAAGTTATGATTGTACAAATGACATAACGTTTCTCCACCATATTTGATTGTCTATAAGAATTCCGCCATGGATTGGTCAGACTAAAGAGATAGAAGAAATATGAAGACAATTTAGACAAATCAGTTTAATAAAAAAAAGAAATCGAACTTTTCTCTCGGAATCAGAACATTTGTGTTAGTCTCCATTAGGCAGACCGAACGATATTCGGTTCCTATAAAATACAACTTAACAGTACTCTAAGTATGTGCAATATCCCAATGATGGCAGTATAGAGGATTTGGATAGATTTTTAGAAAAGTCACGAATGGAACTCAGAGAAGAGATAGAGAGCCTTGGTTCTAATGTTGAGACACTTATTTCAGTCGATGAATATATGGATAATTCAAATCATACAAGGGCTTTGAGTATCAAATATATTAGATCTCCCCAGCCATCACAGGACAACGAATATGACTTAAGATATGCACGACAAACACCTGTGGCCCAGTAGATTTTTAACGACACTAGTGCATTGTTACACTTTTTAATCTGGATTGCTTTTTGGAAAGCTTGGATTGAGTTTAATGACACTTTAGCGGGAAACGGTTTGGTCGTTTGGACATTGATTGTCAATTTACATGAATTTGTCTTTTATGTTAAAGAGGAATAATTGCACTGTATTGTTTTCTATTTATTTGTAAAAGTGTAATAGTTAACATGTACAGAATGTTAATGTCATATGTTTTCGCGGGCATTTGAAATGACAGCAGCCTTCTTCTAACATAATTTTATGAGTATGTATATTATATATAAATAACGCACATTTAAATAATGCATGGCAGTTTAACTTGCAGAACACATAAGGTTACAGAGAGGAGCGAAAGAGGCTGTTATACACTCAATTCCATAAATAGGATGTTGTTCTGAGTTATGAGTGTACTGATGTTATTAGCAGTCAACAGAATGTTTATGACATGGTAGACTATAAATAGCCAAAACGTATGATGCCTTGGTGGTTCATATAAGTCAGTAGGCTACAAATAGCGCCCAACGTAAAATAAACCACACCTGTGGCCCAATAGATTTTTAACGAAATTAGTGTATTGTAATCCTTTTTCATCTGGATTGCTTTTTTGAAAGCTCGGATTGAGTCACATGACACTTTAGCGGGAAACGGTTTGGTCGTTTGGACATTGATTGTCAATTTTCATGATTTGGTCTTTTATGTTAAAGAGGAATAATTGCACTGTATTGTTTTCTATTTATTTGTAAAAGTTTAATAGTTAACATGTACAGAATGTTAATGTCATATGTTTTCGCGGGCATTTGAAATGACAGCAGCCTTCTTCTAACATAATTTTATGAGTATTTATATTATATATAAATAACGCACATTTCAATAATGCCTGGAAGTTTAACTTGCAGAACACATAAGGTTACAGAGAGGAGCGAAAGAGGCTGTTATACACTCAATTCCACAAATAGGATGTAGTTCTGAGTTATGAGTGTACTGATGTTATTAGCAGTCAATATTACCTGGTAGACAATGTTTATGACATGGTAGACTATAAATAAATGTAGCCAAAACGTATGATGCCTTGGTGGTTCATATAAGTCAGTAGGCTACAAATAGCGCCCAACGTAAAATAAACCACACAACATCTGGGTCTGCTGCGGAAATAAGTTTTTGTTGGCCCGAGAGGACGTTGCGAGTCTTAGAGGTCACCAATGTCGTTTTGCAGGAGAAAATGGGAGAGGACATTGCGAGTTTTGGAGGTCGACCAAGGTCGTTTCACGTGAACAGTAACATCTTAACACTAGTACTAGTATTCATCCGTACGGATTCAACATCACGTTAGACCTGGAGGATTCAACACCACGTTAGACCAGGATTTCAACATTACACTAATTTTTCAGTTATCACTGAACTGTGGACTTTTTCAGGGTACTCATTGTGTACAAACATTTTAAGTTCTAGGGGTCAAAACTATTACTTTCTGTCTACTGTGTGTGAATACTAATTTTTGCAGAATTATTGGATATATCAGTTGAGACTTATTTATATTATTTTACATTCTAAAACGGGGGGTGGGGTTGACAACTGTAATATCTTATATTTATCTGAACTGTATATATTGTAAGTGTGTAAGAAGGAATTCACATCATTCCACTATTGCATGTTTAATAATTACCTGGTGCAGGTTCTAATAACAAATCCTCCAAGTTTCAATTGCATTTCTGTCTCAGATCTTGATTAATTTTTAAAGTGCTGTTATTTCAAATACGCATGTAAACTATTTTATATTATTTTAGTTATTTAATCAAGTCGATTCATTGCAATTTTCCCACTCGTCTGAATTTGGCCAGGTTCAATTCTTCATTAAGTTTGTGTTTTGGAGGATCTCGATCTTTCGTCATAAAAGTGTTTTTATCTGGTTCATTTCTTGCGTTCTATTCCATTAGAATTCCAATTTTTAACTTGCATTTCTGTCTCAGATCTTGAATAATTTTTAAAGTGCTGCTATTTCATATACGCATGTAAAATATTTTATATTACTTTAGTTATTTAATCAAGTCGATTCATTGCAATTTCCCCATTCGTCTGAATTTGGCCAGGTTGAATTCTTCATTAAGTTTGTGTTTTGGAGGATCTCGATCTTTCTTCTTAAAAGTGTTTTTATCTGGTTCATTTATTGCGTTCTATTCCATTAGAATCGATATTATTTCCTTGAGTTTGCTGGAATTTCGGCATAATTTTGACACCATTTCCTTTGACCTTGTGACCAAATATCGACCTTGACAATAACTTGACAATGTACATGTAGATATTTATATACATGTACTATGGTCATTTGCTGTTTAGTAGAACTACGTAGCCTGATATCAATATTATATTGGTAGTTAGTTTAGTTAATTCTAAAGCCCAGATATAATAACATGCAACATTTGTTGATACATACAATTTTGAAATCAGGGAGAAATGAAACATTCACTATATGTTTCTGTTCTTGCTGATATTTTGTTATTATGTGTGTAAATAAATATATTTAAACAGATAATAGACACACAATATAAAGTCAGATAAAGCATTATAGCTGTTTTATTCAGTATCTGTGTGAGATTACGGTCAAAACAACATATTGGAAAGTATTTCATGGTTTACCGTATAACCCAATTTGTTTCTTATAAGCGCACCAATTTTATTGTGTTACCGTAAAATACTCAGTCAAACAAAATTAAATTAAAATTAAATTAACAAAAGAGAATTGAAAAAAAGCATGCGACTGCTGTATATAAAATAAATGTTTTGAATTCAAATAAATTGAAGTAAAGGTTAAAAAATAAATAAATAAATAATTCATTTTATTAAAATAATTTAATTAATTAATAATTTAGTTTAAAAAAGAATAAAAAGAAAATAAACATTAATAGATAAATAAATAAATTATTATAGTGTGTATTATATTACACTACCAATATATATAAGTGAGTGCACTATTGATTTAAATATTGGACAAATTTAATTTGAAAATTATTGGAGTGCTTAGTTTATTATTTGGTTTTTATGAAAGTGATTTTAGTGGAGTGATTTGAAAGTGAATTGGACAGCAAAGGCAGTCAACAATTCTGATGTTGAATGCATAGTGAAATTATAGTGACAGATTTTATAAAAGGATACTAATTGATAGCATTTTGTTGGAACTGGAGAGTTTGTTGAAATTGTGTGATTGAACTTGATCTTTGAAGATGATTTGGACATCTTGTGGTGATGAAAACTTGTGTTGAATTTTGAACTTTATAGCAGTGTTGAGAAAAACAGTTGTGTTGAACAGTGTTGGTGTTGAACTAATTGACAACAGTGAAAAGTGAAAACAGTGATTACTGTGGACAATTAAATAGTAAATGTAAATAGTGATAATGACATGTGAATATTGTTTACAGTGAATATAGGAGACTGAGAGCAGAGATTAAGTAGACAGTCATCAGGTGAATACATGTACAGTGAATATTGATCAAGTGAATTTATTGAAGTTTGATCAATTGAACTTAGTGTTTGTATCATTATAGAGAAATAGTGATCACAATTACATTTGAGGTGTGTAGATTTTCTAAGAAAATTTTGACTAATATTGCAAACTTGCAAACTGAATATATTGTGTATATTTAGTTTTTGTGGAAGAACAGTGGTGACTATTAGTACATTATGGAACCAGCTGAGGATATAGACGAACATGGATTAGACATGGCAACGGGAGGAATTTCAGAAGATGAAATGAAGCTGTTACAAGCGCCGAAATTATTAGACATTGAACCACGAGTTAATACAGCTAAATATTTAGTGAAAATTGCTCACGCCTTTGGTGGACACGAACAGAAATATCAACCTCCAAGTGAAATACATGAAGAAATAGTGAGCTATCAATTTCCCAAACTATAATTTTTCTACAGAGAAGAAGGAAAGGGGGAAGTGACATGGAATACTTTCAAGTACGAAGTCCAAGCATTTATTAACAGTAAGATGTTCAAGCCCCAACAGATTCTAATGGGTGTTCGAAGAGCGATGAAAGGTGCAGCAGGTGATGTAATAAGGAGATTAGACCCTGATTTGTCATTAGCTGAAGTTCTGGAAAAATTGGAGAACGCCTATGGCAGCATCAAATCGAGAGAAAGCATAATGCGAAAATTCTACTCGATGCAACAGAAAGTAGGCAAACGTGACTCTGTCTGTGCCGCTAGATTAGATGAAGTGTTTGACAAGGCAATTAATTTAAAAGGACTGAAGCGTAGTGAAACTGAAATCTTGAAAAGAAGTACTCCATGCTGGTTTATTAAAAGAGCTCAAACATTTGTTAGCCTATCAGTGCGACAAACGTAAAGACTATGACGATTTTAAGAAAGAATTACGAAAAATTAGAAGCTGAAATAAAAGAAGAAAGAACTGACATCAAAACCTGCAAACTTGTTATAAACAAAGAAGATAAAGACATGAAAGAAATGAAGGACTTGTTATTTTAACATAATAAAAGAATAGAACAGCTAGAAAAGAAACAACCGACTTATTACCAATATGGAGGGAGGTATCCTAATGGCGGAAGAAACATGTATTGAGGTATGGGGAACAGAGGTAGAGGTCAGAATAGAGGAAGAGGCACATACACGCCTCAGAGACACACAGCAGGTACAACCTTTCGTAGGACCTGCTACATTTGTAATGAAATTGGACATACACAAATAAATTGTCCCTTCAATGGTGACCGGGAGGTTGTTTGCTATAAGTGCAATGAAAGAGGACATAAGCAGTATAACTGCCCAAAAGAATATGTGATCCAGTCACAGGGTCCAACTTGAGCACTTACACAGGGGACCCCAAATTAGTTGGAGAAATAAATGAAGCAATCATCAGCATTAACTAAGTAGCAACAAAAGTTCTTCTAGACACTGGTAGCTGTGTAAGCATCGTTTCAGAATCCTTTCACTGAGAACATCTTAATAATGTGGATATACAGCCAATGGGCAACATCTTAAAAATAGAATGCGCCTATGGAAATAATTTACAGTACCTTGGCGTTATTGAAATAGAACTGAATATCATAGATAAAATACTACCAAAAATGTCTTCTATTAGTAACACCGGACACTACTCTGCAAAAACTCCAATCATTTTAGGCACTAATGTTCTTCATGAAATAAATGAGTGAATGTCAAGATATACACGGCGGGAATTTTTTTACAGACTGTCAAGAAATGCACACCATGGTATCTTTGTTTCAGGACTATGATTCTTCGAGACAAAGACTTGATTAGAAATAAAAACCGAATTGCTGTGAATAGAAGTGCCACCCCACATAATATTTTACTCAAACCACAGCAGCTATATTGCAGGAATCCAGTGAAAGTAATCTGCCATCATATGTCGACATAACACCAGCAGTAGTCCAATTTAAAAATAAATTAAGCAAAGAGGTGACTGTGACGCTTTTGAACTTGACCACAAATACTGTCAACATTGCACCACGTGCTATTATATGTGAAATGCAACCAGTTATTGTAGCTGATGTACCCGTATTGGCTGTACCAAACACGGCGTACACTATCAGTGTGCTAGTTATCATAAGTAACAATGTGATACGATATATTCGCTCGTACCAATAAGAATGTCTGTCCGAATATTCAATTTATCTGCCAAAGCCATTACAATTATCTTTTGCGAACTGAAATCAGCACTCATGGATACCAGAAACACAAAGTAAACACATTATGAACACGTACAGACACGTTCGGTATATTTATTTAAAATATTTAATCCTTGATAACAAGAACAGCTAAAGAACATGTTCTTTGCAATGAAACATGATTTAATGGAAAATGAATGGAGATGGCGAGGGACGTCAAAGATATAACTGCATTTCAAGTTGGAAGTTGAGGCTTCTTTAAACGCAACAAAATGTCACTTGTAACGCACCGGCAACCTTACAGCGATTGATGAAGAGTTGAATGGGCGAATTTAACTTCAATTATTGTCTCATATATCTTTATGACATCATACTGTATAGCCATGGTTTGCTTAAGGCAATCCAGAGTTATAAGATTACTGACGCGCTTGCGCACGATGAACATAGACCTTAAATTGTCCATTCATGAATCCGGAAGTTGTATATCGCTGTCATTTGGTCTCAAAAAACGGCATCAAAACCAAACCCAGTAAAATAGATGCGATACCAAAGTTACAAGTAAGACACTTTTTAGGATTGGCCGAATATTACTGTTAACTTATACGAAACTTTGTCCAAATAGCCCGGCCGATCAATGAATAAAAGTGTAGTTTTAACATATTTAAAATGAACTCGAGTGGCTAATTCAATTAAGTAGCATGTATGCTGATGTTTTTTTGTAGTTTAGACTAAGTCAAGTTTCGGTTAGAAACTGATACACGACCCTTTAAAACAGAGGGACGTAACATATGTAAAACAGATAACAATTTTCGTTATTTACCGCATATATTGTCATGTTGCTTGCTTGCAATATCTATTCGTACGAACTTGATTCACATTAATTAATCAAATAATTCACGTAGCATGATGTGCTGGGCACTCCGAACATCCATTATGCAAGTTTATCTCTATCAGCAACCAACATGCATGGTGGCATTGTCAGCTGACAAAATGGCATTGCCGACAAATATGTTTAAACCGTTATCAAGCACGATTTCTGTGCAAGTTAGCACACTGACATCAACTAGCATGATGCAAGTGTCGCCATGCGCGATGTCTGCATCACTAAGCGCAATGACACTATCAACAAATATGCTGTAACACCGATCAATCATGATATAATTGTTGTTTAAACTCCCCTCAATATTTTTCTTACTAAGCTATATCTACCTTCATATGTAAAACCATAAACCAAATAACGATCTAGTCAATACGACAATCTAAGCAACCATTGCTTTTGAGTATAAATGAATAATGTAGAAAGGTAAATCAATGAGCCCTTTATGAAATATTGTAATACCTGGCATGGAAGGTATACAAGTACATAGTTGCAATATCTCCTGCCCACGAGAGAGTTGACAAACCACTTAAACTGCAACTAGGAAATTAAAGGATGAATCATTAGTGAAATTCATTGACAGCGAAGAAAGTGAAATAACAATTGAAACCGCACAAAACTTATATTGTGTTCCGGCTTTAATTGTTTAAGGAGCATAACAAATAAGACACGCGTTTCCTGTACAGTAACGATTTAACTTTGTCCTTGGCTGACATGGATGATTTCTACAAATCCCGTGGTACATAAGTGTTCATGTTACCACTTGGAGTTCTGTGACATCTGATATTCTCTATTGTTCGAAGCCAGATGGGGTAAACGGTCTGCTTATTCAAAATCAAATACTAAATAATATTCATGAAAAGCACACACAAAGCTTGCAAACTCTTCATCAGAGTAAATCGTCTATATGACAACCATTTATTGTACATTTTCAACTTTTTTGTTTGATTATTAATCGCAATGACAACAATGCCAACAGTCACACACGTTCCCAAATTGAAGTCAAGGTAGATATTGAGGTTGATACTGGTCTTTAGGCCATCCAGCACACCTCTCTTGATGCATGTTTGTAAGTATTAACGTCGTACCATCAGGCCGCCACAGTCTGTAAAACAATGCAGTGGATTGAAATAACACACATATACACAGTGTTTTTGTTCTGCAAGTACCGTGATGGCACATTTGAACTTCTGATCGTTTTTGGTGAGATTTACATAATTAATAATCGGAATAAAACATTAAACTTTGTTATTATTACAACGTAATATTCAATTGATAATGTAGCTAATCAATGCAATGGGGTGTGTCACGTGTACGTAAGTTTCCGGTTCACTTTCATAAACGTTAAGTCGACGGGTAGACATCGAAGGCGAAGTATAGCACTGGCATTAGCACATGTAGCAATATTTAATGTTTGTTTGGAAATCAAAGTTTATGTAAGGGCATAATCACCATAAGTGCTAAGTAATGGTTTGTTTCACGCTGAACGCATTTGGAATTAGTATGCTGTTTGCTGGTATTAAACGTAAGTATGAACATAGACTTCTTTTGCATAGATAGTCCGTTTTTTCTGAATTGTCAAAACATGAATAATTTCACGATGGATGCGTTATTTATATCCTCGGCCAGCATTGGTGATTTTCCGATAGCTAGCTTCGGGTATCGGGTATTAAATACTACCTGTGGTGTATGATATTTAAAGCAGGGTTTTCAACAAAGCAGTAAAACAATATGGTAGAGCAAAAAGCTTAGAGGGATATTGCTCGTCACGTCAACTTAGCTTTTGCTGGTTCGAGTACCGTCAATTAAAAAATATCTTGAGCAAAAAGGAAATATTTTAAATGTTCAATTGCTTGTTTTTAATAAACATTAGATTTTATATTTACAGTTATTTGTTATGTTATTTTCATTTCTGTTTGTTTCTTTCTTTACTTTTTTATTATTTATTTAATGTTCATTAAAATATATAATTCATAACATATTAATTTAAAAACAAAATCAGATAAGAGCTTCTTCGTCTCCGTCTGACGTGTCCGTCTTTGTGGTGTTTTTAATATTATGTTATTCTTGGAAATCATGATTTACTTTAAGCAATTGTGTTGAAACAATGTACAATGATAAAAATCATGCGTAAAAGTTAAATAAAGAAATATAAAAATATCTGTCTGAGATTCTAACCCGGACCGCTCCGTTAATAACCGATACTTTTCGTCTTTAAACCACTGTTCAGTGCAGAATTGCATATGTTTTCTATCATGTATTGTGTATATCATAAAGGCTAATCAATACACGTAATTATGCCGGAAAACTGCGACGAAAGTCAAATTCTAAAAATAACACACTCAACCATCGTGAAATTATTCATGTTTTGACAGTTCAGAAAAAAAACGGACTATACGCTCGATGCGCTGGTATGATAATTATCCGTAATCTGTGAAATGAAAGTAACAAACAAAAAACAATAACAGTGCAATATTTGCAGTGTTGCAGCCACCACACATCAACATTCTTGTGGTTTCTGGGCATACAATACAAATATTGTGTGACCGCCATGACGCTGTAACTGGAGTAACGCGAATATACAGAAATTATTCTATAGGATTTGAGTCGATAGTGAAAGTAGTAAACAGTGACAAAGACTGCATTGTGTCCACTGATCTACCTTCGGAAACAGTGCAATGCGTTTGTATGCCAGGGAATCGAGTTGTTTGCAATATTTCTGGTAACAGTATTGCAAACAGAGATGGACAGTGGACATGTGCAATATTCGAAAATAAAATTCCTGTGTTTAGCAATGTTGCAAGCGCATCGCAAGGTATGTTCATTATTACACTGAAATCCTCCATTGTTTGTCAATAACAAAAACAATGGCATAGTTATATGAGGAAGTAATCATTTGATAAATGTAATGTAAATATAAATGTTAATAAAACCATATATATAAACTGCCAAACCGTTATAAGTTTAATACTGTGCATTAAGCATGCACATTAAGAAATCTGTGCTTTAGGCGGAAGTCAACGGTCCTTTGAGAGGGTAATTTCCAAAAACAGGTATCGCGAAAAACTACTTCTATTCTTGGCAGGCTACGAGTCAGTTAACCAAAACTTATTTGGGCCCTTCTTAAAAACAATTACAATTCACGAATGTTTTCTTACCAATTAACTATTTAAGATAATGTTTGTCATGTGTAATATAATATGTATATCATGTGATTTATTAAAATTACAGTTTCTTAAAAAGTCACTTTATTAAAAAAATGTTAAGTCAAATTAATGACACGCCTATTTTCGTTGTTTACTTGAATGTAACCGAAATATTCATTTGAGAGACCTGGAAGACGACCGCTAAATTAATGCGCTACATCGTTTTGTTTTTTTTATCGTTGTGAAAGTGTTGTTTCTAGTTACAGATACTTATTCAATTTTTTGACAATATATTACTGTGATCTATTAATTTTAAACTGTATTATGGAAAATCTAGAGCACGCATCGTATGACTAACTTTTTACTCAGTAGGCTACGAATCATTAACAATTGATGCTCCTAACTACCACGTTTTATCGGTTATACTGCATGGCTCGTTGCAGATTGACTTGTTAACTGGCATGTATATAATTCCGTTTGCATTAGATAATTAGCTTGATAAGAAAACATGTTACCAAGTTAGTCGTTCAAACAAACGTTTACTTTATAGCAAAAATGCACACGTAATTCACATGCTTTTAGTTTTTTTGTCGCCAATAGTCTTTTAACGCTGTTAGCGTTTTGATTTATTTATATATTTAAATCAGGAAGGAGCTCGACAGTGTCCACTGTAGATCCTATTTCTGACATTGCTAGCACAACGGTAATAAACACGAATCAGAGTCGAGACAATGAAGCAGACGAAACTACAATAATAGATGGTATTGTGATAGGAATAACTCATATTGATTTATTGTATTTAATATTCGACGGACTATATCACATTGTTTAAACAGTTTAGGTATTTGGGTTTATTGGGTTTATTGTCCTGTTAAAGTTTAATAAATGTCCCAATTAATTATTCAATAAACAATAAGGATTCTATAATTATGCGGGTCATTCAATCATTTTAAGATATATATTTGAACAAAAAAAAGCCTTGCTAATATATTACGCATACACAAGAGCAATATTTTTACAGCAACTAGTTGTTGTTTACAGATGTAGCTGATATGTCGACTGTTATTGCGATCGCAAATGTCAGATCTTCGACGACAGAACATGCTATTCAGAAAACAGCTAGCTCCAATGCAATCGGTAGCCTTTTATAAGCAATGTATTTAGCAGTCAAAAAGATAATTTCCTTGGCTTATAAGAACTCACCAATAATAAGTAATATTAACCAAATTGGGCAAACCTAGAGGAACGATGAGACTAAGCGTGCTTTTACATTTCAATGCTTAAAGGTGTATGATATGTGCTGAGTAAATGCCAATGAGGTTAACACATATTTCGGCTGGTACACAATAAGTAACCAATCTGTTGTCCGAATAGTATTTTTTTTATTCAGACAGTTTCTATCAGAAGTTCATAATCATCGCGGCTGCGGGTGTGGTTTTACTTCTTGCGGCAACGTTACTGATTTGCGTCTACAGAAAATACCAAATAAATACAGGTTGTACGCAACTGAAATTAAGTTTACTTGGAATGTGTAATATGTAATTAATATACACGTACCAGTAGTTATATATCTATCATGTTTACTAAAATATAAAACCTATAATTGCAGGCATAGTACATATATATTGTTAAACATTTTTCTACCTATTTAGCATAGGTTATTGCGTCCTAATTGCAATTGCACAAAGTAATCGACCACAGTAATAAATTGTATATGTTGGATTAACTATAAAATAAATGCTTAATGTGTCAACAATTATATTTTATAGAAGCAATTAGTCCCTCCAGAGGTGACAGTACTAGCGGTGCAGAAAACACCGTTCACGAGCTCTTTTCTGAAGGCGTAGCTGAAAGACAACGCTCAGCAGTGGACCACTATGATCGCATACCAATGATGGTTATATCGCCTATGGCTGACAGTTTCCCTCTCTCACTCGACGCCATGACTCTAGAAGATGCCACTGAGTCAGAGACTGAACAGAGAAGTACAAGTGTGCACTATTACGAAACAATTCCGGATAGTCCAGATGCCGATGTGCCCGCGTCTCAAAGTAAGTGACCTTTTGATTTTGACGACAGCATGCGTGTATACGAGTCCCATAACGACTTTGGTGTTTCTTTTTGTGCTTGTTTACATACACTATACATATACGTGTTACTGTTAAATACAAAAACGATAGCTTGAAGTTGACGGCGTTTCCTTGTGTTGTTCCGTGAAATTATTTCCCTAAAATTGACGAACGTTTTTTTCTATACGGAAACCTATATCAAACATAACTTACAAGCCCTTTTAATTTGAGTCATTAATATGACACTAATTTATATTTTAGACGAGAACGAGGAATCCAAAACACATGCGTATGTATTCATTTTGATTTGAATATGGAACGTGCATTGGTTTGCATTTTTAGACACCTACTTAAGCGGAAATAATATGTATATATATGTAACGAAACTATGGAGAGAAATAGGACAATGTGATTGTTTTACAAAACATTAACTGGAATGAATTTAATTTTGCTATTTACCGGCGTTATACGAAATTTCTTGCAGCAGTAAGCCGCGGTGCAAATGTTACTGTTAATTGCTGAATTATTGATTAGGTGGCTGAAGCTACGCGTCTCTGTTTTATTAACACTCAAACGCTTTATGGCTATATGTGTGTTCTGTATTTCCATGCGTATGTTCGTAATACGCAACTGCGACGCATGCTCATTACCTAACAAAAAAACATAACTACCCGGGGAACTCTAAACTAGATTCAAACCGCATGTTCATATAGCGCCTTCTTTCAAACAATTATAAGCAATTGCCATTCCATGCCATTGTAATTTATATTGATTTATGTAGGCATGCCTTAATTTAGAAATGGTGTGATTAATACAAAACCAGTTTAGGTTGTTCAGAATGTCAATGTTTTCCGTAGCACTGAAACGGTTCGCTATGAGAATCTTCTTGGAACGAGAACCGATGAGAAAACGCAGTACAGCACCTTAGCAAACAGCTAGATAATTATCAACCGCAACGGACCTGGCTACGACTACATTTTTTCCCGCTGTCAGACCATGATCTTGACGCTTCACTTCATGCGAACAATTGTGCATCAGTGTAAATATAAGTGTATTTGTGTATATTGTTGAAACGGATATAAATTACAAAACAAAAGTTCATTCGTTCTGTTTTTCTTGTTAATGCATGTATGTGTATTATTAAATAAAACTCAACAACTCTATGCACCACTCAAAACAATATTTATGTCTATGCATAAGACTGAACGACTAAAAACGGCGTTACTTTAACAACGTAACGAACTTCATTATAATTTAAATGTTTAATTGAATATATAAGAAATATCATAAAAATCAATCAACTGACAGATGACGATATTGACATTCATTCAAATGCGAACAATGAGTATGAGTGTAAATATTAGTTTATTTGTGTATATTGTTTAAACGGATATAAATAACAAAACAAAAGTTAATGTGTTTATTTTGTATGTATGTGCATTATTAAAGAAAACTTAAAACCACTATGCACCACTCAAAACCATATTAATGCCAATGCTGAAGACTAAACGACTACGACGGCATTTACTTTAACAAAAATACAATATTACGGACTCCATCTATTATAATTTATATGTTTAATTGAATTTGATAAGAAATGCGTATTTCAAACATGCGTGTTGATTAACGTTCCGATATTAGATACAAATAGTGTATTGTATAATTGTCCTTTGAAGACAACCGCTGTTAACATAATGGACCCCTTTCACAATTTAAGTAAATGAGTACTGTATGAGTTGTATCCCTTAAGCAAGAGAATAGAAACACGAGTCTGTATTGGCTGTGATTGTAAAAAACAGAAAATAATTGTTTAGTGGAGAAAATTTAAGAAAAGCTTAAACTTATACAAGAACTCCGCGATTTGTCGCCTGCCGGGGCATAACTCAAGTACGATAAGAGCAATTATGCCGAAAACCGAACTTGACCTTTTCTCTATGCCTACTAACACTTTCCCAAAGCACAAGCCTTATAAGAACTATTGTTTCTTTCCAAAATTAGGTATAACTCAAGTACGATAAGAGCAATTATGCCGAAAACCGAAAGAAACCTTCGTTTTATGCCTACAGCTCTTTCCTAAAGTTTCATAACGATTGCACAAGCCTCAAAGAGGCATAACTGAAGTAATTATGCACACACAAAAAAACAATACTGAACCTTCAGTTTTGTGCCTAAGAGTTAACTTACCTAAAGTTTCATTATGATTGGAACAAACTTTCTTAAGTTATTGTTTGCACAAACTAAAGGGAACGCCGCCGCGGACGACGCCGCCACCGAGAACGCCGCCGCCGATGCCTCTATAAGTAACCCCTATATGTCGCCTTTTCTGGCGACACAAAATTGAAGGGGAGAGCATAAAGTCACAGTTTTGTCCGTCCGTCTAATTCAACTGCATTCACCGGTTGTCAAATGCACTTCCCGGTGATTGTATCCATCATGTCCGTCTGTCCGTCCTTCCGTCGGTCCGGTACATCGTTTCCGCGCGAGATCTAATCACTCGAATTCAAAGAAAATTTAGATACAGCATCCCTACCAAGAGAAAATGTGCATACTGTCAGGTCATTACAGTCTGTAGATTTTTCAGGGAGTAATTGCCCTATGTTTCTAAATTGACTTGTTTGCTTATCCGGACTATTACTTGGCAATGGATGGGGGAATTTTGAAATAACTTGGCACAAATGTTTCCTGCAATGAGATGGTGAGAGGGCGTGTAGCGCTCATACTTTAGATCTCTATGTCAAAGGTCAAGGTCACACTTTCAGTTCAAAGGTCAAAACTAGAACGTTGATTGTCCGTACTTTAACTTGCTATGGATTTTTAAACTACTTGACACAAATGTTAACCTGAATGAGATGACACGAGGCGCACATGTACCAGGTCTGAATGTCAGAGGTCAAGATCCTTCTTAAAAGTTCAAATTTTGAAGTCGGGTTTTGCTTGTTTGGACTATAAATTGGCCATCAATTTGGGCACTTTCAAATTACTTGGCACAACTGCTTGTCACGTGTATGAACCAGAATTGTAGATCAAAAGTCATGGTCATACTTAAAGTCAAAAATCGAAATCGGCTTTTTTGTCCGGACTTACAACTTGACTATGAATTTATGGATTTGTAAATCACTTTACACTCTAATAACTTAAACAAGCGTCCCATGTGCTATTTGTTTAAAACGTTGTACTAAAATTCTCAGTAAAAAACGACATGATATTATGGTTTATTTGGTTTATGATGTATTATGTTTTAATGTTTAATGGTGTCATGACAGTGGTTTTATCGGGTTACATTTTCATCGATTTAGCTCGGTTTTAGTACGGACATATAGTATCTGACACGAGTTGTTATTTCAACGGAGGTCAACATTAATAATTTTGAAATAATACTGCAAAATTTGGAATTATTTTTCTGCAATAAATCTACTTAATGTTCTTTAAGTGACACTTATGGGAAAAAGTAAAAGAAAATACCGAAGTAGTAGCGATAGTGACATGAACAGTCACAATAGTAAACAAACTAAGCAAAGAGGCCCGTCAGCGGACGATGACGTTTCACTCAGTGATGTGCTAAACAAAAAAGGCGGAGTCTGGTGGTGAGCCTACACCTAGAGATATTATGAACTACTTAAATGCTATTAAATGTAGGTTAGACAATGTCGAAAAAAAGCTTTGATAAACTTGATGAAAGATTATCTAGTTTTGAGAAAGACATTAAATGCATGTGTTTAGCCCTTGACACGCGTATTAAGCGCGTTGAAGAGCAAGTCGATCGGCTCCAGCACGCTACAAAGGGGTCGGATATAGCCGTCGCTAAGGTGACGAATTGGGTGGAGCACCTGGAGAAGGAGCGCGACGACTACCAGGACAACCTGGCGAACCTAAAATCTCAATCAATGAGAAACAACCTCATTTTTTGCCGGCGTGCCGGAAGTTGCCGGAGAGAAACCGAACGTCACGTAAAGGAAGCTACGGACGTACCTTCCTGAGGCCCTGACGATTGCCAAGGACGCTGCTGATAGCATGCTGTTAAATGGGTGCACCGTTTTCGAAACAAACTCCCCATGGCAAGACCCGATCTATCGTGGCAAAGTTCGCCTTCTTCAAGGACCGCGAGAGTGAACGGCGACAGTGTGAACACCTGAAAGGAACTAACTTTAACGTTTTCGAACAGTTAGTTGCTAGGCGTAGAAAGCTGGTACCGAAGATGAAAGAGGCGAGGGGGCAAGGCATGAGAGCATGGATAGCCTACGACACCCTCTACATAGACGGCCGCCCAGTGAAGGAATAGGGGCACGATGGGGAGAACTCTCGATCTTATCGTGGAACGTGAACGGACTTACTAAATGTAAGAATGATGACCCTTTATTTCTAAATATTGTCAAAATATGATATTTGTTTTTTATTTGAATCCTGGACTAATTCTTCAAGTAACATTTCTTTAAATGGATGTATTTCTCATAATTTTTATTGGAAATTTCAGAACAGAAATGCGCGTAGATGTTGAAAATATAAAAAAAATCACCATCATTCAATTATTTGGTTGAAACTAGATCGAAATTGTGTTGGTGTAAATGAAGATATTTATATTTGTGGTTGTTATGTTTGGTGCGAAGATTCACCTGCATACAATATTATTAGTGTAGATTTTTTTGAATTGCTTGAAAATGACATTTCCATTTATGTTAACCAAGGTCAGGTCTTACTCTGTGGTGATTTTAATAGTAGAATTGGCAGTAAATCTGATTGTGTCATTCATGACATTGTAAACAGATTTACAGATGATATTGATTATGACCCAGATACATACTATGTTAGGGCCTGAGTCAATTTACATACTTTTCTCATAACGGGTTATCAACAGTCGATTGTTTGCTTTGTCACGAACGAAATGTCAAACTTATTAAAGATGTTATTATACATGATTTTAACGAGTTCAGCGACCACGCACCTTTATCATTTTATGTATATTGTAACAATAAAATTGTTGATCCTTTGTCCTTTTCAGAGACTAAGTTTAAATGGGACGAATCGTTGCGTAACCAGTTTAGATCAGGCATTATTTGTGGCCTACCTTTATTTAACAGAATTATTGATGATATTGATTGTACAAGCAGTGATTCTCTGAATATTGCATTAAATAAATTCACTGATGTTATTCGCAATGTTGCTGATCCATTATTTTCAAAGGAACATTTTGTTTCTAACAAAACGGAATTTGTAGAATGTAGCGCTGTTAAGCATGCAGATTGGTTTGATGTTGAATGTAAAATGGCACATGCCCATTATGGATCTTTGTTGAATATTTTTAATTGTGATAAGTCGGACAATAATAAAATTCAATTGCTGCATTATAAGAAAGAGTATAAAAAATTAATAAATACGAAGAAAAAGACATATTTGAGAAATAAGGTTAATGAAATTGAAGGATTAAAAAATCATAGACCCAAAGATTTTTAGAAATAGTTTAAATCAAATACTAAAACGAAAATTGATAATATTTTATTAGAAGACTTAAACAATGTTTTCTCTAATATGAGTAGTGGTTTGTTTGATTGTGTAAACGATGAGGGTGAAACTTTTTGTTCAACACATAATTTTGAATTACCAAATTCACGTTTCCCTGAATTAGATCAGCCTTTTACCGTTGACGAGATAAAAACTTTCGTTAAACTGTCAAAGCGTAATAAAGCCCATGGGAGTGATTGTATTTTGTACGAATATTTAATTGAATGTATTGATATTTTAGCTTTGCATATATGTGATTTGTTTAATGCGGTATTGATCTCTGGTAATTATCCTGAGATATGGAAGGAAGGTATTATAATCCCATTAAATAAGAAAGGCAATACTACAAATGTTAATAATTATAGAGGAATTACCCTACTTATTTGTTTATCTAAGCTATTTACTTCAGTTATTAATAGTAGATTAGAAACGTTTTGTAATAACTTTAACATCATTTCGGATGCCCAATTCGGATTTAGAAAAGGGCGCTCAACTATTGACGCAATATACATCCATATGTCCTTATTTCAAAAATATGTTAACAAAAATGATGAAATGCTTTGATACTATATATAGAAATGCATTGTGGCTAAAAATGTTCAAATGTGGCATCGAAGGTAAATTATTAAGAATAATAAAAAATGTGTACCTAAATGTTAAGTCATGTGTTAAGCATTGTTCGTCATAAAAGTAAAGTAAAGTGTTTGTTTATTATAGTGTCACCCCTCGCGATTAAGGGCCAGCCAGTTTTGACTTATGAGACACCTTCACTGATGAACATGTTTACTCCCGATTCCTTTCCTATATGCCGGGCGCTTGGCAGGAAGGCAATCGGTACCCCTTGATTTAACTAGCTGCTGGGTAGGCAACCGGCCATATCAGAACTCGCCCTGTGTAGGACTTGAACCTTCGACCTCCCGCTCCGTAGGCGAACGCCCTAACCACTAGACCACGGAGACAGAATATTTTAATTATGCTGTAGGTCTACGCCAAGGAGAATTTATGTCCCCCTGGTTATTTTCTTTATTTATAGATGATTTAGAACTTCCGGTTTAAGTATTGATGATATTGTACTGATATAGATACTATTTGCCGAAGATATGGCAGTCATAGGTAAATCTCCAGAAGAAGTGCAAAACCATTTAAATCTTTTATCTAATTATTGTAATTGTTGGGGATAAAAGGTGAATACTAATAAGACTAAAATAATGGTGTTCTGCAAACGAGGAAGACTATTGCCATCTGAAAAATGGACATATGCCGGTCAGCAAATTGAAGTAGTAAACGATTGTAACTATTTGGGAACTGTTTTTAATTATACTGGAAATTTTAATTTCAATCAAGAATATTTATGTGGTAAAGCACTCAAAGCAATGAATATTTTATCTAATAAATGTAAAAAGTTTGACCTTAAGCCCAAAACACAGTGTTAACTGTTCGATGCTTTTGTTGGGTCTATTTTGAATCACGCATGTGAGGTATGGGGTATTACAAAGTCTAAAGAATTGGAAAGGGTGCACTTAAAGTTCTGTAAACGACTGTTAAACGTTAAACAAAATGTTTGTAATGCAACAGTCAATGGCGAATTAGGTAGATACCCACTTTTGTTCATCGATTCGTACGGATTGTTAAATACTTTAAAATTACCCAAACTGAAAATATCATTATACAATCCATATATTTGCAAGCTTTACACGATTGCCACAACGGACGTTCAGACCGGGTTTTAAATCTTAAAAAGCTGTTAGACAATTACGGTTTGTCTTACGTGTTTAAGAATCCGAACTCTGTTGATGTTAATACATTTATAACGCACTTTAAAAATGTTGTAATTTATACATATGAACAAGAGTGGTTTAGATCTGTTGTTAATAGTTCTGTTTTAGATATGTATCGTGTATTAAAGCCTATTTTCAATTATGAATACTATTTAGATTTGCTACCTAAAAATCGAAGACATTATGTCACAAAGCTTAGCACTTCGGCTCTGCCACTGAGTATTCAAACTGGAAGATATGCTGGTCAGACTATCACAAGAAACGAACGCAATTGTCTTTGTTGCAATGAATTAGATGTGGAAGATGAGTTTCTCTTTGTCTTTATATGTTCTTCATACTCTGTTCTTAGGCGAAGCTATTTAAAGCAATGCTATTACAATAAACCTTCTGTTACAAATTCCACCAATTGTTAAATACAACTAATAAATGCGAACTTATTAAGTTAGCAAAATTTGTAAAAGAAGCACTAATTATAAGAAATAATTGTCTTAATGTTGTGACATAACTATAAGTAGTTATCCTCCATAGAAATTACGAATGTGCATTATACTTATTTATATTACGCTTTTCCAAACAATATATATGTATATACATGACTGTTAATTTGATTGTATTTGTTATTATTGTATTCATTATAATGTGACCAAATGTATGCATGAATAACATTTTAGTGTTTAGACGATGTACACTGTACAAGTCTTAATAAATATTTGTCTTGTCTCTGTTGTCTTGTTATTTCATACCATGTTTATTAAACGAGTTCAGGAATTTTATTAGTAAGCGAGCCTACTAGTGAATTTCCTGGACGAGTTTAATAAAATATGGTATAAAATGACAACAAGTGTCAGATTTTTTTTTATCTCATGCTTTTAAACGACATAAACCCGTCTAATTTCAACAAAATAATTTGGTAAATCCTCAAAATTGTGTACTGAAGTGACGTCACTAATATATTACCCATAAGATGCAAACTCAATAACACCTCATTAATAGATCTGTATACATTGCATAACAAATCACATTAAGATGCCCTTCCAAACCACACACAACAACGATTGGAGTTGTTTACCCTCGGGACTTCGGTTGAAAACCATTGCCCGAGCACACTGCTTAACATAACTAGTTTTCTTATATTTGGCAATACAATTCCCTTTACATGTCGGGAAAGTTACATATATAAAACTTTGCAGTGTAGGTGCGGTGCTAATAATAAAAATCTATGCTTAAAAATAGCAATACTTGTAAATCTAGTTCACTAACTTACATGACACATGAAAGCACACTTTTCTTGTATAAGGAAACAAATGCAAGGGTATACACAGTTTAAAGGGGAGCAATTCTGCAATAACCTTTTATTTCTCAACAAGAGTTACCTCCCTTATACTAATAGAGTTTAACTGAAGAACTTTATGAGAATGTATAAATGACTTTTCTATTTGTAAATATGTTATATATGTGAGCGATAGGATTAAATGGGTATAGCGTTTTTTTGCAACAGGGGTAAAAATAAGGGAAAAAAGTGAGTTTAACTTATACTAACATGAGAAAGTGGAAATCGGAAGAAATAGCCCAACTAGAATAAAAGTAAAATGGAGGGAACACATACTTTTATGTGAATCACCATTTTTCTAGACCCATTATGCAGCAAATGCTGCAACGGAATTGTTGGAGTCTTGCTTACTTAGTGATCTGGGTAAGTTTGGGTGATAATTACCATATACAATATGTCGTATTAAATTTAAAAACCAATGTGCGAATACACATTGGACAATATTTACAATAACGACAACAAACAATGTTAATTATTTCCAGATCAGTAAGTGGTTCAGCAGAATTTTACAATATCTATGTAATTTGCATGACCTTACATATGAAGATAGAGAAAATAGGTTAAGATATGCTTTCTAACCTTTGTTCATTATAAAGGTCAAGTAGTAGTACTTGAATATACAGTTTAAAATGAACTATTTAATTAATAGAAAGTTAAGTAGTATAAGACTACTAAAGTACATTGCATCTACAAGCATATGTTTTTGGTATGTAATATTTTCCTTTATAATTGTTAAATTTATATTAATGATGGATGTTACATTTGCATGACATGCTTTTAACAAATGCTGAGCTCTTGTAGACAGGAAATATAACTTATTGCTCCAACCTAAGACCATGTCCATTCAGGTTTATACAAGATTGTTGGGCTATTTAGTGGAATGTAACCACCCCAGGGTGACAATTTAAGAACAAGAACAAACATTAAAGGATGAGAATCCAATACACAGTAAAATTTAGGATAACACATATATTACATCCTTCCGGTACTATCAAACGGCTTACTTTTTATGGCCTTTAAAAATAACACAGATAAAACAAGATATAACTAATAAAAATAACTGACTAGACTGTACAATTATATACAGATAAAAGGGAATCACATGAAAGGAAGACTTTGTCTCGTTCGTGATTTTAAAAGAAGGGGTAGCACCGGTGGGGGTGGGGAATTTAGGCCGGCAGTGCTTGAATGGTATTTTGAGATATTGGGACCAGGGGGGCGCACAGGTTTACATGATTTACATTGACAATAGTAAAAGGGGCAAACTGCTTAATTAAAACACGGCTTAAAATAAAGAATCCTTGGTCAATCTGATTGGCCATGGTTGAGGGAGGGCTTCGTTAGCACAGAGACATATATAATAACATGGTATTCAAATTAAGACATGTGTTGCTATCTTCCTGTGCGCCCGGCCCGGCAATGCTCTTGTTAGACCACAGCGGGAAAGGGGGGAAAAAGGAAATGGAATAGGGGGATTCCTGCAGCTATTAGAACATTGTTTATTGTTCCACTGAAAACAATATTTTACAAATTAAATTAAGTTAAAATGGCATAAATTAGTCAATTTGCCTGAGGTCCAGGAGGTATAAATTTAAATTATCAATAAAAATGTGCATAATATATGAGCACAAAATATTAAGAAGTCAGAAGTAGGACCTCTTGAACCATATAGCACAGGCCAATATATTTAAATTGTAACTAAGGGTATGGTACTGTTGACCATTGACATAGCCAGTTTTGCACAATATAAACACTGGCTGGGTTAAACCCTCTAAATGGTCTACTGAGCATTGTTTATTATTGTCCCAGTGTACTGGATAAAAGATAAGTGATTTGTTAAGAGTTCTCTCCCATGATGGGAAGATATAAGGATGTATACAGATTTTGGTTAGGCAGGAATTATCTGCCCTTCAGTAGGCTAAATATTACCAATTTTCCATATAGATGGGATTGTAATGTACTAAAAGGAGAATTAGTGTATAGCACACTGGAAGACAGTAAACAAATGTAATTATTGCTAAAAAGGAATAATTTAAGCACTGTACAGTAAAAAGCTATTCAGTGATATAAATAAATTATTAAATAACCTGAGTCTCCCCAGATATGGGAAAATGTCTATTGAATTTAAGTTTTTAATATAGAATGTGTTCTTATTAAGCTGCAGGACCCCTATTTGAATTGATATTTTATCTGTAATCTGGCAGTCCACAAGATATATATTGCCAGAGATTTTACACTGGTAATTTATTTTTTCTAGTAGAATTTAAGATATTATTAAAAGTAAAATCAATGTTTAGATTGGAGAAAGTGGTTTTAAGCTGTTCTCTCTGTGTAGAGAACTGGGGGCACTCTGTCAGCAGGTGGTCGGCTGTAAAGGGGATCCCACATTGAGGACAGAAATGGTCCAGTTTTAAAATATACTTTCCCGCACTAGCAGGCAAAAGACTGGTCCCCATCGTCAGTCGGCTAATGCATTTATCAATAATGATATTGGAAGAACATTGATGCGGCCGACTGAGGGTTTTCTGGGCAATGGTGAAAGGGGCTTTATACGGAGTGTTAGCGGGTGGCATATTGTTCCACTCCCGCATAAAAACCACACACACGTTCTGCACCCAATTATATAGGTTGTTGCATGTTGGATATTGTTAAAGTAGATCTTTCTGTGTAGGAAAGACCTGTCCACGGGATGCTTGTGAAACTATGAGCATAAATAAACTACACGAAGTTTTCGGGAAAAAAAAAAAATATTATTATGTTTTAACTCACAATTTAGACTTAATCAGGCATTGTATGTATTTGGATTTTTCATATTCGATATAGAATGAATACGTATATATCTGGTACAACTTAAACAACACATATTTTATAGATAACAATAATGACTATCATAGTATTAACATAAAATATATTGTGCATGTCTTATATTTAGAATTTAAATTTGAATGACGTTATACGGTCAAACTAAATTACTCAAAAAATATCTTTAAAACATATTCGGCGTCTGTGGTAATGTTGCTAGTAAGGAATGTAACTTTAAATTCCAACATAAACATTTAAAACCGTGAAACTGAAGTCTTTTTTAAAAAATGATTCAGTTGTTCTGTCGCATGCTCAACTGGACTCAATGACACACAACACTGAAATACCAAATAATACGTTACGCCTCTTGACAATATTATATATAACGTTACTGAGGTGTTTTTGAAACATTAAGAATACGTAGGAATGCTTTTCAGTTAGTAAAGGATTATCTAACATAATTAAAACAAGATACCAGTCTTCTGCAACACAAATATATATTGACCAGACAATGACCTACAGTCGAAGATAAATTCGTTTACGTAAACGAGTCAATGCAGGGTCATTGCAGTCCGGGTGGTGGGAACATCTTATTAGTTCAAGTGTACGAATATAAAAAGAAGGCACACTAAAGATGCACAGCGTATTCATTTACATCGTTGCAAAACGACACATTTATTGCTCTATATCACGTTCATTTCAAAACAAATATTTTAATAGCGTTGCTCTTGTATTTCATTTTCGTTTTCCGTCAGTAGACCGTTTTCAAAATTACTTCGAACATTGTGTGGGATGTTTAACCGACTTTTTAGGGTGTTTTTGTGTTTAGACTGTTGGCAAGAAGCCAACGGTCTTTTGAGAGGGCAATTTCCAAAAAACTACATCTTTTCTTTGCAGGCTACGAGTCAGTAATTCAAAACCTGAAAGGGTTCTTCTTCAAAACAGCAAACGTTCACAAATGTTTTAATCATTTAAGATAATGTATATCATGTATATTAAATGTGTATATCATGTTATTTATTAGAAGTACGTACAGTTTCTATAAAAAAAAAGTCAATTTATTACAAGTATTACGTCAAATAACACCCCTTTTTTCCAATGTACTTGAATGTAACATAAATATTCACCTGGGTGTCCTGAATTAAGACCACCAAATTAATGCGATACATCGGTTATTTTTGACTCGTTGTGAAAGTGTTACTTTTTGTTACCGATTCTTATTCTGAATATTTGACAAGAAATTTGCGCAATGTATTAATTTTAAACTGTAGAATGGAAAATCGAGAGCACGCATCGTATGACCTACTATTGACTCAGAAGGCTACGAATCACTAACAATCGATGTTCCTAACTACCACGCTTGATCGGTTATTCTTCCGCATGGCTCTGTGCAGATGGACCTGTTAAATGGCAGGTATATAATTCCGCTTGGATTTGATAATTAGCTTGAAAAATATTTGTGTGTTTCTTACAAATATATTTTTATTATGATGTCGTATACGATTGAATTAGAAACAATATTATCTAGTTTAAAGGTGGGAAATTGAACTTTATCAAAACAATGTTTCCTTTTTTTGCAAAAATGCACTCCTAATTCACATGTTTTTAGTTTCTTTTGTCGCCAACAGTTTTTCTTCGCCGTCAGCGTTTGGATTCAAATTAGCCGGCGCAATGTTAGGATTTATTCATTCAGTACTACAGGCGGGAAATGTTCACAACATTTGATTGGATATTGAGGTAAGTCAAAAGCTGAGTTAGACAGCTACGCTGAAAATCGAATGAACTTCATCGCTATAGCAAGTGTGCCATAAGGTTTATTTGTAAATTAGGTAAACATTTACTAAGCTGAAAATCATTATTGAATGATAAATGTTTCAGATAATTTTAAAATGAGTGAGATATATGAAGAAGATATATGTGGAGAAGTCCATTTAAGCTGGGGTATATACTTACATCTTTCAAAGGGAAGTAATCGATGTTTGTCAAAAATAAACTATTGGGCAAATTATTTTCCTAATGCTTGCACGTTGGTCAATTGGCACCTATTTTCCCATCAACACGCAATGCAATAGTTTATATGAGCAATATATGACAAAGTAATAACTTGGTTTAAGTGGTAAACTTATTTGTCTTGGTACCTGGTCAGGATGATTTGTTAAAGGAAAATAATATAAACGAATTTGTTGCGTAACAATTTAACCTCTAAAAAGGAAGTTTTACATGTAACTGCAGCTTACACGCTTTCTTCTTCAAGTTGGTGCAAACTGGATCCAGTGTTTGTTTTTCCTGAGGCTTGTATGAAAAAATGCCCGGGAACGGGTCTGTCTGTGTGTACGTGAATAGAAAGCCGAAGTTAAAGTGACTGTATTATTAGTATGATATTAGAGTATCCGTCCCAGTGCAGAGTAAAATATCTAAGACCAAGTTTCCAAAACACGAGATGTATATTTATAATTAGAGGACACATCATTATTCAAATAGCATATGAAGCTGTTGAACGAATGTGTTTACTATTGTAATGGTATTTGAACATATACCGAAAACGAGTATACCGTTTTGTTTACATTTGTAACAAATATCTTTTGCATAATAAATGCATCGTTCATATCGGCTAAAGTCCTGGGGTGGGTTGCTCAAAACTTTAACAGCCAATTAAGATAACAGCCGTTAAAATTTGCATGACGATATTTATGTAAATTTAAAATATCAATATTACACTGTTTGTTTATTCTACATAAATTGTTATGCTGGAATAATTCTAAAATGTTTGGTAAACGATTTGCTGCTTATATTAATGTTATTTACATCTAAAGTTAACAGGCTGTTAGCTTAATTGTCCGTTAAAGTTTGAGCAACTGGGCACTGGTGGTTTTATTACTCAAAACTCCAAACCACTTAAAACCACGTTGCTGCTGAAGGCCTGAACCCGTGTTTACACAGATCCTGAGGGAAACGTAAGTACCTTTGAGGCGCGTCGTGGGAAAACCGGGCTTAATGCGTGTGCGTAAAGTGTCGTCCCGGAAAAGCCTGTGCAATCCGCACAGGCTAATCCAGGACGACACTTTCCGCTTTTGTGGTGTTTCCTGTTTGAAGGAAGTCTATTCTAAACATAAATCCGCTGTAGGCGGAAAGTGCTGTCCCGGATTATCCTGTGCGAACTGCGCGGGCTATTCCGGGACGACACTATACGCACATGCATTAAGCCCGGTTTACCCACGATGCGCCTCATTTCTAGAATTCACAAAAATCTGTGGCTGTTTCATATTTAGGCCCTTTGACAAAATTAGTTTAAACTATTAAACATTGCTTAAATATTTAGATTTTTTGCCCTTTTGTAAACATAAATAATTGAATTTTACATGGAAGATTCTACATTTTCACATTTGTGCAACTATATTTTAGATTTCTTAGATCTTTATAAATACCAGTCCTAAGGCGCGAACGGTCGATGCGAGAGGACGATGACTCATAACATATTAACTCCTCGTTGGCTTTCATAACATTTTATAGTCGGAAAATGTTTGCGCATCAATTCAAGTTACTATCATATTAAAACAATAAAATCTAAAATGTGGAATCAAACTTAGTTTCAGTCTAGCAACAGGAATAATAAAAACCAGAGATTGAAAATAAATTAATTTTATTAGTTTGCAATTTAGCATTATGCAATTCACAACAGATGCCTTGTTGCTCTATGATGAAAGTACTTGAGTTCCAAACATATATTTTTTTTTGGAAATTATCAACAGATTGACACAGTGACACTTTCCGAAATGGTGTCAACATTCTTAATAAAAAATGTATAAAATACATGTACTACACATCCAACTTAACGCTCCTAACAGAGAAACGTTGTGAAAATACTGTGTTGGTGATGAAAATACTGTGTTGGTGATGAAAATACTGTGTTAGTGATGAAAATACTGTGTTGGTGATGAAAATACTGTGTTGGTGATGAATATCAACATTGAAATGGTTAAGAGCTAGTTCTTATAACATTTTTCAAAATAGGAACAAGCAGGTAAGTAACTATAAGTAAGTCCCTTAATGTAATTTATTAATGCGTCATAAGAATATAATAAACCACAACAATAAATAATGTATATAGGTTTGATGGTTTTATGTCTTACTTAACGGTATTCTACACTTTGAACAGTGCAGTTGTTTTACCAATTATTGTCAAAACAGGACGAAAATTCTTCTTATTTATTCACCGGATGTTGCCAATTTGGCGAAGTTAATCAGGACCCTTATGAATCAGATTATTCTTAGTCTTAAGATGTAAAATTAAATAATAATCTTGAAAATGTTATGTTCTAAGAACTCTTGTAATTTGAATCGTTCTTTGTATTCATCAATTCTAATAAAAACATTCGTTATTTTGAACAATTTCTTTATGACACAATCCACAATGATTGGAGGCATATTTGCAAATGCATGAGTATTTTTCTTGAGTCTAGTCTTTATTCTTAAGTTTAAGAATCTGCTGGGCTCAGAAACCGTGCAACATTCTGCAACATAAATGTAAATTGTTGTTGTAATTTCTAAACAAAAAACACGATGCAATTTAAATGATATAAAAACCGTATAGATATTATAACATATGCATATGTCCTCTATACACTCAAGTAACAGTATACTGTTAATATTGAAATCGTCATAAACAATATAGACATGACGCAACGGGTTCTAACATGTTCCAAAGTAAAACGTCAATTTTGGCTATTACACTTTACAGAATATTAAGCATTATATTAAAGCAGATGCCTTATAATGCATCAAGTGTATACCATATTAAATGTAACATCTTGACGAAAGTGTAAGTGTATTATTCATTTGCTAAAAGTAAAATATGTTAACACACTATAAATGACTGCATTCATTTTGAGAGCACAAATGTTTATTACATGCAAAATGGATTATTTTATGAAAACAAAAGGGCCAAGATTGCCTTGGGTCGCTCACCTGTGTTTAAGGCATCATAATGCCTTTAAAAAAATAATAGCAGGTACATAGATGGGTAAAGTTAAATGTTGACACATAATGATGACGATGGACCACTAACACCCATAGCCATGTATAGCCAACCTGCCCCGCCCCCTTGCAACCTTGTTTTTAAACATATCAAATTGATTTGTAGCAATATAGAAGTGGGTCGTACAAGGAACATTTCTATGAAAGTATTTCAAAAAGCCGGAAAGTGGTTTCTAGCAAGAAGATTGTCAAAGTTGCCTAGAAGGCCATATATGGTCAAACTTCCCTACACCATGGGAGCCATGCTTTATCGAATCAAAATTATTAGCAGGAATTTGGTAGATTTGTTTTTTTGTTTTTTTAGAAATCCAGTAAGTGGCTTCAGACGAGAAGACTGTCAACGTTGCATATACATCCATATGCAGTCAAATTTACCCTCCCCAAGGAATTTGGTAGAGGGTCACCCAAGGAACATTTCTTTGATATTTGTTTGAAATACATACACTGGTTTCAGACAGTGAGATTTTCAAAGTTTCCAATAAAGCCATATAAGGTAAACTGCCCCGCCCTCTGGAGGTCATGTTTTTCATGAATCAAAATATTTTGAAGGAAATTGGTAGATGGTCACCTATGGCACATTTCTGTGAAGTTATTTTTAAATCCTGCACATGTTTTTAGAAACGAATCGAAATGGTTTGAAAGAATTTGGTAGAGGGTCACTCAAGAAGCATTTATGTGAAATTATTTTGAAATCCAGCCAGAAGTTTCTTACAAGAAGATTTTCGAAGTTTTCTATATAGCCATAAAAGGAAAATTACCCCACCCGCTGGCGGCCATGTTTTTAAACGAATCAAAATAATTTGAAGACATTTGGTGGAGGGTCACCCAAGGAACATTTCTGATAAATTATTTTGAAATCCATTTAGTGGTTTCGGACAAGAAGATTTTAATCAATGAAATGAAGGAATTTGTTAAAAGACAATCCCAGGAACATTCCTGCCAAGTTTGGTTAAAATCTGCCAAGCGGTTTCAGGGGATAATTTGTTTAAGTAAATTTTGGACGACGACGGACGACGAACGACGACGACGACGACGAACGACGGACGGTTATTGAACAAAATAGCTCACCATTGAGCACTTCGTGCTCAGGTGAGCTAAAAACAAACATATTAAGCAGAAATTAATAATATAATAATAATTTTATTTACACTCAATATATTTTATATAATTACAACATTGTACATTGTAAATATAATGTATTGTTTATGCAAAGCGATTGCATTCATACCGTACACTACTGTTCGGAAGAGGCTTCATTCGGACGTTGAGTACTAATAACTAATTGGCATATGCATTACAGTAGTTAATCAAGAGATATATCACATGAGCATACGTTTGATTTTTCTTAAAATAACATGTATGCATAAATATCTTTGAATAAACGATGTGTTATGAGTAAGTTTCTCGTAACCGCGTGTTCATAAAAGAATGAAAGTTTAATAATTTGCAATAACACCGATATTTTTTGTGGGATACAGTTTTTTTCTGCCATGATAAATATCAACATTCGATAACAAAATGATCGTTTTATATTGTCCGAAATTATCAGTATAAAATAAACAATCGTATATGCATAAATGTATAGCGCAAACTTTGCGTTTACGCGAGCGTTTTACAAACAGTCATTAAACCCCAGATATTGCACTGTAATATACTTTCATCTTCAACAATATTAAAGTGTTTTCAAAATGCATATAACCGTTTGGGTCTGCTTCAGCTATATTTTATAGATCTCTTATTATGTGATCCGCGTTTTATGAACACTACGAATTTATATGAATATGAAGTAATATAGACGGCTGATTTTAACACTAATTGATATAAACACACTAACAACAACAAGCATGTTCCTTAAACAACTCGAAACACATAAACATGGTAAATTCCCATGGAAGTTCTTATAGCATGCTGAATGAAAATTGAGTTTACGTTTTGTAAGCCATGTTATGCGATTATTTACAAAGTTGTATACTATCTGTACTCATTTACACATTAATTTACTGAACGATATAGGAACCGTCAAAATATAACAACAGAAAGACAACAAAATATAAACTGTTAATACATAACGTTTTGTAAGCCATGTTATGCGATTATTTACAAAGTTGTATACTATCTGTACTCATTTACACATTAATTTACTGAACGATATAGGAACCGTCAAAACATAACAACAGAAAGACAACAAAATATAAACTGTTAGCACATATAGTTTAACTGTGAAAATACAGACAAACAAACAAATTTATTTTTGTTAAGTAAAAAACTTCGCATTACATGTATATACAATACATAGTGTATATTGTATAGCATATAATAACAGGAAAAGGCGATGATTTACTACTTATCTCGTAACACATAATTTTAAAGTTATATTTACATGATAAAATGCGTAAATTGTTCTAAGCCTATGTGGTATTACTCGTTGATCGGGCAAAAAAGAACGTGTACAATGTATAATATAAATGACGAATACATACAATGCACTATGACAACAGATCTAAATTTGTATTTAATTTAGAGTAACTTAACAATGGTTTTGGGTTCATCACTCGAAAGGCTTCGAGGAGGTAGCACAGTATAGTCTATCTCAATGTATTTGTGTTCATTATAAACATCAAGTTATGACAGTACTATTGTTTAGGAGGTACCACAATATAGTATATCTCAATGTATTTTTGATTCTGATAAACATTAAGTTATGACACTAGTATTGTTTAGGAGGTAACGCAATATAGTCCATCTCAATGCATTTTTTTCCTTTCTGATAAACATCAAGTTATGAAAGTACTATTGCTTAGGAGGTAACGCAATATAGTATATCTTAATGCATTGTTTTCTTTTCTGATAAACATCAAGTTATGAAAGTACTATTGTGTAGGAGGTAACGCAATATAGTATATCTTAATGCATTGTTTTCTTTTCTGATAAACATCAAGGTATGAAAGTACTATTGTGTAGGAGGTAACGCAATATAGTATATCTTAATGCATTGTTTTCTTTTCTGATAAACATCAAGGTATGAAAGTATTATTGTGTAGGAGGTAACGCAATATAGTATATCTTAATGCATTGTTTTCCTTTCTGATAAACATCAAGGTATGAAAGTACTATTGTGTAGGAGGTAACGCAATATAGTATATCTTAATGCATTGTTTTCTTTTCTGATAAACATCAAGTTATGACACTACTATTGTTTAGGAGGTAACGCAATATAGTATATCTTAATGCATTGTTTTCCTTTCTGATAAACATCAAGGTATGAAAGTATTCTTGTGTAGGAGGTAACAATATAATCTATATATCTATCTCAATATAGTTTTTTTTTCGTTTAAAATAAACATCAAGTTATGACAGTACTATTATTTAGTAGGTAACACAATATTGTCTATCTCAATGTATTTTTTTTGTTTCTGATAAACATCAAGTTATGACAGTACCATTGTTTAGGAGGAAACAAACAATATAATGTATACACAGTGTATAAGCGTAAAGTGAGCTACACCGGAAGTTGGTGATCTGTACGCCGATGATCAGTTAGTTACAAACAGCAGAAAACGCAGTAAGTGACACAATATGTTATATTATCTTTTACTTTAGGGCTGAATGCAACACGATTTAAACGTTTATGTTACTTATTGTCCTATTTGTCACACATATGCTTTGTGATTTATGTGGAAATTGTGTTTACGTTGAGAAATCGGTAGTTGATCACTGCAAATATGTTGAAAAGATCACAAATTTTGAATTTATTTCCATGTTATTCTTTGAATTTCGCGTTAATGTGTGAACCTGTTTGTTGCTTAACACTTATACACACTTATTAAACTATAAACATTACCTGACAACGGATTATCTTTGTAATATCCAAGATAATTACCGTTTTATTCAGTCACAATTTTTTTATTGACTGTACGACTAGTTGCGACTGTACGCAATCATTAGTTGCGCGATTGAAATAAAATTATGTATTGCGATTAGTGACCGACACAAATTTAAGAAATGTTCGATCTTCCTTGATAATTTTTATATAATTGTACGTAATTGTTATTTGGTTTACATGTGCATGTTTTATTTATGCGTAATAAATAATTTCATTCAACAGGTTCAATTCGTGGTGACATATCGATATTTATTATACATTTATTTTGCTTTATAGGAATCGCGCGTGTTTGCCAGTACGTCCGGATGTGTGTACGTCCCTAAGAATGTTTAAATCTCAAGTTAAACTAGAATTATATTTCATTCGCGTTCATATAAAATTTCAGATCTAATTATTTAGTCCTAGAGCAACTAAGCTTTCCAAGACAATAAACATTGAGATCTTACAGTAAAGTCAACAATTAAATGTTATTGTTTATGTCAGGCTTTTCGGTGACCAGTTGGAAATATGGATGATAACTCTGGGTCGTCTGAAATGAAGACAATTGCTCATTTCAGTCTGGCTTAAATGGTAACTTTATTTCCTCCATATACATTAAGAGCTGAATAGATTAAAAAAAATTATATTTACAATAACTTTTGTTTTGTTATTTTGTTTCATTTAAAAATATGTGAATGAACACCGGTTTTATAGTCCGACAACATTGACCTGGCACTCATTTGTTTCCGTATTTTTTCGTAGATTTCTGTCGTTAACACGACGATATTTTAGGCGGTATCCAGGCATGCATTATACAGCTGGAACGATAGCCTAATGGTAGAGTGCTCGCTTATTGATCAGAGGTTATGGTCATAAAATCTTGCAGCATTTAATTTGTTTGTTTTTGCTATCCATTTATTTCTGAGATAACATATTTGCCTTTTTAAAGCATTTGTCTTTGGAGAAATATCTCTTTAAGTTATTTGGTGTGTTTCAAATATTATGCAATATTTTATTTCTACAATACAATTACATTTTAGAAGACCTTTGCATAAAACACTCAAATGCATGCTAAAATCATTGTGCTAAAATTAAAAATAATATGACCGAAAACGGATTTGAACCCGCAACCCCACGATCCGTAAGCTACTGTCTTAACATCTCGACCCTTGAATTGCACGTCGACAATTAAAAGCTAAACTAACTTAAACTCACATTTAGCATATTTAACCTGTTCAGAGCGATCGCTTGTAAACGTTTTTCAGATTAAAGGTAACGGAAAGAAACGGAATATGCATGAGTGCCAGGTCAATGTTGTCGGACTATACATGAAGTTATAACAACAAACATTTAGTTGTTATAAAAACAGTCTCGGACAAAAAATATTAAAGGATTTTTTTAGATTGAAACAAAATATCTCATTGAAACAATGCATATTTATATTCAGTGACGCATTTCACATGCAAAGCACATTCTCAGCTGTCTTACGAGACCACCCGTGGTGATTCCTATAAGTTTTCTCTTAACACAGGTGGTCACTTAATGCAGTGTGACTTGCACAGGCAGCTGGTCGTTGGTTGTACATGTGTGTATGTGATATACCTTACTAATCATTCTATATTTTATACTCATATACATTTTGTATGTTCATAAAGAATAAAGGAAGAATACATGAATTTTAAAAATATTTGTTTTATTAACTTCTTAATTTAATTTAATTTTGTATTACAGTGTACATGTCTTTTTCTACACAAGTGCATTAAATAGCATAATCGCATGCATTCATATTCATGTACATTCACATTATAGATTTGTTAGATATACATAACATATAAACAAACATGTATTTACATACATTCATTTTAATATAATATAATATGCTATTTTACACATATTTACACACACACAAGCATACACACACTTATATTCATTCACTTATAGGATCTGAATGTTTGTCTGCTTCACTTTCTCTCCATTTATTGCAGTCTCCCCTAACTATCATAATTGTGTCCATTAATGACTGTAGAAGCTTATGGTGTTTCTTTTTCACCGCCCATTGTTGCGTTTCTTCTGTTCATGTCGCAGACCTCGCTTATGGTGGGTAATGGTTTTGGTGTCTTCGTCTCCGGCGTTTCATCTGTAGGGTTTGATTAATCGTTTGAATGACATCCACTTGCTGCGTTGTCGAAGTACATGTTATACAAAAGGATCAAATCGAAATGCACTTCTACAATAAATATAACTTACACACTTTCGTTTTTTTTTAAGTAAAACAGCTACAATTAACTTATCATTTTGGTTTTAAAATTATTACATTCTTACATATAAAATTCTTGTCTTGAAAATGCAGACAGAGAAAATTAATATATAATTGACTTCTACATATTAAATCAAGTTGTGATTACTTTTGAACATAACCGTTCAGATTGATTTCATGAGCAACTAATTGTACAGTCTAAGTTTAACATTTTGTAACTAGTCGTGTCACGTTGGGAGGTTGGACAAAATGTTTGATTTCTCCGCGCAAAACATATTATCTTTAATTAAATGAATACTGCTTGACTAATAAGAGATGTATTTATCAGTTTTTACACAAAAATACACCAACAACCATCATCACAATTAAATATACGGCTACAAACTTATTATTTTTTATTTAAAAAATCGAAACAATAAGTGATCATGTCTGCTAAAACGAGTACTCTTAAAATACTAGGCATAACCGACAGAATATATTTACGTAATGTCATTATATGTGTTCGGATAACGTAATTGTATTCATATTCTGCTTTGAAGTAAACTATAAAATTAAAAATTTGTGTCACTTACTGCAGTTTCTGCTGTTTGCAACTAACTGATCATCGACGTACAGATCACCAACTTCCGTTTTAACTCACGGTACGTTTATACACTGTGGTATATCAATGTATTTTTGGTTTCTGTGAAAACATTAATTAATGACGTTGTTTACGATATGGGACACGAATGTAATTGGTTATGCTGTATACTGAAAACGTATATGATAATGCACCAAAATTAAATACAAAATATGGATATACATCAGTAAAAATTACAAATGCAATTTTATGTTACACTGTATCTTCGAAATAAGCAAACGTCCATTTGCACAGGAAAGACACCCTTCTGGAACGAAACAGCCCTTCTTAGGTTCTCAAGTGTAGTCATGTGGTTTGAGACTAAGGCGTGTTTCTATGTTTTTTGTTTTAGATTGTGACAAGACGACAACTATATTTTGCAGATACAGTTACACAGGTGTGCAAGATTGCACAAGCCAACGTAGGCATTTGGACGTTAATGGGATTTCTCCATTAACAAACATTACATCCAGAACGGAAGTATCTCTTTCTATTATGATAATCGCTACTTAATATCGACCGACGCTTTTGTGTTCGTTCGAGAGCGTACACTAAGGTGATTTTACCATTAATATGTATTGATTTTATATCGCAACAAGTGAACAAGTCTAGTCCTCGTAAGCCATTGTACACTAAGTTGATATCACCACTAATCGTCAATGTTTCTAGATTGTGACAAGTCGACAAGTCTAGGCCATCACATTTGCGCCACAATGTAAGTGCCTTTAGCTTCTTTAGTGTTCGTAATCCATTGGGCAGTAAGGAGATTTGTACACCAATCTCTAGTGATTCTAGATTGTGACATGTAGATAAGTCTAGCCCATCACACTTGCAGCACATTTTTAGTTCCTTTAGCTTCTCTAGTTCTCGTAAGCCATCGGTTGCAAAGGTGAGTTCACTACTAATATCTATTGATGTTAGATTGTGACAAGTATACAAGTCTAGCGCATCACACTGGAACCGGCGCAATGTTAGTTCCTTAAGCTTCTCTAGTCCTCGTAAACCATTGGACACTAAGGTAATTTCACCATCAATATACAATGTTTCTAAATTGTGACAAGTAGGCAAGTTTAGGCCATCACATTTGCACAACAATTTTAGTTCCTTTAGCTTCTCTAGTCCTCCTAAGCCATTGGATGCTAAGGTGATTTCACTACTAATATCTATTGATGTTAGATTGTGACAAGTATACAAGTCTAGTGCATCACACTGGAACCGGCGCAATGTTAGTTCCTTAAGCTTCTCTAGTCCTCGTAAGCCATTGGACACTAAGGTAATTTCACCATCAATATACAATGTTTTTAAATTGTGACAAGTAGACAAGTTTAGGCCATCACATTTGCACAACAATTTAAGTTCCTTTAGTTTCTCTAGTCCTCGTAAGCCATTGGACACTAAGGTAATTTCACCACTAATGTACAATGTTTCTAAATTGTGACAAGTAAACAAGTTTAGGCCATCACATTTGCACAACAATTTTAGTTCCTTTAGCTTCTCTAGTCCTCCTAAGCCATTGGATGCTAAGGTGATTTCACTACTAATATCTATTGATGTTAGATTGTGACAAGTATACAAGTCTAGCGCATCACACTGGAACCGGCGCAATGTTAGTTCCTTAAGCTTCTCTAGTCCTCGTAAACCATGGGACACTAAGGTAATTTCACCATCAATATACAGTGTTTCTAAATTGTGACAAGTAGACAAGTTTAGGCCATCACATTTGCACAACAATTTAAGTTCCTTTAGTTTCTCTAGTCCTCGTAAGCCATTGGACACTAAGGTAATTTCACCACTAATGTACAATGTTTCTAAATTGTGACAAGTAAACAAGTTTAGGCCATCACATTTGCGCAACAATTTTAGTTCCTTTAGCTTCTCTAGTCCTCCTAAGCCATCGGTTGCTAAGGTGATTTTACTACTAATATCTATTGATGTTAGATTGTGACAAGTATACAAGTCTAGCGCATCACACTGGAACCGGCGCAATGTTAGTTCCTAAGCTTCTCTAGTCCTCGTAAACCATGGGACACTAAGGTAATTTCACCATCAATATACAGTGTTTCTAAATTGTGACAAGTAGACAAGTTTAGGCCATCACATTTGCACAACAATTTAAGTTCCTTTAGTTTCTCTAGTCCTCGTAAGCCATTGGACACTAAGGTAATTTCACCACTAATGTACAATGTTTCTAAATTGTGACAAGTAAACAAGTTTAGGCCATCACATTTGCGCAACAATTTTAGTTCCTTTAGCTTCTCTAGTCCTCCTAAGCCATCGGTTGCTAAGGTGATTTTACTACTAATATCTATTGATGTTAGATTGTGACAAGTATACAAGTCTAGCGCATCACACTGGAACCGGCGCAATGTTGGTTCCTTAAGCTTCTCTAGTCCTTGTAAGCCATTGGACAGTAAGGTAATTTCACCATCAATATACAATGTTTCTAAATTGTGACACATAGACAGGTTTAGGCCATCACATTTGCACAACAATTTAAGTTCCTTTAGCTTCTCTAGTCCTTGTAAGCCATTGAACGGTAAGGTAATTTCACCACTAATGTACACTGTTTCTAAATTGTGACAAGTAGACAAGTTTAGGCCATCACATTTGCACAACAATTTAAGTTCCTTTAGCTTCTCTAGTCCCTTTAAGCCATTGGACACTAAGGTGATTTCATCACTAATCTTCAATGTTTCTAGATTGTGACACGTATACAAGTCTAGTCCATCACATTGACACCGTAATATAAGTGTTATTAGCTTCTCTAGACCTCGTAAGCCATTGGATACTAAGGAAATTTCACCACTAATATATATTGATTCTAAATTGTGGCAAGTAGACAAGTCTAGCCAATCACACTTGCAACACAATGTAAGTTCCTTCAGATTCCAAAGTCCATGTAGACCATTGAGGAATAATGTGATTTCACCATTAATGTTTATATTGTATAGATTGATACAAGTAGACAAGTCTAGGCTATTGCACTTGCAATGCAATGTAAGTGTCTTTAGCTTCTCTAGTCCCCGTAAGCCATTGGACACTAAGGTGATTTCATCACTAATCTTCAATGTTTCTAATTTGCGACAAGAAGACAAGTCTAGGGCATCACATTTGCAATGCAGTGTCAGTTCTTTGATTTTTTTAAGATTATGTATGCCCTCGGAAAATATGGTGATTTTTCCGTCAATGTTTACTGTTTCTAGATTGCAATAAGACGACAAATCTAACTCGTTACATTTGCAGTTTAATGTCAGATCCTTCAGTCTGCCAAGCGCATGTAATCCAGAAGGCAGTAATACACTGATTTCTCCGTTTATGACTAGTGTTTTTAGATTGCGACAAAAGGAGAAGTCTATAAGTTTATCGTTTATGGGTTGTTTGTTACCGTTTCTTAAATCAATGTCTACTGTCTGTAGAACGGGACAGCACGATAAGTCAAATGTGTAACATGTGCATCGCAGATGAAGACGTTTCAGCGTCACAGGTCCACGCAAGCCATTGGGTAGAGTAATTTCTCCAGCAACGTCTAATGTCTCTAGAAAAAGACAACAAGACAGGTCTAATTTTTCACAGCTGCATCGAAGTTTAAGAGACTTAAGCTTCAAAAGCCTTTTAGCAAAATTGCTAATTAATGTGATTTTTCCATCAATATCAATTGTCTCTAGATTGTGACAACTCGACAAGTCTAAGAAATCACTTTTGCACCGCAGTGTAAGATACTTCAGATTCATTAGGCTACGTAAGCAATTGGGTAATAAGCTGATTTTTCCATCAATATCTATTGTGGCAAGATTGTGACATGAGGACAAGTCTAATCCATCACTCTTGCACCGCAGTTTAATGTTATTCAGATTCATAAGTCCGCATAAGCTATTTGGTAATACGGTGATTTCCCCAACAATGTCTATTGTTTCTAGATTGTTACATGACGAAATATCCAGTCCATCACACCTGCACCGCAGTGTAAGATACTTCAGATTCACAAGCCCGCAAAATCCATTTGGTAATAAACTAATTTTTCCATCAATATCTATTGTTTGCAGATTGTGACACGAAGACAAGTCTAAGCCATCACATATGCACCTCAGTGTAAGCGACTTTAGTTCCACAAGCCCACATAAACTATTGGGTACTAACATTATTTCTTCGTAAATTGCTATTGTTTCTATATCCTGACAACACGATAAATCTAACGCATTTACAGATTTGTTTTTGTAATGTACAGTTTCTAACATTTGTGGTATGAGCGAAGTTTCTTTCTCAAATAAGTGCAATTCTTTTACATTTGTTAAATTCATTGCTAATATGGGTTTGTAAGCGTGAACTTGATCATCCATGCCATCAGAAATAACAAACCGACTAAGTTTCAGATCGATTTCATTCTCATTATAGTTGTTAGCTTTGGCTTCTAGAAAACCCCGTGTGAACATAAGCTGAATATTTGATATTTGATCAAGTAAGTGGTGTTCTGTGGGTCTGCTGAGTTCGTCAATCACGCGTGACAGATTATTTGCTGCGCTAATGTTCATTCCGCAAAGAAATATAAAGACCTGATTTATTGCCGTAATACCTTCAATATGTTCGACTAGAAAGTTTAATTCGTCGCCGTGGTTAGCTAAATAATACGCAGCAAGAAATTCCTGAACACTTTTATGCATGAATGAACAAAGTGACCTTTGATAGGTCCTGTTTTCACATTTCAATTTCCTTTCCGTTAAAATACCTGTCTTAAGAGCAAATGACTTTTGTTCGTGCGACATATAATGTTTCAATTGTGTGTCGTTAATAATTAACGAATGATCATGTTCAGAAGAAAACAACATTGCAAATGCTGTTTTAGAAAGAAGATGTACATATTCAATGTTTTGTTGTACGTACTTTGTGTGTTTGAAACACCGAAATTGTGGTTGGTTAACACCATCCGTATTGTGACTTGCCTTTTTAAAAAGGCCGTCAATTAAAGTACTATACAACTCGCACAATGATCGTTTCAGGATTCCGTCAACCCAAGAACACACAATCAGCGAAGTCAACATTGGAGACAATAATAAATCTCCAATTTTGTTTTCTTCAATATCGTTGCGGAATTTTTCGTGTAAATCGTCAATGTTTCCACGTGGGACAAGATAGCCCAATACCTTTTCACTCAATTTGTATGGATAAAGTACACCTTTCAGTTCTAGTAAGCTGTCAACTTGGGATTCCTTGATACGTTCGTCTGTCATTCTCCATGGTCGTGTGGTAACTAACACTGAACACTCGCTGTGGCAGGACACCATTAGTGGTAGAGCCGATTTTTCCTTTTCATCCATCCAGTCGTCCAAACCGTCTTGAATCACAAGATATTGTCTAGTTTGAATGATTTTATGTAGGAGTATGTATGCGTTCTCACGTTCTATGTCTGCATATATCATTTCAATAATTTGTTCCCTAATCATTTTAGTGACCTCTCGCTCACCGACAGCCTCTTTCAACGTGATAAGGAAAACACAAGTAAATCCCTGAAGAGAGTCCAAATCAGCAAACGCTTCGTTTTCTTCAGTTGGTCCTACATTGCACCAGTCCAGTACCAATTTGGCAACGAATGTCGATTTTCCCATGCCAGCTTCTCCTTGTAGGAATATGGTTCTATTCATTTTGCCATTGTTATACAAAAGGTGTTTGTATTTTTGAACTTGTTCAGCTGCATTTCCATTTTGTTCAGTATCTTTTGGTACTCGTGATATTGATGGCGTTACATAGAATTTGTCTATAGATACGTCACTGCTTGGAAACAATGGCGACAATGGAGCATTACCTAAGTTGGCATTGTAAAAGTTTTTCAAACGTGTGACAAAATCTGAAACAAACAAAAAGCAGAATAAAAGCAATATAAATGAAATTTTAATTCACAATACATTATATTTATATGTTTAACATAAATATATTTAATGGTTCAAAAATAACGGAAAAATAGTAGCAGTAGTTGTAGTGGTGGTAGTATTGCAGTAGTAGTAGTAGTAGTAGTAGTAGTAGTAGTAGAAGTAGTAGTAGTAGTGGTAATAGTAGAAGTTGTGGTTTTGGTGGTGTTGGTGGTGGTGGTGGTAGTAGTAGTAGTAGTAGTACTAGTAGCAGTAGTAATAGGAGTACTTTGCTAGTTATTGTAGGGACCTATATAGTGTTCTTACGCTCTCAGTCTCTCTCTCGCACTCTCGCGCTCCCTGTCTCTAGATTTATAAGACGAGATGAAACGTTTAACTATACGATACGATATAATACGACACGCAAAGACACGACAAAATACGATAACATATACGATTTAATATCGATAATAAATCAGTATGCAAGTGAACTTGCCTCGAATTGCTTGAACCTCGTCGTGTTCCTTTTGTTCCGTACATTTCTCAAAAAACTTTTCTACAAAGGTTTTCAGCTCGTTCATGGAACATTTGGCGACTTCCTTCGTTTCATCTAATGTTGCCTTTGCATTTTGAAGTAACTGACTCATTTCCGCCTCTGTAATTTTTAGGCTGTCAATTTGTAGCTAATAAATAAAAACAATAGTGAGTTAAGTCGTTTAAACTGTTGCAAACAGTATTATTCAATATAACATAAAATCATATTTTAATATAGTTAAATAAATTCGTGTTACTTGTCTATAAAGGCAAAAAACTTGTTTACCATTCAAACATCAATTGATATCTTAAAATATTCAGAAAACTCATTTTAGTCACCTGTTTTAATGTTCTTATTGCTTTTTGTGCATCGACGTCTTGAGCCAGACATGCAGAATCACTGAGTAGATCAATCAGTGTTGTGAACGCGTCCTGGAGGTCACTGTCTTTCATTTTGCAATTGGGGTTGTGACGAACAGCTCTACTTATTTCGCGTGCCTGATAATACATTTGCATCAATTATATAATATTTTTTTATCTACATGAATATCAAATGGACGAACAATGATCAATTGACGCGTTTACAACGATTTCTTTAATGTAACCTTTTATTTAATTATTAATTCGTCGCATATACTTTGTGAACATGTATATCCATATGATTCATTTCAGTGTGCTAATACTGAGTTATACTTTAGCAAACTGACCTTTGATAATAGACAAGAGGAACCTTTCTGTGCTATAGGGAAAGAAATCCTGCTATCAAAGTGTTTGCAGTTCAAAATAACACTCAACACCCCATTAAAGTCCGTCTCCTGTGCTGTACCCACTCCAATATACCCGTCTGGCGGTAAAAAGCATTTAGCTATCTGCCAATGATTGCTTGCCCATTGATCAGCTGATGTATTCTTCCAGGAAGGCCGGCCATAACGATGTTCTTTAATTATTTCATCACGTATTTTATCACATAACTTCAAGCTGCATTGTCGGGGCTGTTTGGCTGGAGAATCATGCATGGATGTGCATGCATTTTGTGACTTTTTGCATATATCCCGTGTGGGACATTGCAACAAGTTGGCTGTACAGCAACTGGTACAAACAACAGTTCTTGGAAGATTCAGATTTGATCGTACATCTTGAAAAATGCGAGTTTGAACGTCATTGACCTCTCTGTCGACGAACTGCTCTAAAGCCAATTTAGCAATGTTAACTGCAAGGCAGGCTTTCAGCCAATTCGTTCGTTCCTGTTCCGAGAATACATCTGCTAGACCGGCCATAGTTTATGTCTATGTCTATTTCCACACGAATAGCCGTTCGGTTGTTGAAACCTTATATTTGATTCATCTGAACACCACGCTCGACCTAGAAATTCACATTAATATTAAGATCACATTGAATGTTACAAGAAAAAAATAAACCGTACTTGCAAACTCAATAGGGTCCTATAATTCGCCGCTTTCTACGCAAGATCGAATTATGAGTAAACATACGGAAGAATTAAAGACTGTAATTTGTACGTGAAACCTGTAAGTTTCAGGTTAGCTTTCCAGTGTTGTGCTGGATAATACAATTTATATCAATAATACATTATATACATGAATATACTAACGAACTAGCTTGTCGTGTATGCACTGATGTTCGTGATGAAAATGTAGTTAATAAATTATATTTTATCACAAATATGACAATATTGTACACTTTTGTTGAAATGATTGTCTAGTAAAATATAAACATGTACCGATGTGTTTAAATTTCGAAGGATTTTACATATAAATTTAAACTGTTTGTTATTGCAAACATATACTAATTGACAATACGCGGGAAAATGCAATGAGTGGATAGAAAAACAAGTTTAAGCAAGTTATATTAACTTCTTTCCACCAACGACGTTTGGGTGTAACACGTATAGATAGGAAAATACATCAAAAGACACAAGACGTTTAAAGCAATCGTCAACATGATTAAGTACACGATTTTCGTTGGGTTTTAGGTTATAAAATTATGATATTGTAGCCATTTTGTTTAAACCATTTTACCATATACGAACACATATATATACCGAAATAAGGTCAAAATCTTTTGGTAGAAATAGAGGCAGATAGAAGTGTTTTAACGCATTTAAAACGCATTGAGGTCAAGATAAAGCGCTGGACCGAAAGAAAGAGTTGTTTGTTTCGTTCAAAGTTGAGACGTTTGGTACTGTTAATGAGACTGTTTGTAGTGAGAGCACATGGGACGTCAGAACGGTAAAGTTTGCGGATTTCCGTGTAATTGGGAGATCGTAAGAGGAAATAGTCTTTAGATTCAATTGAACCGCACAAATAATGTGTTACAATATAAAGTGCGTTATTACACAAATATGATTCAAACCATTTAAGAAGGGACCTGAGATGCAAAGAGACTGACGTTTTAGGAGCAAGCCATTGTTACAGACAGGGTCGAAGGCTTTTGATTAGGGATGGGACCGAATACTGAAATCAATATTCGAATATTCGTTTAGGTATTCGAATATATTCGAATATTTGTTTTGTAAATACTACTATATACGGCACCCTGTCCGAATATTTATCTATCCGAAATATGTATACTACGTGTACGTAGTTGTTTTACCTTGTTTATCTTTGTGAGTGTTAGGCAAATATAAAGAAAAGTAAGATGTTGTTAAATGTATTGTTATATAATTTGTTAATCGTTCCGTTTTTTTTTTCAGAACCATGAAACTTGTATCTGTTGTGCAGATTACACGTTGTCTGGGTTTTGTCTAATGACCGCATAAAGTACTTCCTAGCACGTGATGGTGGCATTGTTTAATAATAAAGACTATTGTATAATATACGTTGTTGATATAATGGAGAATAATTAACAAGTGACGTATAGTAAGATTGACCAGATCGTGCTAATTTTGTTAAAGAAATTGATTGGCTGATAATGGATTTATTATGATTGGTTTACTTAGACAGTAATTGTAATTTACTGTAAACAAGTTAACCGTATAGATGTCACTTAAGATAACAAAAAACCATGTACGCCTTGTGCAAACTGTGAAACCGCTTTCACAACATGGCCTAGTTTTGTTATTTGTGGATACAATGCGTCATATTCCCGCCTCCTACAAACCGTTCACTCGCGGCCCTTGTACAGACGTGGCCCCCATGCCAATTATAAATTATCGTTAATTGGACATGTTTAGCATGTGTTGTAAGAACGTTACACTGACCCCGCCCACCTGCTAGGCAGGAAATAGGACTGGAATTCATGTTAACTTTGCAGTCAAACTGGAAAAAAAACCATCATTTTTTAAAGAAATTTTGTTTTTTAGATAAATGAGAAAATCAAATATTCGTGATCGTTTTTTATATTTGAATATTATCCAATATTATAATATTCGAATATTCGAGTATTCGGTCCCATCCCTACTTTGGATAAATCGCAGAATACAGCACGAACTTTCTTTCCTTCGTCTAGTGATTGGGAAATGTCGTAAAGATACAAAGGCTGGTTTACTGTATAATCACCGTTAATAAATCCGGACTGTAAAGGTGTAAGAAGGTTGTTTTGTAGATGTTTAAACACACATCTCTCCATGAGTTTGCCTGAGCAGCTCAGAATTGACATTGACCTATAATTGAAAATATCTGAAGGGTCGCACTTCTTACAAATTGGCAAGTTTTCAGTTGGAGGAAAAATATGAGCTATGTAAAAGAATTGTTAGAGAATATAGGCAATAGTGTAGACAGCGCTACAGCTCACTCAAGTATTAACCTTGAACTGATCATGTCGGGTCCACATGCTTTGTTTGCATCAAGAAGTGAGATTGAGTCCATAACATCGTGTGCTGTATATTGTGTTACTTGGTCAGTTGAAAGTAGTTAGCAAATGTGGTCATCTATGGTTGATTGGTCGAAAAATAATTGTTTAAAAGTTAGCATTTTGCTATGTCAGTCTTAGCCTGGATGTGGTTACAAGTAATGGTAAGACTGGTGTTGGCGTTGCTTTTATGGGTAAACTGACGTCTTTGGAGGAAGATTAGTGGATTTTGTGTGTGTGTGATCAGTTTCGATTAATAGTCTGCTTTTGCTTTTTGAGTTGTGTTACGAGTTGCCCTAAAATTGGCCCAAGATTGATTGTTGATATGATGTTTTGCAACTTTGTGTAATCCTTAACGCTTTAGTATTAGTGTATGCATATCGGTATTAATTCAGGGTAGATCATGCGGCCTTATTGTGACTTCTTTGACAGGAATTGCGACGGATACTGCAGAATAAATAATATCAGATATGGAATCACAAACTGCTTTTAAATTGTCATCATTACACTGGAATTCCAGTCAGTAATCTGCAATATGTTTCGGTACATTTCGTAATTCTGTTTATTGTATAACCTGATTTTGTGCATGTTTGTGTTTTGTTTCAGTTTGTTTAACTTTAGAGCGACCACTACTGGACAGTGGAATCGGATTTGGTCTGGAATAAAGGAATCTGCAACGAAACTAGTTAATACATCGTAAGCGTGTTTAATGACGACGAGGTCGATGGTTGAGGATAAATGTTCTGTAAAATAAGTAGGTTTGTTGATGAGATGAAAAGAGTTGTAAGAATTAAAGAGGTTATTAATTATGTTGTACGAGGACGTAGACTGCATACATTTTATTATAATCGCCAGTTATGATAATGTTGTCGGTCGAAGTGTTATAAACTTGATCAATGTTTTGTTCCAAAATAAACCAGTAATTTTGGTGCGAATCAGATGGTCTGTAAATACCAACAAATATTATCAATTACTTTGAGTTGAATCCAAACTGATTTAAGCCCATTGGCACCAAAATCGTGTCGTTCAGTAAAATGAATAATATAATTTACGAACAAAAAGCAACACCTCCAATTCGATTTTCTCTATCACATCAAATAGGACTTTGGAAGTTAGAAATGCGTATACCACCATTAGTGATTGAATTGTTAAGACAGGTTTCAGTGAAGACAACAACGTCTTAATCCTGAGCACTAATTCAAGGATATCTTGTATCGGTTTTAGGCTTGAGATATTATGGAGCATAGACTGTAATTTAAGATGTTACAAAAAGTAAGAGATTGGTCGGAGGTTAAAGATGTATGTTGAACAGGATCAGGAGGGACATCATGACCTCTAGTTAAGTCGCAAGAAGGGCAATTGATCTTGTGATTTGTGAGCATTATAAGGGGTCAAAATATAAAACTTTCGTCGAGTCAGTCACCGTTGCTAGTAACGGGGCGACGTAACTGCCCCCTTCCCGCAGCGGCGTTTAACGTATGAGCTCTTAAGCTATGATGCTAACAAAATAATAGAATGCGAAAAAAGTGATTAGTAACGTACCAAAGATTCGGTGCATAGCTGTTTGTTTAATGGTGGATGCGTTTATAAGTTGTTATAAGTATGAGGTGTACTTCCATGTGCTTTAAGAGCTTTTTTGGTTATAGGTTAATTCGTGGGATGTTGTTGTGTCCCTGGCAGGTCTGCTTTCAAGTATGACCGGAACGTTAGTTTAGACAGATATGTTTTCGTTGTACGTTTCAAAAGATAGCAGTTGTACTATATATGGAAAGCATGACGTAGGGAAACATATTTAGTCGTTAGAATCCATTTACGCACCTTTCCCTGGAAAACGAAATATAAACAGAGCCTATGGATAAGCGAGAGGATATAAGGTGAGTTTGAATTGAGATGAGAGAGAATGAGAGGGAGGCGGCATAAGTGTTTCAAAAAGACAAATGTGGTCAGATTTATAAACAAAGCTATGCAGAAGCGGCATAAAATCCTGTCATCGTGTGCCGATCTATAAATAGTAGTGTGTTAGACAATCAAGCACAAATACATAAATAAGACAATAAAAGTGATATAAAAAGTGATATGTAAGGTCAAACTAATGGGTGACTGAATATAGCTAGTAAATGTGCGCCTAGTTGCACCAGTCATAGTACAGAGCACAATAGAAGACGTACTTTGATTAATTGGATGTATCATACCCATATGTGTCTGTTGAAATATGTGTCAGTTTAAAGAATTCGATTAGTTTTATACATAAAAGAGCACAACATTGAGAAATTGTAGATTAAAGAATTGTGAACTAGTACACTGTTGTAGAATGCAGGGTGTTTTTTTTTACTCCCTAGGCTTAAAACATATTTGCTATGGAATTACAAAACAGTGTAAAACTGTAATCAAGTACTTCACATAGTTACTCTGTTTCGGCTATTTTAACAGAAATTGCTATTGATATTTAAATAATTCTTACATGGCTATTTTGCTATTTTCCATATTTAAAAAAATTAGTTGTTTTAACGTATTTCAAAAGAAAGGGAATATAACTGTTAATTCATGAACCGTCTCATCAAAGGAAAATAACAAACGCTAAACTGAAACTATTGAATATGTCAACTCTAACGCTATAGACATACGGTAAATCTAGGTTTATGTATAAACATTTACCACAGTGACATAAAAACTGAATTATAATAATCAATTTCGTAATTTACCTCTTCCAGATCAGGAGAACGTTCGTCCGTCTATAAGAAGACTATTTTTGAACGTTGTATCGACTCGTGTTCAGCTGAATTAAACTTTATAAAGCCATCTTATGCTTAAATCTGCACGACATATTTTAATATAACACTCTAGTATATATTCTTCTTATAAAATGGAAGGCCAAGCCCTAATATGTTCGTAATATGCGTATATTTTGCAAACTGGTTTTCCGTGGTGTTTCTATAAACAGACATATGGCTTCCCAGTGGTATTGACTGGGATACCAACGCGTCACACCCGAATGTCTAAAGAAAACGCCCACGCGTGGAGAGAATTTGCCATTCTTTAAATAGCGGTCACGTAACAGATATAAACCTTTACGCTTTGACGGTTCACATGGACAATTTTTTTTTTCACATACGCGCCTGTAATGAGGTTGAATACAGTTCCGAAAATAAAATTAAATAGAACGCAAACGTCATATACATTTCAAACATATAGTTTAGCAAGGGTTCATGATAAAATACGTTAATCGTATTAAATATCTACGGTATGGAATGTCTAACCCAGCCTACATAGGTAAAACTCACTATACAAATTAAACCCGTCCAACGATTAAGACCTATCTTTCTGAATAGCTGAATACATTGTTATTCAAATCGCGTCGATAGATCGATTGTAATGTAATCACCACGCTGGCAGAACGATCAACTTCGATAAGAAAGTACAATTAGCGATATAGAATCGATAATATTGTAAAAGGAGAAGGACGGGCTCCACGCGACTTACAAGTTCATAAATTTACAAATTGTCCATCGCCTTTATTTAGATTTATTGCATTTTTATGTTAATGTTTACTGTATTTGTGGGTGTAACTGAAGGAATGATCCGTTTTTATTTATTCGCTATTCTGATTTACCGTATTTGAATGTACTATACTAAATAGTTGAATAATTTTTTTTACACGTGCTTTACATTCGTTTCTCTTCAACGATGTTTAGGCACATTTACATCATTTACATTGTTTTAATCAAATAATAGATTTTGTTTGAATTAAAAGTTTTAAGTTATTTATATATATTAAGCAAACCTCAGTTAACAGATATTATATACTGGATGTTTTACTGATTATGATTATATTTGATATGGAAAACAATATGAAATGTTGGGCGTGCTTGTCTATTTTAGAGATATGAAGAAAACAAAACAAACCATTAGTATCATTGTTTGCTATTATCGGGAAAACAAGCGATGCATATTGTTTTCTATAAGCGTGAATAGCACAGATTAAAATCAATTTTAAAACGTCTATATGATTTAAATTCAAGATACAATTCCAGTAAATATTACATGTATTTATAAGTGTATTTTAATATGTAATAAAAAAGAAACAAGTGTTCTTAATACTTCTTAAGTGTTCGTTGCCAAACCTGTTATATGGAGAGTTTGATTAAACAAACAGCAATGGATCATGTTTTCATCAAAGGAACTCCAGTCAGAATAAAAACAGTTTCTGACACGTAAATTACCAAAATCCTTGCAGTGGTTACTACCGCATTGGTACTTTTCTCACTTACCACTGCCACCAGGAGTTAATAACTTACAGATTTTGCAGTTTTCAGGGGAAACGATTAAGAGGAGATTGAAGATTTGTTTTGTACACAATTTTAATTGTATCATTATGTTTATAACAATTACACAGACATGTAGCATTATCGGACCAGGTATATCTATATTAATAGTTAAAATAAAAACAAAAAATAAACAAATTAGTAAACATAACAACGCAAGGACTTTGCGTTGTCCACATTTTATCATGTGATTGTCCACGATTTTATTTCGCGCCAAGTGTTTGCCTATGGTCACGTGGAACTTCATGCCGGCAGGGATTGAAACCAGCTATGCTGGGACACAGTTAAATCTCTGCGCGGAGGTTGGTGAATTACAATCTGATATTATTGCTGTGTAACCTACTGGGTATGGTCAGAATTTCATCTCCCATTTGGCCACACATGTGATGCAAATGCCATTTTCAGCACCCGCATAGAAATAGGTATGTCTCATAATCACTCCATTGAATAGCATAGTGGTAGATTAGATCCATTCATTGCATGACCTTGGAATCAAAGCACGTGCTGTTAACAACTCATGTACCACTGCAACTACACATCAGTCTGATGATAAAGTCGATCATGTTTGTAGGATAGCAGTGATGACTGTTTACATATCAATAAGGTTTTTACAACTATGTCAATTGTTGAAATTATTATGTCTCCCTGTCAAGTAGTTGGTAGGGGTACATATGAATGTTGTGCTGGATGGATGGATGGATGGACGGACGGACGGACGGACGGACGGACGGACGGGCGGGCGGGCGGGCGGGCGGGCGGGCGGGCTGGCGGACGGACGGACGGACGGACGGACGGACGGACGGACGGATGGACGTCTGGACAGGTGAAAGGTTTATCAGTAACCCCTGGTCGGCTTTTGAGGAAACTTCACAGAATTGATCAGTTCCAAGTCTAGTTGTACATATCTTCGGCACGTCGTGGTCGGCGAAATTCGGGCGGCGATAAACCCTTTGTTGTTCACATAACAGAAATAGTCTGCACTTGTTCTCTGTAACCCCCGGGTTGGATTTTATCGAAACTTCACGTGATTGATTAGTACCAAGTTCAGTTGTGCATATTCTCGGCGTGTCGTGGATAGAAAATTGTGGTCGGACTTAAGACCCGTTGAAGTTTTTCACCTACTATACCTTGTTTGTGCTTGTTCATCGTAACCCCTGGCCGGACGATGACGAAACTTTACAAGATTCATCAGTACCAAGTCTAGTTGAGCATTCCTTCGGCTTGTCGCGGTCAGCGGATGTTGGGCCGATTAATGGCCTTTTGAAGTTCTTCACGTAACATACGTTGTATGCGCTTGTTTTCCATAACCAGTGGCTGGAATATAAAAAAAACACTTAACAAAAATGATCAGTACCCAGTGCAGTTGTGCATATCATCACCGTGTCGTGGTCGGGGGATTTTGGGTGGAGTTATGACCCTTTGAAGTTTGTCACCTTACATACCTTTTCTACGCTCGTTCTGTGTAACCCCTGGTCGGATTTGTATGAAACTTCAGAGGATTCGTCATTACCAATTCTAATTGTGCTTTTCGTCAGAACGTCACCATCTGCAGATTATGTGCGGAGTTATGGCCCTTTGAAGTTAATCGTATCAATTTTAAGAACAAATACACTTGTCCTGCATTTTATGAAAAGATCGCAGCTGTCCATTGTATCATCATATATGTAGTACGTACAATAAATATAATTGAGTCGTGTAGTGGGAAAACCGGACTTAATGCATGTGCATACAGTGTCTTCCCGGATTAGCCTTTGCAGTCCGCACAGGCTAATCCAGGACGGCTCTTTCCGCTATTATGGCATTTTCTGTTTCAAAGAAGGCTCTTCTAAAAACAAATCCACTATAGGCGGAATGCACAGGCTAATCCGCGACGACCCTTTACGCACATGTATTAAGCCCGGTTATGCCACGACACGCCTCAAATATTCTTTCCCCATAGTGTTGTATACACAGTGGCTATATGTACACTCATGTTATAACTACTGCATACAAGAAATATTCTAACTGTATAGTTTCTTTTTAAAGTGCACATTTATCATATAAATTAAATTGCATTTTGCATTGTATCAAATATCGGCATACAATGAGCTTTTTGTACGCACAATTAAACATTAAACCTAACATAAATAAAGTATCGGTTTAAAATTAGTCCAAAGCAAAAAGATGTATAGTACCTTGCAAACAACATGTGTAAACAACTGTTTTGTTTAAACAACTGACCAACTATTATAAGATTTAATAAGTTTCTATTTATTTGCTTGTTATCGTCTGCGATTTTTATATAAGCACATCAGTAGCATAAACACGTTTCAACCTATACACTAAATCACTGTAGACAAATAAGAACCATTGACAAGAATTATGCAAACTTTTTAGTTTATCATTAACCATATAATTTATGAATTATTAGGAAATAACATGTCAACGTGATTTTTATGATGCCTAGATTTATATTGTTGTTATAATTATATACAGTTAAATGATGTCACAAAGCTGTATGAAATTAACAACATTAAAAACTGTTCATGCACTTAACATATTTTCATTGACTCAAATAACAACATACAATACTGAATGCAGTTCATACCAAGAGCACCCTCTACGGTTGCTACCGTTTGTCTGATTAACATCCCAAGAACAATTGTCGACAATAGCGCTTTATACAAGTCTGATGGCTATTGTTCCAATACATTATAGGAAAACACATCAAAAATAACCTTAAGTAAAAACGGCGGTAAAAAAATATATATCCATGACGTTATGATTTGTTCTTCACAATCGTCCCTTCATATTGAATAAGACGACCAAGCCAATTATCCATATGTTTAAAATGTGTCAAGAAAAGTGGACAGACAAACTAAAAGCATAGTCCCAAATAAGCCATGTGTCTGAAAAGAAATTATTACAGTTATCAAGTTATGGTTGTTGGCACACAGCTTATTACGGTGAAAGAGTATAAAAAGCTGTAGGTTAAATAGCCTTCAGAAACATGTGCCCTAAAAAAAAAATAGCAAAAACCTGACGACAAGAAAGTGGCGACAATATGTTTGTTTTATTGATCAGACAAGCCATCTAGTGGCACTGCTCTTAAAGTTCACTTCATAGCATTTTACTGATGTCATCTTTATCATGTTTGAAACAACACATTAAAATAATATTAAAATATTTAAAACAAAATATTCTAATAACGTTTTAAACGTTTGAAAATAAGGGTCTATAAAGTGATATCATTTTGTAACATTTTCTTACAAACAACGTAAGAAAACACTAAATATGAAATGAAATACATTTAAATGGAAAACTCCATCTTATGTTTGATAAATTGAATATCCACATACGTAAAATATCATGTGAATCTTTGAGAAATGGACAATCAGCTGGACCAGATACACTTTTTAAATGTTATGTTTTAAATGTGAGGTAGAAAATATATTTTTCAAAAAAGTCTAACATAAGCTGTTTAACAAATTTGGGCTGAAAAATACCATGTGTATTTTGAAGCACAAGCAGGTTTTAAAGGTAAAATAGGTACAGTGAACACAATTTGTGTATTACAAATACTTTTATGCATTTGATAAACTATCAAATATATGCTCTTTTAGTCGATTTTACCAAGGCCTTTCAATTTTCGTCAGGGTTGTAGTTCGGTATAAATGAATTTAATTTGGAGTTAGAGGAAAAATGTTCGATATAATACAATATATAATATAAGTGATAAGTCAAACGTTAAACACAATAACAACGTCAGTGGATATTGGAATGTTTTCTCGGTGTCAGGCAAGGTGATTCTTTATCTCCATTTTTATGTTCTTATTACTTTTTTGATTTCGCAGAATTTTAAAAAGTACATGACTTTGGTGTTCTGAATATAAGTACAGTGAACACAATTTTTGTAGTACAAAATACTTTTATGCATTTGATAAACTATAAAATATATGCTCTTTTAGTCGATTTTACCAAGGCCTTTTAATTTTCGTCAGGGTTGTAGTTCGGTATAAATGAATTTAATTTGGAGATAGAGGAAACATGTAAGATTTAATACAATATGTAAGTGTTGAGTCGAACGTTAAACATAATAACAACGTCAGTGAATATTTTCTCGGTGTCAGGCAAGGCGATTCTTTATCTCCATTTTTATGTTCTTTTTGATCTCGCAGAATTTTTAAAAGTACATGACTTTGGTGTTCTGAATATAGGTACCCTGAAATTATTTTTGTTGTTGTATGCAGAGGATATTGTATTGATCTCAAAGACTGAAAAATAATTTTAGAATAGAGTATGTTTGTTAGCATATTTTGGTAATTAATGGAAATTGTGTGTAAATACTACAAAACAAATGTTGTGATTTTAGGAAAGATATATTAAGTACAATCTTACATTTTACATACATGGAACTAGTACTTGAAGTTGTTGAAAAAATTCCGTACATAGGAATTGTTTTTACACCTGGAGGCTGTTGGTATTTTTGATTCCATAACAGGACAAGCTATAGAGGATGTTTATAAGTTGAACAGCTTTTTACCAGTTAAACTACAATGTCAATTACAGGTAGTCACATGTTAGACGTGTTTGACAAATTAATCACTCTAGACTTTAGTCATGTTTCAGAGGTTTGGGGACCTAGCAATAATAGCACACGGCCAGAAAGAATACATTAATATATTTGTAAGAAATTATCTGGAATAAGAGTACAAACACACAATAATTTTGTATATGAGAAGTAGGAAGAACCCAACTGATACGTAAGTTATAAGATACTGGTGCAAAATACGACAAATGAAACCAGTCAACTATGCAAGACTGGTTTGTAAAAATATGTTCGAAAATGTAGAAAACAATAATGATACACAATGGACATGCGAGATAAAGTCTCTTTTACAATTTCTATAATTTTATAATGTGTGGAAGCATCAAGAGGCTGGATATATCGATCTGTTGCTAATAACGTTTAAAGAAAGCATACAAGATGTATTATGCAAAAATTGGTCCAGTGATTTACAGCCACATCGTAACCAAGTAAACAAGGACAATTGTAGAATAGCTTTATCCAGGTAAAGAATGTAAGCAGAAAATTTGGAACTATACGTTTTGTGTGGAAAAAGCCAAGGCACACTCCACACGAAGACATAATTTTTGTATATGTAACATCACACATGAATTTAATTTTTTGTTTGAATATACATCGTACAATGAATTAAGAAAACAATACCTTAACATATATTACTATGTCAGATCAAATATTCCCAAATTTATTGAACTTATTTAATGTAATTACAAACAATGGTTAGACACTTTAATAGCTGAACATGTAAAAACAAAAACAGCTTTTGATTTTGTGCTGTCAATAAGAGTCCTGTCCTGCTGGAGTTTGATTTCAATTATATTGAGAAATAATTATCATACACGTATTAGAAATAAACCCGTAAACACCTCTCACAGATTATTCTTATAGGTATACGTTTATGTATGAATAATACGTATGTTACAAATAAATTAGTTCAATATTTACTTCTATTTTGTACTAACTACTGTTGTATGGATTTTTATTGTACTGTCTAAAAGATAAAACTGTGACAATCTGTAATGTTCATTATTGATCTGACTATTATTGTACTATCTTAATGATTAAACTGTGACAATCTGTACTGTTCATTATTGATCTGACTATTATTGAACTGTCTTAATGATTAAACTGTGACAATCTGTACTGTTCATTATTGATCTGAGTATTATTGAACTGTCTTAATGATTAAATTGTGACAATCTGTACTGTTCATTATTGATCTGACTATTATTGAACTGTCTTAATGATTAAACTGTGACAATATGTACTGTTCATTATTGATCTGACTATTATTGAACTGCCTTAATGATTAAATTGTGACAATCTGTACTGTTCATTATTGATCTGACTATTATTGTACTGTCTTAATGATTAAACTGTGACAATCTGTACTGTTCATTATTGATCTGTCTATTATTGTACTGTCTTAATGATTATATTGTGACAATATGTACTGTTCATTATTGATCTGACTATTATTGAACTGTCTTAATGATTAAACTGTTACAATCTGTACTGTTCATACTTGATCTGACTATTATTGAACTGTCTTAATGATTAAATTGTGACAATCTGTACTGTTCATTATTGATCTGACTATTATTGTACTGTCTTAATGATTAAACTGTGACAATCTGTACTGTTCATTATTGATCTGACTATTATTGTACTGTCTTAATGATTAAACTGTGACAATCTGTACTGTTCATTATTGATCTGACTATTATTCAGCTGTCTTAATGATTAAATTGTGACAATCTGTACTGTTCATTATTGATCTGACAATTATTGTACTGTCTTAATGATTAAACTGTGACAATCTGTAGTGTTCATTATTGATCTGACTATTATTGTACTGTCCTAATAATTAAACTGTGACAATATGTACTGTTCATTATTGATCTGACTATTATTGTACTGTCTTAATGATTAAACTGTGACAATCTGCACTGTTCATTATTGATATGAGTATTATTGTACTGTCTTAATGATTAAATTGTGACAATCTGTACTGTTCATTATTGATCTGACTATTATTGAACAGTCTTAATGATTAAACTGTGACAATCTGTACTGTTCATTATTGATCTGACTATTATTGTACTGTCTTAATGATTAAATTGTGACAATCTGTACTGTTCATTATTGATCTGACTATTAATGTACTGTCTTAATGATTAAACTGTGACAATCTGTAATGTTCATTATTGATCTGACTATTATTGTACTGTCTTAATGATTAAACTGTGACAATCTGTACTGTTCATTATTGATCTGACTATTATTGAACTGTCTTAATAATTAAACTACGACAATCATTATTGATCTGAGTATTATTGAACTGTCTTAATGATTAAATTGTGACAATCTGTACTGTTCATAATTGATCTGACTATTATTGAACTGTCTTAATGATTAAACTGTGACAATATGTACTGTTCATTATTGATCTGACTATTATTGAACTGTCTTAATGATTAAATTGTGACAATCTGTACTGTTCATTATTGATCTGACTATTATTGTACTGTCTTATTGATTAAACTGTGACAATCTGTACAATGCGTGCTCAAGTTATTGAGCAGAAACTGTTTTTCGATTTTAAGTAACAGTGACCTTGGCCTTGACCCCCACCTACCCTATATGCAATCTTAAGCGAGGTCTCGATATAAGGTATTTATGTATTAAGTTTAATTAAATATCTCAATGTGTTCTCAAGTTATTAAGCAGAAACCGTTTTTTGTTTTCACTTTTAGTAACAGTGACCTTGCCCTTGACCCCACTCACCACATATGCAATCCAAAGCGAGGTCTTGCAATAAGGTATATATGTATGTAGTTTCATTACTGTACCTGTAGCTCAATTCGTTCGCGAGTTAGAGGGCGGAAACGATCAGTTGACGCTGCCACTACGCCTTTGACCTTGAATTGAGACCTTGACCTAGGACATAGTGACCGTTTCTTGTGCGCGACACTACACCTCGCCATGTTTGTCACTTTTGCAAAGTTATTTGAAAATCCATCCATTTTGGACGAAGATGTGCTCTGGATAATGTGTTAAGGATTGATTTCAATATTTGACCTTTGACCTTGAATTTGTAGCATGACCTTCAACATAGGGACTGGTTTTTGCGCACGACACTCCGACTTATCATGCATGTCACTACTGCCAAGTTATTTAAAAATCCATCCATGCTGGACAAAGATATGCACTGGTCGATGTGTTTACGATTGATTTCTTACATTTCACATTTAATTGAGACCTTGACCTTGGACCTTAGGACCTGGTTATTGCGCGCGAAACTCAGCCTCACCATGCTTGTCACTTTCGAAAAGTTATTTGAAAATCCATCAATGTTCGACATAGATATGCTCAGGAAAGTGTTAAGGATTGATTTCTTAAATTTGACATTTGAGCTTGATTTGTGACCTTGACCTTGGACCTTAGACGTGGTTATTGCGCTAGACACTCCGATTCACCATGCTTTTCACTTATGCCATGTTATTTGGAAATCAATCCATGCTGGACAAAGATATACTCCGGACAAAGTGTTATGGATTGAATTCGTCTCATCATGCTTATCACTTCTGCAAAGTTATTTGAAAATCCATCTAGGCTGGGCAAAGTTATTCTCCGGACAAAGATCCCTCGCCGACCGCCCCCCAGCCCGCTTGGGCGTTCCCATAGTTCGCTCTTTAGAACTATGTCGTGATTTTCGATTTCATTTAAGAAAGACCTAAACCACCGATTCAGCTCATGCTTGTCTTTGCTACCATTTCGCTGACTGTTTCCATGACTTTTAACTCCCAAACCATCGGATATACCTCAGAACGTGATACGTTCTTTTCAGACCACATGTACGCAGAGTATGCATACTCAGTGACACCTTTAAGCACAATCAAAACGCTTTAATCTCATACTTCTAGATAAGAGACTGTGGACGATGTAGAGGGGTTTGCAAAAAAAAAAAAAAAAAAAAAAACAACAACAACAAAACAGCAACTGCCATCTACACATAACAACATACGATTTTGACACCTAACCTGCGTACATGAGAAGCTATAGCGACACGAATGCTTTATATTAAGGGACTAAAATTGACAAATATTGTACGTAATACGCGGATTCAAATTGTAGTGATAAACATATAAGTATGCCAAGAGCGAAACAATATTCCAATAGTTTAGAAAGATATTGCTGATATTTATTAAGAGTGTCATAACTGAATTAGGTAGTATAAATCATTAATATTGTCCTACATAATATTGAATCTGTGCGATGAAAAACTACGAATGTGGCTATAAACGATGTGCCTAATAACTTTACCTATTTTTTTTTTTTTTCTGTACTTTATTTTTACTATCGCTGCTTACTTTCAGAAGATATACATCTCTAATTGAAAATTAATTATATCACCGATAGTTACGGGTTTATTCAGTTCGATATAAATACAGGCGCATTATCCATACGATCAAAATAACCCATGATCATTTACAAAGTAAGTTACTTTCAAAAAGGAAGTGAAATTCGTCGCATAAGACCGTGCAAGTTGGACTAGTCCTTGTAGCCCTTTCTATATTTATTATATGTAGCAGTTTTGATCAACCTCATTAAAATCAAATCCTAACGTTGTTAGGATCTGAAGACATCACATAACAGATCACGTTTAAATGACTTGCCGAACAATAAAATATCAGCCCTGCTGCGCCCACTGAAATTGCTTTCTGCAGAGCAAAGTTTCGCCACGGTTTTTGAAAAGTGATGTATTTTCAGCCGATCCTCGGGCATTAATCATTTACAGTAAATGTTAACGCGGATACAAATGGATATAATGGTACCTGAGGCGACTAAACATCCAAAGTTCACGATAATATCGTGCATAGTGTTTGTGTGTTATATATAAAGTTATACACTAAGGCGAAGTCATCAGATCCAGTCGGCGGATAATAAATTAGCGTCAGACTAGGGACGAGGTTAATAAAATTGCAGTTTTGATGCTTTGGTCTTTGAGACGATAACGTTAGCTTGCTTAGACCTCTATATCGTTCGATATTAACACACGGAGGATAAAACTGATAACTGATATGCACTACATGTACATACCAAATCAGAGATGGTCTTACTATAAACTAAATATACACCTGATGTCTGTGTTCTGCTTTGCGTATATTCGAACAATGCTGTAAAATGTTCATAGTATTTAGATGTGGAAAGTATATGACCATATATTCTGGATTACCTGCCCCTGTCACTGCGTTAATGGGTCAGCCATAAACGACAAATCGGCGGACAACAACAACCTTTCGCGGAGATATAAGTTTACGAATAAAAGTTGATTTGACGACCACAAAGAATTTGAGTGGATAGAGGTAAATACACTTTAATACACTCTTTTGTTTTGTGCTTCCAAAAGTGTATATTGAGTTAACTGACACTTAAGTAAGTGAATAGTTTTTCGGATAACTCCATCCTCTGCAATTTCGGATGAAATTTCTGACAATAATTTATGTCGGTATATTAAAGTTTCATAAATAGTATTTTCGTTTTCAGATGTTTATATACACCTTACATGTTTAAATGTTAAAATTTCGTTAATTAAGATTTAATTATTATAATGATTTTAGTAAAGTTTTGAACATGACAATACAAAATGAAAAGAAAACATTACTGACATAAAAGCTTAATACTAAAATATTATTTTTCGTTATGTTTGTTTTTCAGATGGACTATGAACGAGATCATCGGCCTGGTTTTCAACGCATAACGAAACAGGATAGATTGGAAACTGACCAAACATATGCTGCTAATATTCTGTATTACCCGCCCCTATCACTCCATTAATGGGTCAGGCGGCTGTGATAAAGACTGTTAACTATCCATACATATAGCGTTATTGTACCGTATTGTTTATTTTCAGATTGGATATGACTGTCTGTTGTTTATTTACCTGAATAGATTTATCTCATAATGCTGAATGTTCTGTCATATTATTATGTGCAGCCACAAAATCCGTAATATTATGGAAGAGCTGTTTACAGTTTAGGGGAAAGTAGCATGATTGAACATACATTATTTGGCAATACTGAACATAGGCAATTTTCCAAAAATATATATACAATGGAAATAGTAAATGGCCTATAAGAATTATTTCAACACTTAACAGTAGAGGCATTATAATACAGTGTTTGTTGTACTGTATAAGAATAAGTGTTACCTTCATTTTATTGGTTTGAATACAGTTCATTCATATGAAAATAAAGAAGGATTTTTGTGTTGTATCTGTCTTTACTGTATGTCAAGTTTTCATATACTTTGTATAAGCTTTCAATTACAAGTGAGTTATTGCATATCTCACAATAAACAATTGGTTTGTCACATTTGTTAAAATGAGCTGTTCACAAAGTCATTATGGCATGTGTCCAGGATACACTTCTTAATTTCATATGTGGGAATATTTTAGTAGTATTCTTTGTAAAAGAAGTCAACTATCTAAATAAATATCATGACAAAAAATAAATAAATGATTCAGTTCAATAAAAAGTACATAGGTGTTGTACAAATTATATTTATTTATTATTTAAACGAAAGTTGACTATTATATTAGTGTGAACATAAGTTCAAGCTAGGTCATTATTCAATAAAACAATCTTTACAAGATAATTAATTGTATGGTACTGAGTTTTTTATTGATATGGATATTTGTTGCAATTTAATAGAGATTTAACTTGAAGTAATGCAAGAAAATGCAAATCGATCGTTTTCTACACAAATGTCTGTCTTCTGTATCACTAACATCTGGTGTACGCGCAAGTCGGAGGTGTTGCTTTAGATTGAGTTAAATAGGTACTATTAAGAACTGGCAACCTATAATATAATACGGGTATTAAGGATTGTCATTTCTATTTTATAACAATGAATTATCTACATTATGTAATCCTTTTGTTGCACAAAGAAGTTACTTTTACGAAGGATGTATATGTGTAATAGGATTGAATTCAGCACCCATTTCAAGAGTTACAATTAATGGAACATACATGCATAAAACAAATTATGGATTCAATTTCTTAAATAATCTCTATTGAGTAAATCACATTCATTGCGTGCCCATTTACGTTTAGTATATTCAAGTGTATTCAAGTTACACAAAATATTTTTGGGATAGTAAGTATATTTTTTGTTAAATGAATTCATAAACAATAACAAAATGTTAATAAAATGCAATACATTTGTGATATTACATTGAGCATATAACTTTCAGATTTTATATATTGTTTTGCCATTATGGCCAATATATCTCTTAATGCAACATAGACAGTACTGAAACGAGTCATTGATTACGAAAAAAATCCCATTCTGGATAGTTATGTGCGAAATACACTTCACTTGTGTTTTCCTCTGTTTTAGCATTAACGTGTCGCGCATTGCACAAAAGCTTTATTTTGTGTAATCTAACATACATTTGCTTCAACAGTGCCATGTGAGTTATATATGTTCCCATTTTTTTCAAAATTGCATAACTGCAGACATACCATCACAGCCGACATTTTTTTGGTTTGTGCCAGGCGTACTATCTTAGTACGAACCGGGAACCAGGCTAATGACCATTGTGACCATTTGACCATTTGTCCTGTTTGTGTGCATTTATCGTTTTGTCTATTAAGTATGGCAATACATTTTGAATTTTGTCAAAGGGAACTAATCACTTGTCTTCGTAGGCAACACATTAAGCAGTTATGTTCCTTGTTAACAGCCGGATGATTTGCCGCTCAGTGGCCTAGTGCCAATAGTGCAAAAAGGAATTGGAAGTAAGTTAATTAACACCTTAAATTATTTGCAGTCAGCCAAACGAGTATTGCTTAGACACAGATGTCATAACCCAAAGGACGTGTAAATATATATTATCTAGCGCATAAGATTTGTTTTTATTTTCTGAAATATTGGAGTCCAACTACATGTATCTCAACAATCGCGATTGTTCGTTTATACACTCAGCCCATACATCATTAAATGCATTAGCTTGTTGCTGACTACTAAAGATTGAGCGTTATACAAAATAAATATTGTCCATGCGTAACAAGATACACTTATAAAATTCGATTGTGTTATGATGGTATTTGTATAACTCATAGCAAAACAAAAACGGTGAAATAAATACCAAACACTAAACGATCGTAAATTACCAATGAATTATACATAAACTAATAGGTTAGTGTTGAATAAAGATAAGTTTATTTAGCGAGGTTTAGAGAGCCTGAGTAGATAAACACAGTGCCGCAAAATAACTAATCTTTAATTAGCATCTGTCTAATATTTTATTTATCCCATCTTTTGTTATTTTGATTTTGAAAACAAACAACAGAGACGTACGATTGACATGCAATGACGTCACGAAAATCAACCAAATTACGTCATTAGAATACTCGTGTTTGCTTTATCTCAATGCGTGGACTTACAACTTAGTTAATCCAACGGGTAGTATATCGTCAATGCCAGTGTGCTGATGGGATACGTAAAATCTGATAATCTCATTATGAATACAACAAGGAATGTTTAACATTGAGTTATTATATTTGTATCTGTACCTACACTTATAAACAGTGGTTGCGTTCACACATAATTGGTATAAATATTGGTATTCGTACGCAACAGTAGACACTTTTACACTTTTTCAACAATAGCTGCATTAAATCAATAAATTCCAGAAAAGCGAGTGTTGTCTTGATAATCTACACACACTAAAACAAGAGCTGATGCGTATATTGTGGTGACATTTCAATAAAACTTCAGTTAAAATTGATAAGATACTCAAGCACAAATTTTGGAATTACATGCACGTGTGACAGACGCATAAGTATCCAAATATTTATTAGCACATGCAAACAAAAGCAAGTTAAAATAATAAATGGCAAAATTCTGCATCATAATCATGTATAAAAGACGAAACAACAAGTTATGGAAAACGACATAAATTTCATATAACAATGTCATTTGACAGATTAACTTCACTGTCCTATTTATTGTACCGTATATACTAACCAAATGAAGGCAAGGGTACACAGAAAATAGACATTTCCAGCTTTTGCCACAACTAGTGTAAACTCATACCCAGCAATTGTTGAAGGATACATTTTCATTCGTCGAATATCAACAAGTTTCTGATATTCGAAGAATGAAAATTTAGTGCCAAACATTACCAGGGCCAATATCCACAAAGCTCCTTAGTGAAAACTTAAGTTAATTTCTTCAAATAATAAAATTCTTCAAGTCTGCTGCTGGTTCATTTAAAGTTTGTTTTTGTATAAAGTGGTTTCAATCTGGTAAAGAATCAACAGTTGCTTCTTATTTTACCATATTTCAAATATAAAATATACATTTTTACAAAGAAAACTGTATTTGAATGTTTCGACTAAATGTGACTAAGGTTACGATTTCCCTTCGAAGCTTTGTGGATATGGACCCTAGTGCTCTGTTGTGTGAAATAGCTTAACCGCCAAACACATCACATCCGAGTGCAATGATTAGATAAAATTGCAGACTTTAATGTGGTTTTCATATTATTGACATTTGTGGAAAGGTCATTATTGCTACTTGAGACTCGTTTTGCCACAACATCTGCTCGAATGAACACGCTCAATGCAAGTTTGCTGTGCTTGTTTCTTTGAGGAAAGAGTCACTCGTACAAATGTATCTTTTTAAAACTTGCTAAGCGTGTCCGACACCGTAAAGATATCACAGTATAGCCAGCGGCATAAGAAGCTGACGAAAGGTTGAAGTGGATCAAACAGTTTCGTGTTGTGTTTATTGATGAAACGTTTTGGAGGACTTTGTGAACACTCCTTATGAAGGTTAGATACAACATATTTTATACAACAAACAGGCAATTTACCTAGGAACTAGGGTCTTCGTAATTTATTTGAACCTATCGCAAATCGGCTGTAAATGTTCTTTACATATATTAAAAGATGCAAATAGGTACACTTAATTATATAAAATTATTACTGAACTTTTCACATAGTACAAAGACACTTCTATATTTTCAACGCGTTCGCAAAAAAAAAAAGACACTGACAATTCTTGTTGATATTTCTATTTTAGCCATGAATTTCTATCCTACATTTGTGCTTGTCACCGCCATGTTGGCAAAAGCGGATCCGGAAGTGCGGATTGTCGACCTGACGCATTCGCAGAGCAGCGAGACCATCTACTGGCCTGGAAATCCCGCCTACAACTTTTCTATTCTTTCAAGAGGACAGAATGTCCAAGGCGGATTTTGGCAAGTTTTATTTTATCTGTTTTGTGTAGAAAAGGAATTAATTTAGAATAGCATGTTCATTTCACGTGTATTAATTTAGAATAGCATGTTCATTTCACGTGTATTAATTTAGAATAGCATGTTCATTTCACGTGTATTAATTTAGAATAGCATGTTCATTTCACGTGTATTAATTTAGAATAGCATGTTCATTTCACGTGTATTAATTTAGAATAGCATGTTCATTTCACGTGTATTAATTTAGAATAGCATGTTCATTTCACGTGTATTAATTTAGAATAGCATGTTCATTTCACGTGTATTAATTTAGAATAGCATGTTCATTTCACGTGTATTAATTTAGAATAGCATGTTCATTTCACGTGTATTAATTTAGAATAGCATGTTCATTTCACGTGTATTAATTTAGAATAGCATGTTCATTTCACGTGTATTAATTTAGAATAGCATGTTCATTTCACGTGTATTAATTTAGAATAGCATGTTCATTTCACGTGTATTAATTTAGAATAGCATGTTCATTTCACGTGTATTAATTTAGAATAGCATGTTCATTTCACGTGTATTAATTTAGAATAGCATGTTCATTTCACGTGTATTAATTTAGAATAGCATGTTCATTTCACGTGTATTAATTTAGAATAGCATGTTCATTTCACGTGTTTTAATTTAGAATAGCATGTTCATTTCACGTGTTTTAATTTAGAATAGCATGTTCATTTCACGTGTATTAATTTAGAATAGCATGTTCATTTCACGTGTATTAATTTAGAATAGCATGTTCATTTCACGTGTATTAATTTAGAATAGCATGTTCATTTCACGTGTATTAATTTAGAATAGCATGTTCATTTCACGTGTATTAATTTAGAATAGCATGTTCATTTCACGTGTATTAATTTAGAATAGCATGTTCATTTCACGTGTATTTATTTAGAATAGCATGTTCATTTCACGTGTATTAATGCAGAATAGCATGTTCATTTCACGTGTATTAATTTAGAATAGCATGTTCATTTCACGTGTATTAATTTAGAATAGCATGTTCATTTCACGCGTATTAATTTAGAATAGCATGTTCATTTCACGTGTATTAATGCAGAATAGCATGTTCATTTCACGTGTATTAATTTAGAATAGCATGTTCATTTCACGTGTATTAATTTAGAATAGCATGTTCATTTCACGTGTATTAATTTAGAATAGCATGTTCATTTCACGTGTATTAATTTAGAATAGCATGTTCATTGCACGTGTATTAATTTAGAATAGCATGTTCATTTCACGTGTATTAATTTAGAATAGCATGTTCATTTCACGTGTATTAATTTAGAATAGCATGTTCATTTCACGTGTATTAATTTAGAATAGCATGTTCATTTCACGTGTATTAATTTAGAATAGCATGTTCATTTCACGAGTATTAATTTAGAATAGCATGTTCATTTCACGTGTATTAATTTAGAATAGCATGTTCATTTCACGAGTATTAATTTAGAATAGCATGTTCATTTCACGTGTATTAATTTAGAATAGCATGTTCATTTCACGTGTATTAATTTAGAATAGCATGTTCATTTCACGCGTATTAATTTAGAATAGCATGTTCATTTCACGTGTATTAATTTAGAATAGCATGTTCATTTCACGTGTATTAATTTAGAATAGCATGTTCATTTCACGTGTATTAATTTAGAATAGCATGTTCATTTCACGTGTATTAATTTAGAATAGCATGTTCATTTCACGTGTATTAATTTAGAATAGCATGTTCATTTCACGTGTATTAATTTAGAATAGCATGTTCATTTCACGTGTATTAATTTAGAATAGCATGTTCATTTCACGTGTATTAATTTAGAATAGCATGTTCATTTCACGTGTATTAATTTAGAATAGCATGTTCATTTCACGTGTATTAATTTAGAATAGCATGTTCATTTCACGTGTATTAATTTAGAATAGCATGTTCATTTCACGTGTATTAATTTAGAATAGCATGTTCATTTCACGTGTATTAATTTAGAATAGCATGTTCATTTCACGTGTATTAATTTAGAATAGCATGTTCATTTCACGTGTATTAATTTAGAATAGCATGTTCATTTCACGTGTATTAATTTAGAATAGCATGTTCATTTCACGTGTATCAATTTAGAATAGCATGTTCATTTCACGTGTATTAATTTAGCTACCTTTATTTACTTTCGTTTAATTACAACACTAATGTGTATCCACTGCAATAAATATTAAAGAACAAGCATACATGACACGTAATTATGCGAATTGTGCATAATTCTTTTCTTAATTCGGAACTACTATATGGATACATAATTGATGATTAACTTACGTGGAAAGGTGGTTTCCCCGTCATCGGGGTTTTAAAAATCACAATCCTTAATCATTTTTATATGATATTGTTCAACGTCAAACTCGTAAGGTAAACTGAGTATATTTTGTATGATATTATTTTTACACTAAACTAAATGTATCCTCTTCAAAAGTTACGTTTGTATTAGAGACACATTATATCGATTTATATAAATGTATTCCAAAAGCCCATTCAGACAAAATTTCTTGTCCATTAGTAATATCATCGGAAGGCAACATAACGTTATTAAACTAGGTTTAATACTTCTGTACAAAACGCAGGTACGAGTCCAATTCGTTCGCAACGGCCGAACATGGTGGCACACACCTGGACGCACCCGCGCATTTCTACGAGAACAGATTAAGGACTCATCAGATCCCCATGGAGAAACTCGTGGGACCGGGAGTGATCATCAACGTTAAGGTAAATCATAAATAAAGCGTGTTTCGTCTTTCAGTTATAATATCAGAGCCATATTGTTATTGGAGACGGCTAAAGTATACCTTCGGTAAGCATCGCTTCTTTCTGATCGCTGTCTGTAAGCCATGCAGCGATTCATTAAAAATTTTAAAACACGGATATTAGGATCGATAAATATAATGTAATGAAGTAAAATCGCATCGTTGCACTTGGCTACTAGCGCTGGGGTAGTACATTTAACGACATTTTCATGATATCTGCATGTCAGTAAGCGATTGACAACATAGCTTTGGTCGAATTCAATAGGCAACATTCTAGCGGTCCGACAACGTTGAAACCACTTGGCCTGTTTGTATGCAACGGATAAATCCACTTGGAACTCATCAACTGTATAAGCGAATTAGCAAGCATTCTTCTATAAAATTCTTACATCGTGCGCGTTTTTACTCATTTAATATTTGTATTGGTCGCTCAACCTCTTAATTGCCAATAATATGAAGAGATTTTATCCTGCTACTTATTGAAAAAGTGGAGGCTATATAGGAATCGCGCGCTGTCCGTCCGTACGTCTGTCCGTCCGTAGGTCCTTATGTACGTCCGTTCATAACTTCTTTCCTCTTGTCTATACAAGAATAAATTATTTATGTATAGCGGTCATGCAATAGGCAACACACTAAAAAATATCGTGGTCGATACAGTCGTCTTGATCACACCTTGGAAACTTGACTTGTAGATTTGACAAATAAACATGACACAATAATTATACCAGGTTTCAGACAGTTTTTATTGTTTTGCGGTATTCAATAACTGTGATATCAGATCGGTCAATAGTGGGCGGAGCCTAATATGCAAGCTTACCGAGCAATAAATAACATGCAGTATATTGAAATTTAGTTGTGATTTTTATACGCACGCTACTTATTGCACTGAACGATTGCACTGAGTTTACACATTGCGACAGAACTAAATTTGGAAATGATACGCATGCTAAGCACGTCAGACATCACATGACATCTATGAACTTCCCGATGGGATCGGCGTCGTAGAAAGTTGCGATGTGATTGGTAAATATGGTATAAAACACTTATATCAACATTTGACATCAATATGTTAAATATTGAATCTCGCCGTGCGGGCTCGTTAAATGACAAACATATTTTGGTCAAAGGTGCTACATAATGGTAGCAATAACACGTGCAACACGTTAATTGTCAAAAGTGCGTATAAATAGAGGAAATAATTCATAACACTATTCTAGGTCTTAACACATTTTTAAATGCTTTAATGCGTGTGCATTATAAACAACATAAAACAAAAGCATTAAAGAAATTTGCTTGTCATCCATGTACTGGTACTGGCACTCGGTTACGTACTGAAATGCGTCCAAGCATCTTTACATTTCTGATATTTCTGGTTGATTTTGTACAAGTACAACATACGTCGAACAACGTATCTTTATATCAATTTGACATGTATTTATAATGACCAATAAAAAAGCAATGTACACGTTTTTGTGTGTGGAATGTATTATACTCAACATATAGATATAACTCAGAATTCCTAATGTGCCATTGTTTACCTGTTTCACAGGCAAAGGCTGTGGGTAACCCCGACTACCGTGTTACTGTTGTCGACCTACAGAACTGGGAGGCGAAGTACGGTCGCATCCCTAGTGGGGCTGTTGTCGTCATGAACTCGGGATGGCATATAAAATTCCCAAACAAAACCCAAGTCTTCGGGACGAATTCCACCTCCGATCCCACGGCATTCCATTTCCCGGCATTCCATGAGAACGCCGCTGATTGGCTAGTAAAAAATAGAAATATTCACGTGCTTGGTGTTGACACTCCCTCCACAGATTACGGCCAATCGACGACATTTCCGGTTCACGTGATTCTGGGGCGTGCAAATATACCAGGCTTGGAAAATGTCGCGAATTTAGATGCTATTCCCGAGAGTGGTTCTCTCATTTCGGTCGCTGTAATGAAACTTCAAGATGGAAGCGGAGGTCCAGCTAGAGTGTTTGCTACATTGCGTGCGACATCAAGCAACGATTGTTCTCTGACGGCACATATCAGCATTCGACTGATATTCACTCTGTTGCTAATGATGAAATTGGCACGTGGATATGTTTAAACTACATGTGTTACGTGACATATTTACAAAGTGTAAAGTGTGATATATACAACTTTTTCGCGTATATTAAACTTATCAAAAACGTGTTGAAGCAAGTTGTTTCCAAGTACGTAGTTGTTCACATCTTATGTGTTTTTAATGTGTCTGTACGATCAATAAACGTACACTGTTATATAAAGAAATAATGACACTGTCTATCATATAATTCGATTTATAAATGAAAGAAAAGAAAGACTGCGCTGAAAAAAGCATACATGTACAAAGCACCTGCTTATGACCAAAATTGTACAAAATTGTCTAAAAAAATTCAGTTTGGTCTATATGTATTGGCTGTCGACAAAAATAATTTAGTTAATTAAAAAAGTATAAATCGAAATCTATTTTACAAACCCTGTGTTACAAACGTACACTTCAGTACTTTGCGTCATTTATACGTTTCAATATGACATACATTTATGAATGAAGTTAAATTGTAACATCTCAATAAACACAACTCGACATTTATGAACTCGATATAGTTTGTAAGCGCATACATTTATGGATGATGCTAAATTGTTACAACTCATTCAAACAAGACGCGCGGCTACTTTTCCATAGACAAAGAATGAATCAACTATAAGTTAGTCTGCAATATATATGGTTCGAGCGTAATTTTTTGAAAATAGTTCAGGACATTCGCAGAAATTGTTCAGTAAAATGCACGTGCTTAAACGCGCGATAGCAAACCCGTGACAGACAAATCATGTCTGCATTATATAGCGCAATAAAACCACATCTTTTACTAGATAGTGTATAATTACGTTGACGTCAAACGTATACGTTTTGTCAAAATGCTGTAAGTTTGAGCTTGTTAACATTATAGTTTCACTGTATTATCAATAAAGATTACGCAGAATTGATTATTTGGTTTAAATCAATGAAGCTGATGTTACTCTCTTAATATTAATCAAAGAAGCTAAATTCATAACGAATTGTTATGGTTTATTGACGTCACTGAAACGCACCAATGAATGTACTTTGCGAAATTATGGGCGGAGTATAGATTATTATATAACAGTATATAAATATTGAATTCCTTGAGGGTGACAGTGCGTCTTGTCAACCCGAGGCAACGCAAGTGTTTGTCGAGGGTTGACGAGACGCTCTGTCACCCTCAAGGACGTCAATATTTATTTTATTATACCGAATAAAATCAAAGTAAAGAAATCAATTACATAAGTTTAAGTAGCGGGCGACATTGCCGGGCGACATATCAAAGTGTTGCCCGCTTCAGTTTATATGCATTATATTGAGAAATAATCAAGTGAGGTATAATGAATAAATATAGTTCTCATGCATGACCTTTAAAAATATCGACTAAATGCATATTAGATCGTATTAAAATCGAAATATTAGGATTAAATTATACTATTTCTTAAATATACTCATAATACATGCACGTTTATTTAGTAAGTTTATTACGATTGTAATGTCAAATTAAATAATGATAATACTGTTAAAATAATAAACATTTTTGCAAAACAGCAAATCAGTGTGTGGGTGGGGGTGGCTAATTAATTACAGCAAAGCGAAATTTGCTGTGAACTAATAAAACATTCACAATCACATCAACATCGTGTAAACATTCGTTAATAAAACAAACAAATTTACCTTTGTGCACTAATACATAATAAGCTTTTCAACATTAGATAGGTATCTCCGTATCGCGTTGAAAACAAGTATGTTCATCGTATCGCGTACGAGTATGTCACCGATGAAAGGACAATACAAATCTACTTATAATGTTCAGGTTTAGCGTACGGTATGTACGGTAAGTTCACAAAAGTAATGAATTGAGGATTGAGAGATGTAAACCAATATGTAAAGTAATCCACTTGTGGCAAAGTCGTATATTCATAACATATACTTTTATACTTCGCTGAATAGTGGAGAAAAAAAAACTGGAGTGATTATACAACTTCAGCAACTACATTGGGCATCAACGATGAGTAGTGATGCGAATTTCATTCATAATTGGTATACATTTCTTGAATATGTTATGTGTTATTATTGGACTAGACCTCCGATGTTGTTAGCAACAATTTACCACCATTTGAAGTAGTACCGTAACGAAGAAATGCCTTAAAACTACTTATCCCCAATTTAAATGTAACGGTCAAATGTCAAATAAACGAATTTAAGCCTAAGACCCTTCCGGAGCATAATTTTGTCTAGCATGGAAGGAATTCCAAATAACTTGGCTCAAGTGTAAAGCATGGCGAGTCGGTGTGTCGCGCGCAGGAACAAAGTCCCTAGGTTGAACGTCAAGGTCACACTAAAAGGTCAAACGTCAAATATAAGAATTTAAGCCATAAATCCTTTCCCGAGCATAATTTTGTCCAGAATGGAAGGATTTCAAATAACTTGGCATAATTGTTAAGCATGTTGAGGCGGTTTGTCTTGCACAAGAACCAAGTCTCTAGGTACAATGTCAAGGTCACACTTAATGTTCACACGTCAAATATAAGATGTTAAGACATATCAGTCTGCAGCATAATTTTGTCCAGAGGGGAGGGAATTTCAAATAAATTGGCAGAAGTGCTAAGCATTTTAAGACTATTTCATTTTAGTCCACTTCCTGAGGCGTGGATTGAATTCATTGCAAACAATTCTCACGCCATTATAAAACTAAACGGATTTGTAAATGTAGAACGATACAATCATATTTAATTCACATTAATTGTATCAGACCTCTTCAACACAACATTTTCTGCAAAGTCCGAATCGTTCAGTTTCGAATTCAAGGAGGTAAAACAAATATAACCCTGAACATTTTATATCCGTTTTAATCACTTGACGTCGGCATGTTCGTTTTCATGCCCCCACCATAAATGATGGCGTCATATAGTGTTTACCCTGTCCGTGGGTACGTAAGTATTAGGTATGCACGGGTGTACATATGTTCGGATTCTTTTCTGGACAATAACTATGTCCAGCATTGGACGATTTTCAAATAACTTGGCAGAAATGTTAAGCATAATGTGACGGTTTGTCGCGCGCAAGAAACATGTCCCTAGGTCCAAGGCCAAAGTCACGCTTAAAGATCAAAGGTCAAATATAAGAATTTAAGCCATATACACTGTCCGGAGCATAATTTTATTCAGTATGGAAGGAATTTTGAATAACTTTGCACAAGTGATAAGCATTATAAGGCGGTGTGTGCGTGAAAGAATCAGGTGCCTTGATCCAAGGTTAAAGTCACACTTAAAGGTCAAACGTCAAGTATATTTATTAATGTTAAGATATATAAAAACAATTGTCAGGACAAAGCTTTTGATTGGAAATTTGTGATACCTCAACATACTTAACATAATAAGAGACTACATTAGCAGAAAGTACAATATAAACGGCCATTTGCCTTTTGCAAAATAATGTTTATGCATATAGACAAAGCGGGACCATGTAGAACAGGCTGCATAGGTGGGGGCATCCGTGTCTATGGACACATTTCTATAATAATAATATAATAATATAGTTACTATTGCTAATACTGATCAGAATGAAATGTATGCGCCATTAATCAGCGCGATTAAAAATCAAAACGAATCATTGATTGCTGTACGTGCCAAATGCCATAAAATGTAACCATTAAAAAGTAATTTATTAACATTATTACACATTATAAAGAGAAGAAAGAGTCTTGTGATAGAGCCATTGAGAACGATAAAACAAAATGTTTTAATGGACTACTTTGACAAACACAACTCTGTTGAAACAAATACAACTTAAAATTTCACAACATATTTAATGCTTTAGAATGGGAGATAATTCAATCGGCACCGATCATTAATAAAACAAATCACCGACGTAACAGATTGCACACAGAAAATCCCAGTTCACTAATTTAACCTAGATTCTAAACAAACGAATATACAAATATAAATAATTCCTGCGTTCGTGCGTCGTTAAGAAGTGAAAACACAACAAGATAAAGATAAAGATAAATCACATCGTATGCGAATTATGAAATCAGCACTTGAAATTGTTTGATTCGTGTTCAGTTATCAATAGTCCAATCTGATTAAATTTATAGTGAGGAACACAGAAAAATTCTACAAGAAAGCAGCATGCGTATAAACGAAAAACGAAGGGTCAAAGTATGCAAATAATTTCTTTAACAGCATCAACGACAAATATGCATGTTATGGAAACGTAAATTGTATGTATGTAAGCAATACTTTACTGAGAATACATTTATATTATTGCACTTCTCCTAAAATAAAGATAACGCTGGTGAATATTTTAGATTTGACCCAATTAACCCAGTTTGAAATGAGCTATCGTTATCATTTCCAGTCTTTTAATTTTTTCATAAAGCAATGCTCTCGTTATCGTTGCAGAATTATACATAACGTTTCGATAGTGTGTAATAATATCTGTCGATGTTTCATAGTTGTGATCTTCAGTTTCCCAAACGTGTAGGTATCACATATTGAATCTAAAAGCTGATAATATAAACGTTACTTCTTTATCTGTACAAACTATAATTCGCGGTTTTATATTTACTTTCTACCGTTGTTATTATAAGGAACATTATTTTAACACGCATGGAATCAATGACATATTTCCAAATTGAAAATTTCGTCAACATAACACTTCAAACGCTCAGCTTTTGGACACTGGTTCTCTTGACTCTGGAATGGCTTCCAAGTGTGTTGATTTCGTTGAAAGTAAAATATTTTATAACAGTTAAGTTCGTTATTTTAGCTGAATTTATTATGACAGTTGTCATTATCGTGCTGGAGTATTTTGCTTATGTTTGTTGTATGTACGCCATCCCTTTTGGAAACGGGAGGGGATTGGCTATGTTAATAACAAAATCTTTCTCATCGTATGTATATGCCCTCTTCGTTATGTGGGCGACTTCAACAACCCCATTTGTTGTGATTTGATTATCCAGTATAATAATTGCCTTCAAAATACGACGTTCCGTCGGCAAAAGGAACAATGAACGCATCAGATCAGTAACAAGGAATCTGCTCGCAGCAAATGTTATATTTAGAGTTACCCAGTTCCCGTTTACAATCGTAAATGAAGGTGCTATTTTTGATTTCCTGTCATACACACAAAGAGAGTGGGTGGTGGTACTTTTAAGGTTCCTTGCGTATTTAAATCATGCGTTGAACTTTTACGGTTACGTACTTTCGGGGAGACGTTTTCGAAATGACGTGAAGCTACTTTTCTGTGGGTGTTGGATTAGATGGAAGCAAATGTTGCCATTCTAGCTATATCTACACACGTTGTTTGGCTGATTAATAATTTCGTCGACAAATACACGCCGTATAACTAATAAGTTGACGACGAAGAATTTTTATGGGACGATTGAAAATGATTCACGAGAGGTACTCTTTTTGTTCACCTGAAACGATATACCGTAATGACTTAACTTGAAATGGTGTACCAAACTTTATATAGTTGTTTGTAGAAATTACTGGTATTGTTAAGACCTTTTTGAAAAAGTATATAATAAAATGACTTAGCTATCTATATGTGTGGAGTAAATTCAAGAATCTGTATACGTTAATGGGAACTGGCGCTTTGCATCATTTTGGATTTAATTTAGTTGATTTAAATACCTTGTTATACTAACATAATATAATGTATTTCATACTTCAAATTCGATCTGATTTTATTGCAATCTAAATGATTGTACAAATTATATGTTTATTTCATTTTGTAAAATTGTATGTATTTGTTTATTTTATTGTTGAACATGTTCAATATCCTTAGCTTTATTATCTGCAATCTATCTACATGTAATATATGTATTTATATTTAATTGACTTTTCAACAATTTCATTCATATACAAATTAACATCCGATTCTATCAAATCTGTGTACTAGGATATACCGTGCTCAAAAGGGTTATCCTTGTTTATCTTGTACAAAGTTGACAAAGTTTACCAATTGATATTTTAAATTGCATGAAGTGTCTGAAGAATGTCAGTTTCGTATATGTGTATCGACGTAAGCTGTTGAAAACAAGTATTTGATTTATGAACAACAGTGCAACTTTATCTAGATCAAGCACTAATTTTGATAACCAGTGACCATATTCTCTTTTTATTTATGTTTGTATTATGTTGTTTCCTCGATAATATAATGATATTGAACAAATGTCTTACGGAAATACTTAATTCCCTTGAATAGAAACCACTATTTTATTTGCGCATATGATCTATGGATATTTAAACTGTACCGTAACTGTATGACGATTAAAAAAAAAAGTCAACATAGACGTACTAGGCAGTACATTGCGTAATTACGACGATTTATTAGGACATATGTATATAATGTTAACAATGTTACATCTCAAAGTGCTCGAATAAAAACTTATTCTACATTCTATATAAATGTGCGTATATTCGTATGCACAATACTTCTATTTGACTATTTGCAAAGAATCAGCGTCGTAGCCACGTTGAGGCACGCCGAGGCAGTTTTCTTGGCTAATATGTGCAGACCATAAATGTAGTAAATTAATACTTTGGAAACTATATACTGTGAGAATAATGTCACTTGCCGCATATTCACATAAATTAAGGCAATCTCATTTCGTCGTGTTACTATTTTCACACCAAAATGATATACCCGACATTATACCAAAGTTTATTACGGTGCCATAAAAATAGGTCTCGGTAAATTTAAAAGCTAAGATTGCGATTTGTTACGAGCACACACTGAGGCGAACAATCTAGTTGACATTCATCCAGATCTTATTTGAAATCTTTTGAAAAACTATAACCAGTCAATTGCAATAGCTGCGCCCATACCGGTACACATAGAGCCAGGGAAGCCTAGAATCGTTGGCACACAAAAGCATAGAGCAAATGCGGAAGAAAATACGTCAGTGCTAGACCGCTTCGAAGTTAATCACTTTACTCCATAACAAAAGTTAACAACATAACAATCAAAACATTACAAAACCTATGTCGGTGCAAGAAGGATTATCTAGAGCAGTGTGATAAATCTTAATTTCCGAACACTAATGCCATATTTGAGTTGATTTTATGCTTACCCGTCGGTTCTAGTTCATGTGAACGCTACGTGCACAATGAAGACTACGAAGACTCGAAACTTGGAAACATTCCACAATGAAAAACGTATGACTTAATGGTATTACTCTGAGGTATGTTCATAAAAACATTCCAATAAGACCGAAAGGATAATTGAAAAATTGAGCATGTGTGTTATTTATTAAAGAGTGTTTGTTGAAGTTATTTCATCCTACAAACATGCGTTAGAAGGAAAAAAAATAACGTTTTTGCAAAACTGCCAATCAGATGGGGTGGTGGTAGCTTATGAATTGTGGAAAAGCGAAGGCGATGAAGAAGTGAGACAATAGACGTCACATAATCATTATGTACGTATATTGAAAAAAAGAAGCAAATTTAACTTGTGCTGTAATATATTGATAGCTATTTACTTAATGCAAACAACACTGATGCAAACGATAGGCGTTGCGTAGGTAATCAGTAAATGGGATAAAAATACACGTTCACTGTTAAGAGTCAGCGTACAGTTTAAGTATACTAAGGTAGCGCATTAAACAATATTGCGAAGGGAACACACAGGTGAATTTATCCAGCTGTGACCCAGTCGTTTATTTAAAATATCTACTCATCGAATTGACTCATCACTAACATACAAGATTGCATATATTTTGAGAAATAAAACGTCAGCAATCATAAAGGACAACACCCTTCTTAGTGTGGCGTGTTTCATTGTTTGATTAGTTTAATACATCAAATGATGAAGTCCTGCAATCAATGTATACGTGTTAATACATGTAATATAAAATAATGCAATGATTTCTTGAATATCATAAGAACAATATTAACACATTACAAAATACCAAAAATATACGGACAATCCTATTTAAATAATAAGCATTTTATTAGCAGCTTATATATTAGAATAAAAATATTTCCTATGTGAATCTAATTATCATATAAACTACCATAAACATACACACCATATTTAAAACATTATTCAATCGAGTAACACAGTTCATTTTCAAAAAGTGTAAATATTTAATGTTGCATATGGCACGTGTAAGTTTCTGTACTTTTGCTTAAATGTTTAATTTAAAAGTGTATACACCGTTCGTCAATTGTCCTGTGTACAAGTGAAACGAAGGTTAGGGTTCACCCAAAATTAGGCTAGACCACACTGATTTGTAATGTCACTACGTCTGGTCGAATGAATAAGAAAAGTACTTTTTTTCAATTTCCCGAAGGCGGTCAGTGTTAGTAACGAACATCTACGAAACCCGCGGATCATGTCAGAAACTGGTATGAAGTACAAACCAGGGTGTTAACAAATCGATCGAGCATAATGAAGAATAACACCAACATCTTTTGTGTGTCAATAAAACATTTTGGAGGACAGGACTCTCCTTGCAAAGGTAAGTAGCCAATTTTCTTACACAATGTACAGACAACAGAAAAAAATACACTAAACAATTAAATGTATAAATTGGGATTTAGCTATGTAACCTTGCCTTTAACACTACGTATTACGACTGCTTCCTGAAATGCACGACGAAATTCTGTAATATGTAGTTTATAATGCTATTTCTTGAAATCTTGTGAACAATCATTGATTTAGCTGATAATTGTATTTAATTCATTTCATAGTGCCTCAGGAAGTTGCAACGCCGTTGCTCTGGTGTACATTAAACCATTGAGTAATTAAATTGTAATTACATTGAAATTCGCGTCACACTATTTAATTTGAATCGCAATGCATTGAGGTTACATTTTATTTACAAGTGTGTGCATTGTGATTAATTCTGGGCTAAGTGTGAGGTTCGGCATGCCATTAAACCGGTTGAAACCCCCGATGCTTTGACCGTTCGGTGACCCCAGTTTTCATCATTTTTATGTTTTGTATTGTGTTGTGTGTATTGTCCGGTATTGTATAGGAAATTGGTCACTTCCTTAAATAAAGGGCCAGCGGATGGTAATAAAGGGCCAGTGGATGTTTGTAAGGTAATGGTAATGTCCCTGGAGTTTCATTATTTTTATATTTAATCGCAATCTTTTTTAAATAAAACATTGGTTTATTTCGGCAAATAGTTTTTACAAAAACAAAACAATTTCAAAAAAAAATTGTGATTTGTTGTATGTGCTACTTTGTGATAAATGATGATGTTTCGATTATCCTGGATATTATTATATATATTTTTGGAGATCATTACTTTTTTTATTCTAATGTCTTTGTTTATATTGCTGAAGTGGTATAGTCTTCTGTATAACGTGTCTGTCAAATTTCAAACTGTGATGGACGTAAGTGCTACCGACAAATGTCTTTTATTTTTCACTGTCAGATTTCTCATCTACGGAAACTTTCGAGAACAGCGATCGTGCTCCGGAAGGACTGATACAAAGGCTCTTTGACAATGCCTAACATGTGTAAACTATAAACAACGATTTGGAGTTCTGATGCGAAGTTTTGGTGCAGCAGTCTTCTTACAATTTGACATACTTATTATCAGACAAATGAAATGTTTCAAAAACATGGTCAATAGTTGCAAACCTGTTCAATATTATTTTTCAACGGCTTGACTGTTCAAAAACATAAAATACTTAAACGATGTTCAGTGATTCGTGAAATGCTTTCTGAAAAATATCGTTTTTTTCTATATAAAGGTGCAGTTTCACATGTTTAAGCTGAGATTTAAAAAAAAATTAACCGACTTTTTTCAAGGTTGAAAAGCACATTGCTAGTGCAAACTTAAAATGTTGACAAATATTCGTTGTTTCTGAGGAATAATTTGCTACTGTGAAGACCTACCCTGGTAACTTTTTATACATAAAGGCTTAATATATATCAAAATAATAATACTTCGCAGGCAAAAATGCATAACAAACAACAGGTTTTGACAGATTCTACAAATTCCAATTTTAAAATGCCATTTTTTAAGAAATGTGTTTCCAGCCATAAAATGTGAAACTGTCTCTTTAAAGTTCCGGCTTGGTCAATATTTAACATTAAATTATGGGTCGAGTGAAATGATAAAATTCGATAATTTTACTCTGAGTAATAGGAACAACATTTTACTTTGTTTCTAAATTTTATTTTTTTAAAGTATGTGAATAACATAACCGTCAGTGTAAACATCGACCTCTTTAAACAACACAAAACACATAATATAATTCAATAAAATTGCAATTAAGCGACAACAACGTAGAAAATATGGCACTATTTTCCCTCCCGCAACATTGAGAGACTATTTTGGAATCATTATGACGTCATATTTATGTCGTCATAATACACAAACTTGTGACGCTTCAGCATATCTCGCGCATTTAAATTTATTTATCGTCCAAAAGCATGAAATAAAAATCAGTATAAGATCTTTTTTTTTTCATTTGTGGTCATAGAAAACTGATATTTCTGACACTCGTGCATGTAAGTTTTAATTTTACTGTAACGAGACAGCATACGGTTTAAGTTTAACTACGGTTGCGCATGGAAAAATAGAGCGATGGGCACACACAGGTGAATGTATCCAGCTGTGACCCAGTCGTTTATTCACCCAGTCGTTTATTCACGTAACATCTATGTACTTGTATAATTTACTGAACAGTAAAACACAAGAGGGCTTATATTTTGAGATATAACACTTCAGCATCCACAAAGGATATCACCCTTTTGTGTGTCGAGATTCATTGCTTGATTATTTTCTGAAATATTTGTCCAGTTATTATTGGACTTGACGTCAGATTGGAAAAGGAGCAATTGCATATTACAATATTTAAGATACATCCTAGATGAACGCATTAGAAATATTAACTATTGTTTACTCACCATTCCTACTTACGCTGTGGAAAGTACATGTTCGGTATATGAACTCGGTATCCTGAAAAAGTACAGTTTAGTCAAACTCGTGGGATGTACCCCACAATGCAGTCTTGATTATGTATATTTTATGAAAGTATGCATGTGAAATATCTGATATGCTTTTAATGGTACTTTACTGTACACATTTCATCTCATATAATCTCCACATAAATCCTAACCAACAATCCTATTAAATACGTACTTGTAACACATAAAGTGTAAATAAGCACAATGAAGGAAAATAATTTGCTGTGGTCACGTATGCATGAACTTATTTAATGTTGCATATGTCATAACGACACGTGTTTCAGTACCTTTGACTAAATGTTTAATTTAAAAGTACATACACCTTTCGTTAATTGTCATGTTTACAGGTGAAATGAAGGTTAGGGTTCAAACAAATTAGGCTAGACCTCACTGATTTCCTTATGTCACTAGATCTGGTTGAATGAATAAGGTTTCGCATGCGCAAATAAATTTCTTCATTGTTACATATAAAATATTCAATATTTGATCTCTATTTTCACCATGGCCAAGCTACTTTCTAATATATCACCATACATTGGTGGAAAGATAAGGCCATAACCTTTTGAAAAAAGCAGTATGTCAAAAATGTATATACGTTGTAACTCAAAATATTTACCTTAGAATAAACACACCGGTTTTTGATAGGCATGGGGACTGCCATTTTGTGCATGAACACATGGGCCAAAAGTTATGAAGCTGGGAACCACTAAGGCAAAGTAGTGCCTAAAACTGTCTTTTTTCTTATTTCTTACATATATACCTTTAACATGATTCCAAAACATATCATTTAAACTGTATTTTAAAAATCATATGCATTATACACTCAACCCTGTGTGTTTATTATTTAACTGCCAGCATGTAACCCTTAGGATGTGCCTTCCGTTTTGGTGTAATTTGACCATAAGTAACTTACTTAATTTCAAAATTTGCCGAAGGCGGTCAGTGATAGTAACGAACATCTACCGGCGTGTAAATGCCCTCGAGCAAACAAGATCGTCAGGGATTATCGACTCGGGAGCTGGTTGACATAGGTCTACCGCATTATCATACTAAGATGAATAGTATCATGATAATTATCTGACAACGCGAATCTTCACTAGATAATATTCGTGTTACCACTTCATTCGGCGCGAGGTCTTCATTATCTTACTATTACGATTATTATCATGATAATTATCTTTCAACGTGAATCTTAACTAGATAATATTCGTCTTATTACTTAATTTGTGTGCAAGGTCTTCCGCATCATCTTACTAACACGAAAATTACCATGATAAGTATCTGACAACTCGAATCATAACTAGATAATATTTGTGTTACCACTTCATTTTCATGTATAGCAAATGTATTCGCAGACCAAATCGTGTTGCCAGTTATCTAACACGAATATTATCATGATAATTACCTTAAAACGCAAATTTTAACAAGTTAATATTTGTGATACCACATAAGTTTTTATTAACTAAAATTCTGATGTCAGTTCATTGGAGTTTCATATGGTGGCATAGAACTGCCCTACGATAGCTACTTAAGGTTCGCGAAAACATTTGTGTTACCACTTAAGTTTCGTGTTATCTTATATCTTAATAGCGTTTGCGATTTTTTTCGACAGAAGATATTTATTTGTTTAATAAAAAACTGACATGAAACTGCCCTGAACTGACATTAGAATTTCAGTTAATAAAAACTTAAGTGGTATCACACATGTTAACTAGTTAAAATTTGCGTTAGGTAACTGGCAACACGAATTGGTTTGCGAATACATTTGCGAAACATGAAAATTAAGTGGTATCGCAAATACTAACTAGATAAGATTTGCGTAGTAAAATAATTATCATGATAATATTCGTATTAGATAAGTGGCAACACGAATTGATTTGCGAATACATTTGCGATACATGAAAATTAAATGGCATCACGAATATTGACGTGTTAAGGTTTGCGTTGTAAGATAATTATATTGATAATATTCGCGTTAGCAAGATAATGCGGAAGACCTCGTGCAACAATTAAGTGGTAACACGAATATTATCTAGTTAAGATTCGCATTGTCAGAAAATTGTTTTGATAATATTCTTGTTAGTAAGATAATGAAGACCTCGCACCGAATTAAGGGGTAACACGAATATTATTTAATTAAGATTCTACGTTGTCCGATAATTATCATGATAATATTCGTGCAAGTAAGATAATGCGGAAGACCTCGCGCACAAATTAAGTGGTATCGCGAATATTAACGTGTTAAGATTTGCGCTGTAAGATAATTATCATGATAATATTCGTGTGAGATAACTGGCAGCACGAACTGGTTTGCGAATACATTTGCGATACATTAAAAATAAGTGGTATCGCGAATATTAGCGTGTTAAGATTTTCGTTGTAAGATAAGAATCGTGATAATATTCGTGTAAGATCATTCTAAAGACCTCGCAACCCCAAGAAAATGTATCTAATGTCAGTTCTGGGCACCTAAAGGTAATTTGGTATAATAATAAAATATCTTGCAAAAATATTCGCAAATGCTATCATAATATAAAAAAAAATATTATGATAAATAAGTGGTAATACGAATCTGTTTGCGAACGCTAAGTAGTTAACACGATGATTTTTGCGAAACTTAAATGGTTATCGTAAGGCAGTTCTATGCCTCCATAGATTGGGGTAAGAAACTAAACATGGCTTGAACTGCAGTACGTATTAATATACACAATATTGTTCAAATTTGGGATTTAGCTATGTAACCTGGCCTTTTACACCACCTATTACGGCTGCTTCCTGAAATTCGACGACGATAATCTGTTGCATGCAGTATATGATGCTTGGTTTTCCAATATTATTGACAAGCTGGGATTTAGCTGATAATTGTATTTACTTCATTTATTTCGTGCCTCAGAAAGTTGTAATTCCATTAAATTAATATTTTCCATTATTACTATTTCATTTGAATCGTAATCCTATGAGATTTAATTTTAATTGTGTGTGTGGTGATTAATTCTGGGTTAAGTGCGAGGTTCCGCATGCCATTAAAACCACAAATGCTTCGCATTAGCCGTTTCAAAGCGGTGATCACAGTTTTAAGCATTTAATTTTTTGTGTTGTGTTGTGCCTATTGTCCTGTATTGTATAGGCAAGTGGTCACTTGCCTTAAAAAAAGGACCAGCCTATGTTTATAAGGTTTTTTTCTCCTGGTAATGTCTCTGGGGTTTCATTATTATTATAATAATCGCAAGCGTTTTTGAATGTTTATGGTTTATTTTTGCAAATAGCTTTAACACTAACAAACCAACGACCAAAATATTTATGTTATTCATAAAATAAAAAAAAGATCATTATAATATTATTTGCTTCTTTGTGATATATGAGGATTCATATATTTAGGATATCATTAAATATATAAGGCGGGTTTAATGCATGTGCGTAAAGCGTCGTCCTGGATCATCCTGTGCAGTCCGCACAGTCTGTAACGGGACGACACTTTCCGATTGAATGGCATTTTCTGTTTCAAGGACGTCTCTTCTAAACATAAATCCACTGTAGGCGGAAAGTGTCGCTATTCTGATGTTCCTGTTTATATTGTTGAAGTGATATAGTCTCTGTATAAAGAACGTGTCTGACAAATATCAAACTGTGTTTGTGATAAATCTATCGGCATAATTTTAGTATTAACTAGTTACTATATGTTTAATCCAATATCATGTATCACACATTGACAACAATATATGAATCGTTTGTTACTTTCATTCAGTGGTGAATGTCTACGCAACCAATCTGCTTTTCACCGCCATGCTGGCTAATGCGGACATGACATGCGGATAGTCGACTGGACGCATGTGCAGAGCGCAGAGAGTATTTACTGGCCTGGATTTTCAGCTTACAACTTCACCATTCTAGAACGAGGAAGAAATGAGAAATATGGAGCTTGGCACGTATTTTTGTTTTAGGAGATTTTTCTATTACGATCGTGTTCTTAGTTATCAGTCAGCTTACACTGAGATTTATATTAAATTTAGTATGTGGAATGTGCTATTATAAAGTATGTAAGATCATTCTTTGACACATTTCATGTTTCTTTTAACATTATCGTTAATAATTGGCACGTTAAGAACATAAGCCATGTGCATTCAGTTGTGCAATTAATAAACTACATGGAGTTATTGACACACGGTTGATAATACAAATTAATTAATAAATACATAAATAAAATGAAAACTGCGGTCTCTTCAAACTCATCATAATAATACTACATGTAGTTTTGTAGATGCAATTGCATTGGTGACACATTAAACCCACTATGTGTGTATCAGGAACGTCATTCGTGTTTGCTTTGTAATTGCGTTCACTAGTGTCTTCTTTAAGAAAAAACAAGTGAACAACATTTGTAAAAATTGACAAATTTTGATAATGACCAGTTGAGAATTATTTTGAAAACCTACTCTTACATGCATTAATTGGGACTAACATTGATGTCCGAAACACAGGTTGGAGTCGAATTCCTTCGCGACGCCTGAACATTTAGGCACACACCTGGACGCACCTGAAACATTTTTACGAGAACAGATCCAGGACGCAACAGATTCCCAAGGAGAAACTCGTGGGACCGGGAGTGATCATCAACGTTAAGGTATATTGTGCTGTCCAAACCATAATGTTATCTGCATTCTATAACGAGCGGTCACTTCACAGACATAGACCCATATATTACGACGGTTAACTAGCAAAAGTTCGCTTTTATTACACATACACGTCTGTATAGAGGCAAATAGAGTTACCAAAAAAGTAAATAAGACACTATTAAAATTAAATAGTAATAAAGTAGTTGATGAAAGCAGAGTAAAGATGAAATGCAGTTAGTTCACCTTTATAAATGGGTATTCACTTTTGACCTATTTACCGATGTCCCGAGAGTGGGTAATGCCCCGACTCGAAAGTATAAGATAGCAAGTGAACTGATACGAATGTCGTTAAATTACCCAGAATACCATGCGCGGACGTACAAAGACCAGTTTTTGATCGGAGATAGACAAATTCCTCGCAGTGGTTACTTCCCCATTAGTACTCTTCTCAGTTACCACTGCAACCACGAATTAAAACCTTGCAGATTTGAAGTTTTCAGCAGAGACGATTATGAGGAGATTGAAGATTTATTTTGTACACGATTTTAATTTTATCATTATTTTGTATAACAATGACACAGACATGTTGTGTTATTGGTCCAGGTATATATATTAAGAGTTAAAATGAAAAACAAAAGCAAAATAAATAAATAAGAAAACATAACAACGCAAGGGTTTTACGTTGTCCACGTTTTTATTATGTGCTTGTCGACGATTTTATTTCGCGCCAAGTGTTTGCCTATGGTCACGTGGAACTTCGTGCCGGCAGGGATTTAAACCAGCTATGCTGGCACACGGTTAAATCTCTGCGCGGAGGTTAGGTGATAGATAGCCATATAAATATCCATGTATGCTTGCTAACCGGGAAGCCGTGCCATCAATGGTTGTAGCATGTGTACGTAGAAAAATTCTGCAACTGTGTCGGAGTACTTGCAAAACGAACAAAGCGCTGCAACCATTGATGAAACGGCTCCCGGGTTATCGTGTATATTTTTTATCTCAGATGTTGCTTTTTTTCAATAACAAATAAATAGAAAAACATAATACATGTATATATATAAGTTCTGTTTACTCACTTCATTCTCAATTATTTGATATTGGAGTAATAATCAATGATGGCAAAGCACTTATATGTTGCAGTACATGCTTGCCCCTTATTTAACTGATTACTGGGGATGTATTGTTTTCTGCACAAGCCCTTTTCGGTTGAATAATATTACAATACTATGAGCATATTGTTTAAGAAATTCAAGTACACAAACCCAGTATCAAAGTTTCAGAACTGAAAGTAGCAGACAATAAGACGAGTATAATATGATTTGTAGTCGGTGTCGAATTAGTCGAGTCAGTAATGCGACATAACAACGAATATGTCGTTAATACAAAAGACACACCATCGCATTTGTTGAAAACAATATGTAGGCAAACATGCATTGTATAGTATTACAATTACCAATTAATTCCATTTAATGTACTGTGCCCTAATTTCTTGTATTTTTCTTGTTCCGCTTACAAACGCTATACGAGATATTAAATCAGTAGCTTCCAATCCTGGCATGATATTTTCACATATAGAGTTAGTCTTTGTTTTAGGCAAAGGCTGCGGAGAACCCCGACTACCGTGTCACTGTTGACCTACAGAACTGTGAGGCGAAGTGCGGTCGCATACCCAGCAGGGCTGTTATCCTAATGAACTCGGGGTGGCACCACGAAAGCGCCGCCGATTGGTTAGTTAACAATAGAACTATTCACGTGCTGGGTGTGGACACGCCCTCCAATGATTATCGACAATCAACGACATTTCCGGTCCACGTGATTCTGGCAGGGTCGAATTTACCAGGCGTGGAAAATGTCGCGAATTTGGATGCAGTTCCGGAAAGAGGTTCCATCATCTTTGTCGCTGTAATAAAACTGTACGACGGAAGCGGTGGTCCAGCCAGAGTTATGCCACAATGCCTGCGTTTCTTACCAACGAAAGTTCTATGACCAAGCAGGTCAGCATTGGACTGTTAATGACCCTGCTGTTGATAACGAAATGTGTCACTCTACTGATTTAATGTATGTGTGCTTAAAAGCATATTTACAATGAGTTCATATCCACATATATGTGATTTTTTCTGAGGTATATTTAACCTGTTGAACACGTTGTAAAGCAAGTAGTTTCTCAGTTGATAGTTGTTCACTTCGCTATTGTTTTCCTTTTCGTTTAAGTGTGTGTATATATATGTATACTGTCATAAAACATATATAGTGATATAAAAACACGATAACATTAAATTGGAAGTAAATGTACATATATTTTGATTGAAAATTGAAGAAAAGCTAAACACGATTTTTGCTGTCAAACGCATATTAAACCCGTTATTAATCCCTAACTAATGTTCTGCAGTTGAGCCGACAACTACAATACATGTACAGACTTAAACTCCTCGCAGTAGTTACTTCCCCATTTGTACTCTTTAGTAATACCACTGCCACCACGAATTAAAAACTTACAGATTTGGAAGTTTTCAGGGGAGACCACTATGAGGAGATTGAAGATTTATTTTGTACACAATTTTAATGTTATCATTATTTTTTTATAACAATGACACAGACATGTTGCAGTATTGACCCAGGTATATATATATATTAAGAGTTAAAAATAAACAAGATTTTGTGTATGCTAAACACGCATGCCCCCGGTTGGTGCTGGGTAGCCCATTTCTTAGTCCAAATTAGGTCAAGGTCAAAGTGAGGTTGTAGTAAGCGGTGTTGGTGCTAGACGAAACGGTAATATCTAGTGAACCAAGAAATGGCACTTTTTGAATGATTATAAGTCCAAACTAGTTCAAGGTCAAGGTCAAAGTAAAGTTGGGTGATACGGGTGGATTGAGGATGGTCATAAGCATATAAGTGTTGTAGCAAGCGGTGTTGGTGCTAGACGAAATGGTAAAATCTAGTTAACCAAGAAACAGCCCTTTTTAATTATTCTAGGTGCAAATTAGGTCAAGGTCAAGTTCAAAGTGAGTTTGGGTGATATGGGTGGATTGGGAACGGTCATAAGTAACAACTGTGTAAATATCTAAGTGTTGCAGTAAGCTGTGTTGTGCTAGACGAAACGGTAAAATCTAGTTAACAGAGAAATGGCACCTTTGAATTATTATAAGTCCAAATTAGGTCAAGGTTAAGGTCAAAGTGAGGTTGGGTGAATAGGGAATGGTCATAAGCAACAACTGTGTAAGTATCGAAGTGGTGTAGTAAGCAGTGTTGATGCTAGACGAAAGGGTAAAATCTATTTAACCTTGTCACGGACGGAAGGACGGACGGAAGGACGGACAGAAAGATCACTATATTCCTCCTGCATCAAGAGGCAGGGGGCATAAAAAACAAAAAATAAATAAATAAGTAAACATAACTCGATTTTATTTCGCGCCAAGTGTTTGCCTATGGTAACGTGGAACTTAAAGCCGGCAGGGGTTTAAACCAGCTATGCTGGGACACAGTTAAATCTCTGCGCGGAGGTTGGTATAGACACACAGCTGTTCTAGGCTACACTCTACCATTAAACGATGCGCAAGTCGGCAAATGCTTTGCTTATTTCTTCGATATTCAAACGTTAATTCTTATACTGTTATTCGTCTTGTTGTTGTTTACCCAATAATTATTTATCCATATGTTATCTAAATATAAGTACTGGCATGTTGGTAAAGTGTAAGTTTCCCATTTTTGACAAATGTTGTCCTTTATTTTTATTTTCATGTAAGGATTGAAATCATAACACGAATAGTATATTTTTCAAGTATTGTAACACAAAGAAATAGTTCTCAAATGACCGTCTGCATCAAGTAGCACAAAGTAATTTCGATTATGTGAACACCTGTTGTCTTTTGTACATAGTCATGGGGATTTACTACATGGTACAAGATACATAACACAAACATATACTGCCCTAATGATCGTCTAAGAGCATTTCATATTCAGTGTGTCGTACTATGAAACTTATATGAAATGTGTAGCTTAAAAACAACATATATGCATTGTACTAACACATATTGCCCCACTGTCAAATGAACCTTAAAGCCATTGCATATTGTCTTATTGAATGTACATATGTAAATAAGAAAGTTTGGTAAAGTGAGTAGTTTTAGATTTTTAGATAACAAATTTCACATTCAAATAGCCTGAGCGCATCTTCAACGAAAATGAAGTCACACTTTTGACTATTATATTGTGTAATTAGAAAATCGATAAACACAACTAAATCAAATTATTTATGCTTTAATATATATTATGCAAATATAATTTAATTTGTTATAAATATGATTTCCATTTTTCCTAAAAAAGCTTACTTATTCTTCATAACTTAATCATAACTGAAGATTAGAAATTTAAATCTAGTTAAATCACAGTCGATTATGTAAGCATTTCAAAAATATTGTTCTTATTAATATATTTACATGTATTTACTGATAATGCATGCCTCACCATTAATATGTTATATATTTTTTTGGTATGTATATTGGAATCATGGGCATATTTCCCTTTTCCCGAATAAAGAATCTCTCTTTCTCTCTGTTGAGTTTCATAATCAATATTTAATTGTACATTTTGATGCATATACTGATATAACAGATTGGAAAAGTAACCATCATACGATGTGTATATATAAGTTTAACGGTATTTGAATATGCGATGATTTCTGTCAAATAAGGTGCGACCAAAAGACATAAATTTTAATAATTTAATATATTTTACGATGTTGTATGTTCGATTGAATTTAAATATATTTAATATCGTTGACATTCTCAATTCATTGAGGTAGATAAATAAATAAAGTTATTTAGCTATGGCACAGTCGTCTGTTCTTGTTATATAACTGCATATTCTTACCAGGGCATTTGATCGAAATAAGATGGTACAACTTATCATTATACATATACGCCTAAAGCCGTATTTATAGTAAGCAGATTAAATTTAAAAAATCGACTCCCACTTGTATGTATTTATGATTCATACATTCAGTATCACGTTGAATGCAATATATTTCAACAATCATTATCAACTTTCACGCAGTCTGCAGTGGTTTCATAGATCACGAACATATATGTAACATGAAGCATTTGCAAAGTATTGATTCGCATCGTATATTCCGACGTTTAAGACAAATCCACAAACGACTTCACTATGATATCACAAACAATATTGACGCCAATACTGATCCGTTGCGTCACTTGGTATTATGTAACATGCCATATAACTGAGTTTGTATTAAGAACTAGCATACATTATTTGTTCCCTTTAATTACATGGTTTTCCTTCTCTTCTGAAATACTATCACAACATACATAATATCAAACTTGATATCTTATTATGCAAGATGAGTGTGTAGGGCAAGAACCATAACAATGTAATGGATTCTGACTTAATAATGGCCCATTTTGTATTTGGATTTTTTTTTGTTAAGTGTTTCGTTCATGTCCACTTTACTGAATAAAACCTATATGCATTAGACTTGGTATTTTTGTCCAGTATGATAAGATGAGTGTGTAGGACCAAAAACCTTAATGGTTGTTACATAAAACTTGCCAATGTTAAAAGCCCTGTCGATTCCGATAACACTTCCGCTGTTATCTTCACAGTTTCTTTAATGTCAGGTACTTGGTTTTCGTGATAAATAAAAATGGCAGGTTCTTTATTTTGGTCAAAACAATCTCTTATATGAAGTAATTGTTGTTCAAATCCGATATGACACTCAAAATTTGGTCGGTTACATTATCTGTTCGTTTTGGTATGTTTTCAGTTTTTTTCATTATATATCAAGTCATGCACTTGTTGCGGTGTTTTCTGTGCTTGGACGCTGTCATCGGTTACCATATCGCACACTACTAGTGTGGTTGTTTTTGGTTCTACCTTTTGGACTGCCAATAGGATGATTTCGGGATGAGTGCGTTTATATGCTGCTCCACATTTTCTTCCAATTTCAATGAATTTGAGTCTTTGTTTATTTCCCTAAATACTCAACGTCACGTTGTAGGTGTACATGGAATAGGCGGTCAGTGGCTTCTTTCCCGATAGATATACGTGTGGAGTATGGACCACTTTTTAACTTTGCATAATATCGATGAAGCTTGCAGAGGTCTTCAGGTTGAGGGTTATATGGTGTTTATTGAATTGTCCTATTCTTCTGCGATTACGGACAGTATACACCGTTGTGTTTGTAAACATTTTGGATTCCTGAGAAGCCTCGCTACACAAATCTGAAACTTCCAGAGGGATGTTACTTTCCGACATCATTCGTCGTTTGACAATGTCCTTTTGTGTCCGTTTTAGCTTATCAAGAAGTGTAATATTTATAGAAGTATCTTCGGTGTCAAGAGTTTCGTAGAGACTTTCCTCAGACGTGCATGCGTCATCACTTTCCGACAGTATTTCGTAGCGATTACATATCGCAAGCTCTGATTCCGTCTGTAGATCGGTGTGGAGGTGCGACGCTTTGATGGCACTTCCCATACATCTGACACGTTCACATCCACGCCGGCTCTCACTAGTATGCTGTGCGTTTGTGCCAGTGATTTCGTCAATGTACAAAAAAATCGTTCATTGAATACCACTCAACGCTGGCTGGCACACGTCCCATCGGATACCACATGTTAGTCAGCATGGTCTCATCGGTGCAAGTTTGCATGCCTAAACACCGTATTGAGTGACTTGTACGCAAAATCTGTTGGCGTTAGGAATATCATCCTAATCAGCCTAGAGAAAAATACCGCACGGGGTAGAATCGTCCAGCCTGATGATTACTGGCTGACTGCTGCCGAATCAAGGCATGACCCGTAGTAGCTCTTCGCCAACGTGTCGAGTTTTGCTGCCAGCGGGTTTGTCCGGTATGTTCGCTCATTGCGTACCATATACATATGCACGTGTGGCAACGCAACATTTCCGCACAGAAGTATCGCCCGGTAGTGATCATCGGAACGCCTGGTGCGTTGTCTGTGTAAATGTCCCAATCGGTATGACTAAACACCGAAAACCCATGAAAACCAGCGAAAACCCACGAAAATCAATCTCATTAAAATCATCTCGAGTCGGACGCTACTATAGTATCCGCTGACTGATGACTTAGGGGTCACGTTCAGATGACCTTTTTAGGAGCCAATCAAACTGTTGCCTTCAAAATCTTGCTGTATAAGTTCATATATAAACCACAAATACTATGCACGAAATTAACGTGAACTTTGGATGTTTACTCGCCTAAGGTACCACTATATATATTGTTATCCCCGTGAAAATTAACTGTAAATGATTTATTCCCGAGGATCAGCTGGAAATGCATCACTTTTCAAAAACCGTGGTCAAACATTGCTGTGCAAAAGGCAATTTCATTGGGCGCAGCAGGCTGATGTTTTATTGTTCGGAATATTATTTGAACGTGACCTTTTATACGATGTCTTCAGATCCTAACAATGTTAGGATTTGATTTTCATGAGATTGCCACGAAAACCTTCTTATAATAAAAAGAAACTAATGTGTGGAAACCTACAAGTAGCAACGTAAACCTATTTTAAATAACGAAAACCCATGAAAGCCATAATTAAACAGCGAAATTGTGCACAATTCCAAAGCTTCCATTGGTTTTCGTGTGTTTCCTCTGGTTTTCGCAATTTTTCGTTAGTTTAGGTAGGTTCCTTGAGTTTTCGCGGGTTTGCACAAGTTTAAGTAGGTTTTTGTATGTTTGGCTTTCGCTGATAAGTTTCATGTGTTTCATTCCTGTTTTGCAGGTTTCTGTTAATCAAGTACGTTACCGTGAGTTTTTGCGGATTTTCGGTGTTTAGTCATACCCTGTCCAATATATCACTGGCTACGATATAAACGGTTGGGTACGTTGTTACCGTCTCACTGGGAACCTTTAGTTGCGCTCCAAACATAGCCTCCCTTTAAGCAGCAGTCCAGAAATATGTTAGTAAAAATACAAATGAGCAGAAATCGTTTCTAATTGACATCTTACCGATCAAAATACAAAAAAAAACGCATTGAAATCGGTTAAATAATAACGTTTTGGTAACTTTTTTTAGTATAGTTTATCTGTTTTAAGTTGTAAAAACTGAAGAAAACCTCGACTAACGTCAATTTGACGCACAGGTTCGATGTTATTTAACACTCGTGTTTGGTGAACAATAATTGTTATTTTCGCCTCTACATAAATACTTCATCCCTGAACAATACGTGACACACATGATATGATATAATATGTACAACGTTGAATTCGCTGAAGAAGTATATGAAACGTAATTATGTATATCTTTGATTAAAAAAAAGCCAGATTTTAATTTCTTTAAACCAATATTTTCTTTGCTTGTCAGTTATTGTTATGTGCCCGGGTAATACATTGCTATCTGACCATGATTGAAATTGGATAATTAGTCTTTTGACTTGCATTATCATGACATCAGGAAATGTATTAGTATAACCCAACTTTTGACCTTTCTCAAAATCAAATCAAATGTTGCTAAAATAAATTTCCCGCCAATAGTGAATGAATAAATCCTAGTACTGCATCGGGTAATTTTAAATTATTTCCGGTACACCAGTCAAACGTTTGATGCAATTATCTCATATGTATCTATTTTGTACTTTACGAGGGTTTTCCGCGCAAAAAGATCGTCGTAATCGTAGATCCGGTGTTTGTATGTGTTCTATTTCAATTCGAGACACATCGAAATGAAGTTGTGACAAATTTTGAACAATAACTGCCGAGTCGAGCTTTTATAGGGAGAGATAGATAGCAAAATAGCGCTGTGCAGCACCTAGCTTCTTTGACGTCCCGCCGGCTGCCCCTCTGGGCTGGTAAACACAAAAATGTTGGATATATTTTGAAATTTAACATATTTTTACAATATTGAACTACAAATCAAAAGACTATGATTATAAAATTTAATAAGAGGCATTAGATACACACAAAAACCTGGATTTAGCAAATAATGGAGCCATTGACCAATAGAAGAACAGGACCAATCAAACGATCCCGGGGTGGGGCCGGGTATACAGATACATGATGGTTCTTAGCAAATTAACGAGGTGAGCAAACAATCCTTGGAGCGAGGTGAAGCAGAAGCTCATTGATTACGTTATTAATACTTTTTAATTGATTTTGTTGATACAAATATAGGAGGTTCGCACCACGTCCTATCGGTCCCCAGTACGCAAGTACTACGTATCTATCTACCACGTCCACTAGGCACGCACCACGTAAGCATCACGCTTCTATAACACGTCCACCCTGTCATATAAAATACTAAGTACCCTTCACGTTCTGTCTGGAAAGAAAGTTGACAAAAGCATATGCACACGTAACCGTTCCATAAGCCTGTGAAAATGCCCATGCAGAAATCTGATGTCCACATTCATCGAGTCACGGACCCGGCAAATCCTCGGCCTTCTTCGCCGCATATGTCTCCTTCTGGCCAGCTGCAAATTTACATTTTACCACGGTTGGTTGTCCTTGGAGAAAAAAAAACATGCTCGCCAAGATTTCAACCTTGATATATAAAGATACATTTCTGCCAAAGTATTTATACTTTTCAAACACACTACATATTATATGCTTCTAATAGGTTCGTAAGCGTGTCAATGCTATGTCCACGTCTTCAGCACGCAAGGTTTGTGCATGCTCAAAACCTCTACACGTCCTCCACGTCCATCAAGACCATACTAGGTTTCCACTACGTATCTGTCGGTTCGCACCACGCCCTAGCAAGTCCTCGTCACGTCCTGTCAGACACTATAACAATGCGTAAAATCATTAAACGTGTTTCAAATAAATAATATGAGTGTCTGCTCAAAATCGTCTCTTATCCCACATGGGTCATTTCAATTATAGTTGTAATCTAGTAATTCCAGCTATTGGTGTAGTTCACAACACAAGAGATGTAGTCCCTTTCAAACAACTTAACACAAATACGGTCTGTTTGTCCATGGTGATGAGTCGATTCCAGCAACGAACCATACTAAACCAAGACGGAAGGGATCCATCCCGTGTCTCCGGTGAGCGATGGAACCGACGCGAACCGGTGCTCGCTCATGAAGTATCGAACAGCGCAGCCTGCATGGTAGTGGTTGATGCACAGTTGTTAGATACAGTCACCACGCTTGAGCTGTTATATTTGCAGAGTATAGTATGCATGCTCCATTGTTTCTTCTGTCGCACTCACAGCATGTCCATATAAAATTCCCTTCTCGAAAAAAAAAATGCATTGGCGGAAATTATACCCGCTCGATATCTGGATCTTCCAAGGCGGAAAATATATGTTGTGCAATCAGACAAAAATACGTCCATGTTAGTTTATATCCGTTTAATTAGCCATACAGGTAAATTATTCACACGTTATAACAGCATCTCATCATCTTGATTATTGTGGAAGCAATCAGTTAGTTTCTTTATATTAGATATCACAGTCAGGTTGACAAAACAGCAATTAACGTTTAAGGTGTAATGAAGCCTACACACGTTTTTGTTAGTTATCTTTTTGCATCGTAGGCATAGAAGATTACATACAACATACTTATAAACTACACATGCATAAATACACTTATATGATATTATGCTTTATGAAGATATCTGTACTTATTATTTAATTTCGTAATACGAGTCATCTACACCCACATTGATTCTGGTAATAATATCGGTTCTGTATTTATCGATCTCAGGAAGGCATTTGACTTGGTAGATCACGAGATTCGTCTTCATAAAGTGCGCCTTTACCATTTTTCAGACACCACTCTTATGCTTATGGATTTATATTTATCTAACAGAGAGCAGTGCGTGAAAATGGGAAGCAATCAGTCCTTATTTAAATGTGTTACTTCTGGCGTTTCACAAGGGTCAATGTTAGGCCCCCTCTTTTTCCTCATATACATGTACATTAATAACATTGGTTCTCGTCTTCTTCATTCGTCTATAGATTTATATGCCGATGATTCGACCTTGTATGCAGTTGGTAACAACACGATACGTCTTCAAACGAAATTACAGGCGGACATCAATTATTATTATACATGTAAATGAGTTGCAATTAGTATAATATAATGTGTGTCCCGTAATCATTTTTATTCGAGCAACAAAGACTACAATAATATAATTATTCAATTATTTAGGCAAAACTTCGACATTATTTTTAAAGTATTTTACATTTTATGACTATATTTGTAAAGACTTTTGATTCAATTAGGGTTGTTTTGTGTCGATTTTTGTAGATTTGGGGGATTCGTGCCGCCGGTTCAATCAAACTACTCGCAGCGGTTACTTCCCCCTTGGTTCACTTCAAACGCATTACAAAAACTGCGATAAATAGCATGATTTTAATGTGCATTACGATTTTTAACCGCTTTAAAGTAAAAAAAAAAACAAAAAAAAAACAAAGAGGGCCATGATGGCCCAAAGGGCTTACCTGAGTACTGGCAAAGATGAAAGCCTTACTGCTGTGAAAGGCTTGTGGGAATGTACGCCACAATGTCCTTAAATAATGTGTCTAGCTGATTTACTTTCATACGTAGAACAAGTAAGGACCTGGATATATAATTTGTTAAAATGGCAGTTTTTGCCTATTTTTCAACAAAAAAGGGGTCATAAGTCTGGTGTTTGTGGCCCAATCCGACCCAATGTTGACTTATACTGTGAACTTTTGATAATACACAAACTGTGGAAGTTTGGTCAATATTGGTAGAAAAATGAAGTCTCTATGAACGAAAAAGGCCATTTTTGCATTTTTTCCCCAAAAACAATGGTCCATAACTCTAAGGTTTCTGGTCCAAATTGGCCCATTATCAAAACCAACCGAGATTTTATGGTCATACACAAACTGTGCAAGTTAGGTCAAGACTGAATAAAAAAATGTAGTCTTTATCGCTATAACGGTCAAATTGTTGACGCATACGGACGACGGACGACGTTGGAGAGGTCCCCTTTACCAATAGTATAAAAAGTACGGAAATTCGTATTGTGCATCTCGCAGCACACCAAATTATGCTCAAACAAAAAATTAACACGTTTTATACAATATTTATCTCTATTGCATTAAATAATTTAAAGATATTCTAGTATGTTGACTAATTTCTATGAATTAAGTACACATTTTGACTCAGGCACCCCAATATAATAAAACACTGAAAAAGCACGCAAGATTGCTTACCATGCGATATTCTCAAACGCGTTTTCAAGCATTTCTACTTAGTGGATTGGTCTGAAATTGTGCATGCACATTAAAAATATGTTAAAAATGATGTAGAATTGTTTTTTTCGCGATATCAAAACTTAAAGTGGTCTTATAGGTCACATTACACTAAATAAATAAGTCAATAAGTCAAATCGAAGATATGTGTTCAGGTTTAGACATTTGTTTTGATATTCATATATATATTGGTAGGGTAAGCATTGGTGTGCACTGATAAATCACTGATATGTTTTAAGATTGGAGACTACAGTAAGACACTTGCGCTGAGACGGGTTACATTAAACTAGAAAGTAGCCGGTAAAAAGATGGTGATAAAACAGTTTACTTTGTTTAGTGTCGAGTTCCTTCGTACATATTACATGACATACCATTTTTAGCTCACCTGAGTACGAAGTGCTCAAGGGTGAGCTATACTGACCAGTCTGTGTCCGGCGTCCGGCGTCAACGTTTCACTTCAAACAACTTCTTCTCTGAAACCACTGTGCGGATTTTAACCAAACTTAGCAGGAATGTTCCTGGGGTGGTCCTTAAACAATTCCTTCAATTCATTAGAATATATTGAAAACTCTGGTTGCGATGACAACAAAAAGCTTTAAAACGAGAAAACTTAAAAAATCTCCTTGTCAGAAACCACTGGCTGGATTTGAAAAAGGTTTTCACAGAAATGTTCCTTGGGTGACCCTCTACCAAATTCCTTCAAATCATTTTGATTCGTGAAAAAACATGGTGGCCAGTTTTCCTTACATGGCTATATTGAAAACTTTTTAAAAATTCTTCTTGTCTGAAACCACCGGCTGGATTTCAAAATAATTTCACAGAAATGTTCCTTGGGTGACTTTCTTCCAAATTCCTTTAAATCATTTTGATTCGTGAAAAAACGTGGTCGCCAGGGAGCGGGGCAGTTTTCATTATATGGCAATATTGAAAACTTTGAAAATCTCCTCGTCTGAAACCGCAGGCTGGATTTGAATATAGTTTTCACAGAAATGTTCCTTTGGTGACCTTCTACTAGTGATTGGATAAAGTCCTAAAAATATTTGTTGATTAATCGGAGCCCAAAGTGACTGATTAGTCAAATAATCATGACGAAACATGCGGATTGTTGTTGCTCAGTAAAAATCATTTTTTACCAACTTTGTCAATTTATTTGGTTAAACTCGCTCCAATACTTTAAACAAAAATAGTTTGAATTTGCAGATTTGCTGTTGTTCACACACACACAATGGAATGTTTAACTGCTTGGCTTAATAAGGCTTAACATTTATAAATATTTACATAATAATATTATATCTACAAAGGCTTTAAATAGATACAATGTAGTGTAAAGCAATGACACCCCCTTCACATTGTAGTGATTTGTCTGTTATACATGTAATTTAAGATATAATGTCTCCAAACTAAACCAGCAACACGTTTTGTATATAAAAAATACAAGTAAAATACATTTTTAAGATTTTAAAATCACATGCAAGAATTTACTTGTGCAATGTATATTACATAAATGATATATAATAAATCATTAACCAATCCATACTAAAATGCATATAAAATCATGAAAATCCGTTAGTGGACACAATGATAACCTATCAAGGAATGTTGTATAGCATTGTATATTAGATGCACAATGTATTTTATTTATAATAATTATATTTAACTGTTTATAACTGCAAAACACTATTTTATGTTTTGACTACAAAATACTGTTTGGGCCCAAATAACTACCAGTGACATGTACAAATTTCGTCGATTAATGTTTCCCATTTTCATCGTCACGTCATGGCTCTCTGCCTCTGTTCGTCATGATTATTCGACATAACAGCGGGGCAGTTTTCCTTTATATGGCTATTTTGTAAATTTGTAAACTTTAAAAATCGTCTTCTCAGAATCCACTGGCTGGATTTGAAAATAGTTTTCACAGAAATGTTCCTTGGGTGACCCTCTACTAAGTTCCTTCAAATCATTTTGATTCGTATAAATACGTGGACGCCAGGGGGCGGGGCAGTTTTCTTTATATGGCTATAATAAAAACGTTGAAAATCTTGTCTGAAACCACTAGCTGGATTTCAAAATAATTTAACAGAAATGTTCCTTGGGTGACTTTCTTCCAAATGCCTTTAAATCATTTGATTTCTGAAAAACGTGGCCGCCAGTGGGCGGGGCATTTTTCCTTATATGGCTATATGGAAAACTTTAAAAACCTTCTTGTCTGACCCACTTGCAGGATTTGATAATAGTTTTCGCAGAAAGGTTCTACTTATTTCCTTCAAATTATTTTGATTCGTGAAAAAACATGGCCGCCAGGGGGCGGGGCAGTTTACCGTATATGGCTATATTGAAAACTTTGAAAATCTTGTCTGAAACCACTGGCTGGATTTCAAAATAAAGTTCACAGAAATATTCCTTGGGTGATTTTCTTCCAAATTTCTTTAAATCATTTTGATTTTTTGAAAAACAGTGGCCGCCAGGAGGCGGGGCAGTTTTCCTTATATGGCTGAACTGAAAACTCTGAAAATCTCCTTGTCTTAAACCGCTGGCTAGATTTAACAATAGTTTTCACAGAAATGTTCCTTGGTGACAGTCTACCAAATTCTTTCAAATCACTTCTATGTCTGGCCAAATACTTATTCATGTTGTTTTTCAACGGGAATAACCGTTAATGATTGAGGTGGCGAGAGTATTTTTGCCATGACGGTGTCAGTTCTGGATTACTCATGTGAGCGACTTAGGGTCATCTTGTGCCTCTTGTTATTGCTTAAATCAATTAAGCTTAGAATGCTCTTAAAGGACAGGTATGGTTATGAGGGTCTCTTTGTGCAAAATGTTGCATTTATTTTTGGTTAAAGTTTTCGATTTTACGTTAAATTATATAAGGATTGGAATAAGTATATTGTAACCTTCAGTAAAATCGAGCCACGCTCGGAACCAGTTAAATGTCTGCGCTGAGTTTGCGGGCCAATGTGCCCATTACGACAGCAGGCTAAACGGGATGAACGTTGTTTGCCTCGACTCCGATTTTTGTAAATGTCCAGTTTTGTGATTTGTGGTTTTTGTTGGCGAAAAAAGTGTTTAAATGAAATGCATTGATACATTTAGGATGCAATATCCATAACTCACGTTTTCTTTTATATATTAAATGTTATTGACATGTACCTATTAATTTTAATACAGCTCCTCATTGACCATGTCCCTTATTGTACTAAATCAAGCATGAAAGGAGTGACTCACTGACTGCCAACAGGTGCATGTAATTCACATACAATTTACAAATGCTACATAAAGTAACATATCGTTGTCAAAAACACTGGTTTGAAATCTAAGTACCAACTACCAATAAATTACAAAACAGATATTTCATAGGCACACACTTACTGTTTCCCTATTAAATGAGGCTAATCACATGTTTCTTGTCAATAACAACTAAACGCCTGATGTCCATCCACATTCAACGTTATTCACAGCATCAAAACTTGTATAGCTTTTCTGATCGCCGTGTGTATACACAATCAGAATATGAACACACTAGTAGATATCTATCGGTTATTTTTAGTCATTTTACGCGTCAAAAAACATGAGCATTTTTCTTGTTGAGTCATATAATTATATTTAGATAGTCAGGGGAATACCTCCATTATGGCCGCCAACCGGTGTTATGGTACAATTATACCTCCTCGTGAAAACGGTCTATAGACCATTTAGAACGGGAGCAGACAAAACCGGCCCCAGTCAAAACCGGCCCCAGTTTAAAACGACCCCAAAAAAGCAATTCCGGCCCCACATTTAGGAAAAACCGACCCCAAATTGTTTATCAAAAAGGTATCGGGTCAACTCGGCCCGGTCCTACTCGGCCTGGTCTAACTCGGCCCAGTATTCAATTGGGATCAAAGGGGTGTGTTTTTCAGATTACTTAGATTCGAGTTTAAAATGTATATACACATATCATTTGATTTGAATAAACGTATAATGATCTACAATGTTTTGTTTCCATTTTACCACAAACTTTACGATATTCTAACTAATTAACACTAATTAAATATAAATAGGCCGAGTAGGACCTGGCCGAATTCGTAAGTGGGCTGAGTTAGACCGGACCGAGCTACAGTAGTATTCGGGCCGAGTTAACCCTGCTTCTAAAATTGAGAGGATATTACTTTGTGTATTATAGTTTTGAAATAAAATGTTTGAAATTTTTGTTGACTATTGTTGTATTGTATGACACAGAATTAGGTAAAATTTTAGTAGAACTTAAGATAAGAGTTTCCCCTAGGAGCTATCTGAATACCAGCCCTGAGCAAAGATTCAATTCATCCAGTTTGGCCTGCATTACAACAACCCATATAGCCTGCAGTTAAGTGCTTCCAGTTTCGCAGTCGATGAAGTTTGAACAATGCATCGAAATGGCTAGCAAAAGACATCAACTTGACATCGAATCCATTCACAGTCTTCTAGAAAAACACAAAGAAATTCTTTGTGTTGGAATCAAAAGGTTTGATGACAGAGCTGCTCTTACGTTTTTAGTTCGAATTATAGATTGCAATGGTGGCTATCCCAAAAGTTTCACGGATGCTTGGATTGAAGAAGAAATAGATTTCTCTAAATGTGTTTTATATAAACATTTGTTTAATGTGGAACTTCTGCAGCAGTTTCTGGAGACAGGCGCTGTACCACCTAGCCTTGGTGAAGACGAGCAGTACCGTCTTCTGCTGGCTTTCCAGAAGTTGTCCGAATTTATGGATACTTACCAAGGTACAGACTGCAGTATTTGCAAAGTATGTTGGAGACTTCGTACCACTTCAGCCTCATGCCATTACAATATCGTAACGTTATTGGATACTTCGTACCACATATGGATATATATCACATGCGATAATAAATACCTTGTTTTCTATGTAATACAACCATTATGAATATTTTTATCTTACACATGTGTAAGAGAACATTTTGAGCGTTTTCATTGGCTACATATTTTTTGACTGACCAATCGCATAACGTTATTTTGGTCAAATGACATCAACAACATGAAATGATGTCAATGCAGTAAACAACTTTTAAGGTTTATCGACATGCTTTGGTAAAATTATAAGCATTTTTTTAGTTTAAAAGCATGTGATAAAAAAAATCTGACACTCTTCATTTCATATCATGTTTTATTAAACTCGTCCAGGAAATTCGTTAGTAAGCTCGCCAAAGCTCGCTTACTAACAAAATTCCTGAACTCGTTTAATAAAATATGGTATGAAATGACAACTCGTGTCAGATTCTATATATGCCGTGTCACCCTAATTTCGTGGGTCTTATTTACGTGTGTGACGCATGCATGTTAATACATTCTGTTATCTCAACACTGAGTTGGATAAAACACAATTTATAATGTCCTCTTTGCAAACAAAGTGATTAAAAGACAGATTTTTGTTGCTATTTCATGTATATATTATGTTTATATTGTATCTGACTTTACTGATCTGTATCGTTTGGAAGCTTCTCATAATTTTGTGGGTTCTGATTGGCCGGCCTACTTTGGTTGTGGAAGAGTGTTTATAGCATCAATTTAGTTTCACTTTGTTTGTGCTGGACCCTGTGCTGATCAACAACCGAAAATCTTGGCGAAAACTAGTGTTTTTGAAAATTGTATCATTATAAATACACACTTCTTAGAATATTTTTTAAAAGGTGACAATATTGGCCAGACAAAATCTACACACTTGTTCAATGTTCGTTGTGCAGTTTTAACTTTAGGCTTCATGAATCTATAGTATTCTATTGTTTTATTGTTCTTAAATATTAAATAAATGATAAAATTGCATGCAGCGATTCATGGGTAGGAATGCTAACTTAAAGTTAAAAGTTTGAAAATGTCAGTCAAATTTAGGGAAGGGGGTGTTGTTTATATATTTTTTTTTTAACGAAAATAGCTAAATTCCATTGAGAAATAAACACAAGGGAGATAATTATACATGTGCAATTATCCTTGGAAAACTGTTCTAAATATACGATTTTTATAGAACGAAATTTCATGAATTTAATTTCAAAGTAGTTGTTGTGTAGTGAATAATTTGTGTATTTATTGTCATTAATTGGTGATTTAAATGACCAAGTCACTCACTGGTTGACATTTAATATGATTTCCTTTTTAGATACTGCAAATATATACAATTAAGTTAACAGTTATAGTAATTCGGACAATGTTTTCGAATGCACGAGCGAAAATTCAATTACTTTTAAATAGCCACGAAATTATGGTAACCCACGAAATTATGGTAATTAGGCATATATAAGGAAGTATGCATGCATAACAATCAAGTACAAACTAATTAAAAAATTATTTTTTAATGTTTCGAAAACTTCATTTATTGAACACAGTCAAATAATATACACTAGTTTAATGAGTTATTATCAGGTTACATTTAAAATTATTAATTCTAAAACTGTTAAATTGTTAATGCTTTATTTGTATAATCATAGTAAATTATACGCTTTATTCATATGATTTTAGCCTAAAAAATATTTTTTTTTATAGGGCTGCAACAATATACTGGTATATTGGTATATCAATTAGCCCAGCTAATTGATGACTTAACTCTGTCTATATTCTTAGTTTTACCAGGTGTTACCTGTGTAACAGACTTTATTGTTTGTTCAAATTAAAAAAAAATCTGTAACATGGTAATTAAATGCACCTGTTTGATAGATAAAAAAAATTATGAATTAATAACGAACACAATTTAATAAATATATAATAAATATAAAAAGTAACAACAAATTAGCCTAAAATGCATGTTATAATGTGTTATGATGCATTATGAATGTTTAGATAAATAACTAATTATGCCCCCTTAGCATATGTTCAATCATACATGGTGTTCAGATTCGTTGAAAAGCCTAACCGTTTTTTCCGCCTTGAAATTCTGTCATGACGGCTTTTTTTTCAAATTTGTTTTTTTAAGTCATTAGTTTTTCCTGATGCGAAAGAAATCAATCGTTAATATCACATATACCATATGCAGACATTAAAAGCCAAAAAATCTCCCTTGTTTTTTAATACTGGTATCATGCGGTTCCTAATCTACATAAAATACGGTCCTGTATCTCCATGTAAAAAGCGTGTTTTTCTACAAAAGCGCACACAAATTATATGACTAATGAGATCGTTGTGGGCGGGACTACACAGTTCAGCAACTTGTCAATCACACTGTTGGAATTGAGACCTTATTGATCAATACAGCGTTAGTTTATGGCCCTGTGGTTAAAGATGGGCGTAATAGATCAAGGGATAAAGGGTTGTCGCTTTGAAAATTAAAGCATGTTGGCGTTATTTAAACATTTGGGAAATGACTAACTGCTTTGAAGGCATGTCGGGCCGGACAAGCGAAACAGGCCTGCGGGAAACCCTGATGTGTTGTTCTATAATTGTCCATTAATTTCGTCAATATTTATTCAATATGTATTGCAATACAGGTTTAGTGTATCGCAATATATTGCAATACAGGGTTTGCCGTATTTTTGCACCCCTATTATTTTAAGAAGTATTATAAGTGGTTATTTGTCAGGAACGTTCCAAAATAGCATTCAGAGTAAGAAGTTCTTATTTAAGAACAAATTCATGATTTGTTTAGATGTAACTGTAATAACTTGCATCATAGGTATGGTTGAGGGAGATGTCTTGTCATCACCAGACTTTTGATTTTGGAATAAAACGACCAATGGCCAGAATCTTAGTTTCTTTAGTAACTATCACAATTTATGTTTCCTAGATAGCGGCTGTAAGTTTTTCTGAGTCACAGACCATCCATTATTAACTCTGGGGATTACTAAAAATCAATACAACAAACAAATATTGCTGAAGATTAGCTGTGAATTCATGCTTTGAAGTATATACTCTTAATGTATTATCCGTATAATGGCAACAATTCAACACCATATTATATAGTCTGGCCGTTTTATGATAGGTCATGGTCTTTCATACTTAATACAAATAGATCAGACTTTTCAAAATGAATCTGCATGTTTTTCATCTGATGTGTCGCGTTTAAGCGTTTGTTTTCACATGCTGAAATTCAGAATTAGTAAAAACTAGATGAAATTTGGTAATTAATGAAAACTTTCATAGTTAAAACCTTTCTTATTTGTCACATCTGTAAACAGTAATTGCGATCGTTTCTGTAACCAAGACGAACAAATTGCGCATGAATTTCCGGAAATAACGATTGTAAACAAATGCGAATTGCGTCATTCAAACTTAAAACATTGATTCCCCACATTAAATTGAACCATTATGGGCCATTTTACACTTAAAATATTACATATAACTTTATGGACAGGTTAAAGTTTTCGGTAAGCTGGTTCCTCAGGGATGCCTTGAGGGATTTCATTCAAACTCAGAACACTTATTCCCTATATTAAAATGAACTCGGCCAATTTTGATAACTCTAGTTTGAAATTTGTCAAAATTATGGGCCTTTTTACACTTAGAAATTTTACATACAAGATATATGGACAGATTTCTCAACTTTTTGTTTCTACTCTATAACTTGAAAACGGATTAAGCTATTGTAATGAAACTTCAAACATAGATACCTTATAGCAAGACCTCACTTGAGATTGCATATGGGGTGGGTGGGTCAAGGTCACTGTTACTAAAAATAAAAAACCGGTCTCCGCTCAATAACTTGAGAACGCATTGAGATAGTTTTATGAAACTTTATACATACATACAAACCTTATATCGAGACCTCGCTTGGGATTGCATGTGGGGTGGGTGGGGTCAAGGTCACTGTTACTAAAAATAGATAAACGGTTTCCGCTCAATAACTTGAGAACGCATTGAGATATTTTAATGAAACTTAATACATACATACCTTATATCAAGTCCTCGCTTGGGATTGCATATGGGGTGGGTGTGGTCAAGGTCATTCTTACTAAAAATAGAAAAGTGGTTTCCGCTCATTAACTTAAGAATGTATTGAGATATTCAGATGAAACTTAATACATACATACCTTATATCGAGACCTCACTTTGGATTGCATATAGGGTCACGGTCAAGGTCACTGTTACTAAAATAGAAAAACTGTTTCTGCTCAATAACTTGAGAATGCCTTAAGATATTTTAATGAAACTTTATAGATAGATACCCCTTATGTCAAGAACTCGCTTTGGATTGCATATGGGAATGTTGTTGTCAAGGTCAATATTACTAAAAATAGAAAAACGGTTTCCGATCAATAACTTGAGAATGCATTGAGATATTTTAATGAAACTTGATACATAGATACCTTATATCGAGACCTCACTTGGGATTGCATATGGGGTGGGTGGGGTCAAGGTCACTTTTACAAAAAAAATTATTGATGTGCTGACTTTAATGCATTTCGTCAGAAAAATTAGGTTTTCGTGGAATTTTCACGTTTCTTGCACTTAAGTTGTTTTAATGGAGGCTCTAAGCTTAAAACTTACCAACTTGTTTTATTATTATTTTTCAGAAACGAGCCAAATCATTAATAAGTACAGAGGAAAAAAGGGTATAAAAGAGGCGGTTTGGACGGGAATATTTGGAACCCATGTTATTAAGAAACTAGCCGTTTCCAGTAGCTTAAGAATTAGTGACTGTGGCGATGAAAATGATGAAGAGTGTCGCTGTGGTTGCCATGAAGAATTGGTTTATGGAGACACCAGTATGGGTGAGTTGACATCGTTTATTCATTTGCTAATACTGATCATTATATACTTTTTATCTGAGCACAACATGCTCATGGTGAGCTTTTGTGATCGCCTTTTCTCTGTCGTCCATTGTGCGTCGTTCATCATTTACCTTGAGAAAACTGTAGAGGCCGAGTTCAAAAATGGTTCTGCTCTGTTTAAAAACTTGGCCACCATGGGGCAAGGAAGTTTTCCTTATATGGCTATATTGAAAACTTTAAAAAGCTTGTGAACACTAGAGGACACATTTATTGCCCAATCTTCATGAAGCTTGCCCAGAACATTTTTTTCTAATATTATCTAGGAAAATAGACTAGGATGAGTACGAAACTGGTCAAAACTAGGTCACTAGGTCAAATTGAATTAAAAGCTTTTGAACACTCTAGAAGTCATATTTAAGCTCACCTGAGCACAGCAGCTTTTTTGTTTACCTTTTGCCATCATCCGTTGTGAATCGTGGGTTGTGAATTTTCAACATTTACCCTGTGAACACTCTAGTAGCCACATTTATTACCCAATCTTCATGAAACTTACTCAGAACATTTGTCCCAATGATTCCTCGGTCGAGTTCGAAACTGGGTCATGTGGAGTGAAAATAGTTCCACTCCGTTTAAAAACATGGCCGCCAGGGGGCGGGGCAATTTTCCTTATATGGCTATAGAAAAAGCTTGTGAACATTCTAGAAGTCACATTTTTGCCCAAACAACATGAAACTTGCTCAGAACATTTGTTCTTATGATATATTGGCCGAGTTCGAAAATGATTCTGGTCTGTGAAAAACATGGCCACCAGGGGGGTGGGGGGGCTGAGCAGTTTCCCTATATGGCAATATAGGAAATTATAAAAACCCTCTTATCAGAAACAACTGGTCAGATTTATAAAATATTGTACCCAAATTTTCCTCTACCAAATAATTTTTAGCTCTTGGTATAGGGAACCTCTCCTGCGTCGTCTGTCATCCGCGGCCGTCAACAATTTGTTTCGTTCTCATGCTGGAGATTTCACTTTTTATTCAATCTTAACCAAACTTGCATAGTTTGTGTAGGACCATAAAATCTCGGACGAGATTGCTATTGGGCCAGATCACACCAGTTACAGTAGAGTTATCGCCTCTTTTTCATGCAAAAAATTGCAAACATGCCTTTTTCCAACATGTAGACTTTAATTTCCATCCAATCTTAACCAAACTTTCACAGTTTGTGTATGAACATCAGATCTCAGCATGCGCCAAAAATGGGCCATATCTTTTTTCAAACACCAGTGTTATTGCCCCTTGTTTATGAAAAAATATACGAAAATTGAAAATTATTCATGATAGAGACTTTATTTTTCATCCCATCTTCACCAGTCTTGCACAGTTTGTCTATGACCATGAGATTACAGTGGAAGTCAAATATAAGGAAGATCGGACCAGAAGAAACACCAGAGTTATTGCCCTTTGTTTGTGAAAAAAAAATTGCAAAAATGGACATTATTCATACTAGAGACTTCATTTTTTATCCAATCTTCATCAATCTTGCACAGTTTGTCTATGACCATAAGATTACAGGTCAAATTGAATATAAACAAAATTGGGCCAGAAACACCGGAGTTGTTGCCTTTTGTTTGTGAAAAAAATATACGAAAATGGACATTATTTGAATAGTCTTCATTTTTTATCCAGTCTTCACCAATTGTGCACAGTTTGTCTATGATCGTAAGATTACAGGTGAAGTTGAATATAAGAATGTTCGGGCAAGAAACACCAGAGTTATTGCCCCTTGTGTGTGGAAAAAACAACAAGTTATCAATGATTGGCTTGCACACGCGAATTTTTATTCAATGTTGACCAAACTTACACAGTTTGCGTATGACCATAAACATTGTTGATAAAATTTGATTTCCAACAGTTGAAAACCTTGCATGCAGTTATTTGTACATGCAACATTGATGGCTTCAGAGCCTGCATTAACATCATTTATCATCATTGGACAGAAAATTATTTTAAAAAAAGCAAAACTTGACTTTATAGCACAGCCATCGCAATTCCCGCACTGCAACATTACTGGTACTTCAAAACTGTCTGCGAAAAAGACATCAAAATGTACTGTTTCTGCATTTTCCAGAATTGCCACTGACTATGAAAAAGGGTCAGGTAAGAATATTAAGAAAATGATTTGAGAACCATTAGTAAAAACACCGCACATCCACTACCCAACTCATACTTTAGTTAGCCCATTGCACTAACCGATCTTTTAAATCAAATTGATCCTATCCCCTTTTGAGTATTGCTCAGATATCTTAATTTTCAAACATGTCACAACAGTATGGTCTTAATCTGTACCAGTGCTCAGGTGAGCGCTTTGGGCCATCATGGCCCTCTTGTTAAATTATTATGCAATAAAAAATATGACCCATCAGGTGTTTTGAAATATTTTGGCAGTCTCGAATTTGAATTATTCTACTGAAATCTAAATTACTGTTACTATATTGCAAGAAGCTCTGGTCAGCTACCTAGCGCCTTTTTGGCCCTCTTGTCTCTTTTCTGATATGGACCCATTCTCAAAAATTTTGTTGAAATCTGAACAATGGTCTCTGTTAGATTTTGAAAGTTTTTCCTTTAGGGTGCCATGACAACCACAGTATAAGGACCATACAAGGACCATTTTGGCATTAGTTTTAGAGGAGTTTGTGCTGACGTCACAAAACCCGCACGTACAACGGAAACAGTTTAAAGGATGATTTTTTTTATGCCCCCAACAACACTGATGGTGGGAGCATATAGTGTTTACCCTGTCCATGGTTATGTACGTTTGTACGTATGTACATAATATGTAATATGATGTACATATGTAATATGTACGTATGTGTGTACGTATATTCGTATTCTTGTCTGAATAATTTTGTCCAGCATTGGAGGATTTTCAAACAACTTGGCAGAAATGTTAAGCATAATGAGATAGTGTGTTGCGCGCAAGAACCGGGTCCCTAGGTCTAAGGGCAAGGTCACACTTAAAGGTCAAAGGTCAAATATAAGAATTTGAGCCATAGACTGTATGGAGCATAACTTTGTCCAGCATGGAACGAATTTCAAATAACTGGGCAGCAGTGCTAAGCATGTTGAGACGATGTGTCGCGCGCAAGTACCAGGTCCCAAGGTCCAATGTAAATGTCACACTTAAAGGTCTTTGACCTTGAAATATAAGAATTTATGTTATAGACCCTTTCATGAGAATAATTTTGTCCAGCATGAAAGGAATTTTAAATGACTTGGCACAAGTGTTAAGCATGGTGATACGTTGTGTCGCGCACAAGAACCAAGTCCCTAGGTTCAAGGTCAAGGTCACACTTAAAGGTCAAAGGTCAAATATAAGAATTTAACCCATAGACCCTGTCTGGAGCATAATTTTGTCCATCATGGAAGGAATTTAAAGAAACTTGGCACAAGTGTTAAGCATGGTGAGAAGGTGTGTCATGCGCAAGAACCATGTCCCTAAGTCCAATGTCAAGGTCACATTTAAAGGTCAAAGGTCAGATATGTCAGTGTGTCGCACGCAAAAAGCCATGGTCCAAGGTCAAGGTCACACTTAAACGTCAAAGGTCAAATGTAACAATTTAAGCCATAGGCCCTGTCCAGAGCATAATTTTGTCCAGCATGAAATAAATAACTTGGCAGTGTTAAACATGGTTAGACGGTGTGTTGCTCGCAACAACCAGGTCCCTATATCCAAGGTCTAAGTCATACTTAGACGTCAAATGTCTCATAAAAGAATTTAAGCCATAGACCCTTTCCAAAGCATAATTTCGTCCAACATTGAAGGAATTTCAAATAACTTGGCAGAAGTGCTAGTCATGTTGAGACGGTGTGTCAAGTGCAAGAACCAGGTCCGTAGGTCAAAGGCAAAGGTCACACTTATAGGTCAAAGGTTTTATAAAAGAATGTAAGCCTTAGACCCTGTCTTGAGCATAATTTTTTCCAGCATGAATGGATTTTCAAATAACTTGGCAAAAGTGATAATCATTATGAGGCATTGTGTCGTTTGCAAGGACAAGTGGCTTTGGTCCAAGGTCAAGGTCACACTTAAAGGTCAAAGGTCTTCTGGTTAAAGTTTATATTCAAAAGTTTTGTAACTTCAAAACAACAGAGGTAATTCACTTTAAACTTGCAATACACCATTGTCATCAACTGCAGTGTCAGAGGAAACATTCCCAATAACTCTGTTTTATATTTTGAAAGAGTTATGCCCCTTTTTTTACATAGATTTTCAGGTTAAACTTAAATAAAGCTTATATTCAAAACTTTTGTAACTTCAGAACTACATAAGTTATTCACTTGTAAATAGGAATATACCTTTGTCATCAACTCCAGTATCAGGGGCAACCTCCTTATAACTTTGTTTTGCATTTTGACAGAGTTTTGCCCCTTTTCACATATTTTTTTCTGGTTAAACTCTTACAACTATAACTTAAAAACTACGCAAGTTATTAAGTACATGTATGATCCATGCTTATGACCGTTCCCGATCCACCCATATCACCCAACCTCACTTCCACCTTGACCTAATATTAACATAAGTCGAGCGTCCAGCGTCCGTAAGCAGTGCTCTTGTTCTTAGAATTATTGCACTTTGACAATTTCTGAAATAAGTATTTAGTGCACAACTTAATCCGGGCTATTTCACCGCAACTATGGCCAGAATACAATGAAACTGTATGTGATGCTTCATTATCAAAATGAGGTGTGTGCAGTACCCCTTCCAGTGACTTTCTATGAAGTGATGGAATTTTGATTCTCATTAGTTGGCAAACCGCATTTGGGGGCATCCATCAGTTCACTGATATCCTTGTTTTACAAGTCCTCACATAATGCAGCCTTAGGCGCAGCAGTCCTCAGCGCAGGACTATAAAAATAGAAACAACAAAAGCTCCCCTTTGCACTTCAAGCTCTGGTGAGCTAAATGGATCTGCATCATCAATTTCATCATGTGATAAACGAGTTCATCCTTGTCACTCAGGTTTTAGCTCACCTGAGTACAACTTGCTAATGGTGAGCTTTTGTGATCACCTTTGTTCGTCGTGCGTCGTTCGTCAATATTTTCATTTAATCGACATCTCCTAAACCGCTTGGCAGATTTTCACGAAACTTCACAGAAATGATCCTTGGGTGACCCTCTTTCAAAGTTGTTCAAATCATTTTGGTCCACTGCATATGTAGGTCACCAGAGCTAAAAATAGATTTCAGAACTGAAAAGTTTAAAATCTTCTTTGAAACCACATGGCTTGGAGTTTTCGTATTTGATATCTAACATCCTCTAGTGGTCCTCTACAAAGATTTTTCAAATTATTCCCCTTGAATCAAAACTGGCCACGCCCCGGGGATCACATGGTTTATATTAGGATGGCAACGAATATTCGAATTCAATATTCGAATAATATTCGAATATTTGTTGGTTATTTAAATGTCCGAGTCTTATTTATTTATCCAGAATGCATAATAGGTAAACAAATTAATGTGTCATTAAAAACCATTCTTATTGCTGTCGATTCTATGAATTTAATACAAATTTTTCTATCATCATCATCATCAATCATCATCATCATCATCCGATTCATTGATTTCATAATTAAACAACATAGAAAACAGTTCTCAGCTTTCATATCGAATCATTTACTTTGTCGTACATTTATTAATAGTAAAACAGATCTATACACTTCAAACATTGCAAAACAGACACCAAATACACAAAGAAGATTTTAGCAGCATCTTGTATTGTAAGACATGACCTCATTTCATCGCACAAAACATAAAAAACATCAAATCATTCCACAACTGTTCCTATGGTTGTTTACACATTACATAACTAAATATGTTTACACACATTACATAACTAAATATAGACCAGTCTATTTGCTGATAGTCACATATCACACAGGTGCGTGCAGATCAAGCAACGCAACTTGTTATATTCTAAACTTGACAATTAAATAAACACTTTAATGAACGAGAAGACTCTGAGATTAATCGGGAAACACATAGAATATATACCTGTGCTGTTGCACTCATTTTTGTGTGTTATATGAGCGAATAAAGTCGGCATGAAGATGTTGTTGTTAATGCACCGCTAATTAAAGGATTGGAATTAAAATAATAGTAACACCTAAACCGCAGTGCACCATACATTGTTCGAACATTGGTCTCCAATTAGCGTCAGTGTGAAAACATCGGTCTCCAGTTAGCTTCAGTTTAGCACCCAAACACTGTTACGTACAAACTGCGCAAATATCGGTCTCTTCTTCGGGTCCGTTTACGACTCGATTGTCACAGTTTGTTTAATCTGTTTTCTCCCACTGTGCATACGGTTTGCTTAATCTTTTATCTCCCACTGTGCATACGGGTATCGATGGTGTTAAATAACATGCCAACGTATCAAATTAGGTTACTGTGAAAACATAATGATCGCGGATTATAGAAGTAAATTATTTTGGAGATTTTTTATTTATTTTTTTGCCATTCAAATACTAATTTAATATTTGAATATTCGGTCAAGTATTCAAATATTCAATTATTCGTTGCCATCCCTAGTTTATATAGACTTGTATAGCAAAATGACTTTAAAAATCTTCTCTGAAACTGCAAGGCCTAGAGGTTTGATATTTGGTATGTAACATTGCATAGTGGTCCTCTACAAAGATTGATCAAATGATGCCCCTGGGGTCAATACTGGGCACACCCCGGGGGTCATATGGTTTATATAGACTTAAATAGCAAAATGACTTAACAAATCTTCTCTGAAACTGGAAGGCCCAGAGGTTTCATATTTGGTATGTAACATTGTATAGTGGTCCTCTAGAAAGACTGTTCAAATGATGCCCATGGGGTCAAAACTGACCACACCCCGAGGCTCACATTGTTTGTATAGACTTAAATAGCAAAATGACTTAAAAATCTGCTGCTCTGAAGCCGCAAGGCGCAGAGGTTTCATATTTGGTATGTGACATTGTATAGTGGTCCTCTACAAAGATTGTTTAAATGATGCCCATGGGGTCAAAACTGTCCACACCCGGGGGTCACAATGTTTATATAGACTTAAATAGCAAAATGACTTTAAAAATCTTCTGTTCTGAAACCGCAAGGCCCAGATGTTTCATAATTGGTATGTAATGTTGTATGGTGGCCACACCCCGGGGCTCACATGGTTTATATAGACCTAAATGGCAAAATTGATTTAAAAAATCTCTGAAACCACAAGACCCAGAGGTTTCATATTTGGTATGTGACATCCTCTAGTGGTCCTCTACAAAGATTGTTCAAATGATGCCCCTGGGTCCAAACTGGCTGGGGTCAAAACTGGCCAAACCTTGTGGCTCCCATTGCTTATATAGACTGAAATAGCAAAATGACTTTAAAAATCTTCTCTGAAACCGCAAGGCCCAGAGGTTTTGTATTTGGTACGTAAAATTGTATAGTGATCCTCTACATAGATTGGTCAATTGATGCCCCTGGGTTCAAAACTGGGCACACCCCAGGGGTCACATGGTTTATAAAGAATTAAGGCTACTTGACTTTAAAAAAACTCTGAAATCGCAAGGCCCAGAGGTTTCATATTAGGTATGTAACATTGTATAGTAATAATAGATAGCCCTGGGGTCAAAGCTGGCCATGGCGCAGAGGTCACATGGTTTGTATAAACTTAAATGGCAAAATCTTCTCTAGGTTATATAGACTATTCAAATCTTCTAAAAAAACTGCAAGGCCCAGATCTTTATACTCGGGTAAGTGCTTTCGTGCCATTTGGCCCTTTCGTTATAAGCCATTATGATCCCTTTAACTCAGGTGAGCGACCTAGGGCCATCGTGGCCCTCTTGTTATGATTCTGTTGTTACATATATAAAGGATTTCCATGTCGTATTTTCAGGACACAAAGACGTTTGGCATGGCATTGTTGACATTCTTGTGGGTGGAGCAATGATAGAGGTAGCCATCGACACCAACGAAGACCCATGTTCTGCTTTTGAACTAAAAAGGGATAACCTCGAGAGACATAAAAGCCAGCTGTATTCTCAAGCGATTGTTGCCAGTTGTTCCATGAAAGAAAGCAGACCCTTGATTGCAGTTGGCAAAGACAGTCTGAATGTGTTCCTTTATGACTTTGAATCTGACCTACTTTTTGAAAGTGAGGGGTTTTTCTTTGGGCAGGACCTTGAGATTCATACAGTTATAGCACTCTGGCTTGCAATCAACTACCAAATATTTGGTTTGGACATAGATCCAGTTTTTAAGGAGTCTGGTTCTAAATCGAATTTCAAATTACTGATGCAAGAGGTTAACAAATTGGAAATATATGAAAATCATATGCATTTATATGGCGTCAAGGAAGTCCAGACAACAAGGAAGTCTATTACAGAAGTATTAATGTTAGAGACACGACAAAATCCTCGACTGCTAATTCCAACATCTTACAGTTAGCTCCCTGATACAGTTATTTAGTTGATAAAAAGGCTTCTAAACAATATGGACAATGTCACAAAAATCTGCATAAATTGTTAAAATCCAAAATCTATTAGATCTTGAAATTCTTCTCACATTCTGGAATTCGACATATTACAGAGATATGCAATAAATTCAAAACGCGATATTACAAATAGTCACGGAAGACACCGATTTTTCGTACTGTCACGTTATTCGTAGTATCGCATCTTTCGGAAATTACGTTATTTATTCTTACATTTGGTGTTAATTTATGTCATGTCGTAGCGTTTAAGAACACAAGCACACTTAATAAAGTAATTGCATCTGACAATAGGCTTGTAAGATATGTATTACATCATAAAAAAAAATCCATGCGCAGGAATCGAAATCGCAATGACATAATATCGGCAAATATGAAAGTAATTTAAGTCAAAGGCAAATCTGGCACTGCATCATTTAGTGGGTTAAAGTGTATCTTAAATATCTTTGTCTATGGTGCAAACAAACTGGCTAGGTGTCTGACTGGGGAGAGGTGTGAAATCTTCATTGAAAAGGTGTGAAAGGTCTCCGTTTAATATGATTCGTATTATCGCGTTAAAATTTCAATACAGACATTATGATGGGACCGGAAAATAGGTTATTAGTAACGCATCTTTCGTAGTATCGCGTCTTCTTGTAGTTAAACATTTAAGGAAAACTGACGGGATGGACAGCCTTATTGGTAATATCCTGTCATTTCGTAGTATCACGATTGGCAGTCTCGCGTTTCGACTTTAGTTCAACAGGGTAAGAGTGTTGAATTTAAGTATATAAAGACAATCAAGTATATGTTACTAGTGTTGGCGTCGTCATATGTGTGCACGTGCGTATGTACGTATGTTCAGATTCTTGTCAGGACAATAACTTTGTCCAGCTTAGAAGGATTTTCAAATAACTTTGCAGAATTGATAACCATTATGAGACGGTGTGTCGCACACAAGAACCAGGATCCTAGGACCATGGTCAAAGTCGCAATTTAAGGCAAAAAGTCAAATATTATAATGATATCAGTAGTTTTTGTGTCAAGACACTAATTTTGTCCTTCATATACATGTAAGGTTTTTAGCTCACATTTGACATGTAACATTGTATAGTGGTCCTCTACAAAGATTGTTCAAATAATGCACCAGGGGTCAAAATTGGCCATGCACTGAGGGTCACATGGTTGATATACACTTAAATAGCAAAATAACTTAAAAAATCTCTGAAACCGCAAGACCCAGAGGTTTCGTATTTGGTATGTAACATTGTATAATGGTCCTCTACAAAGAATGTTCAAATGATGCTCCTGGGGAAAAAAGTGGCCACACCCAGGGGTTCACATGGTTTATATAGACTTAAATTGCAAACTGACTTTAAAAGTATTTTCCTCTGTAACCACAAGGGCCAGACGTTTTGTATTGGTACGTAATATCCTTTAGTGGTCCTCTACAATGAAAGTTCAAATTATGCCACAGGGGTAAAATTGGCAACATCCTGGGGTTCATATGGTTTCAATAAACTTAAATGGCAAGTGGACTGTAAAAAATATTCTCTAAATTCGCGGGGCATAGAGATTTCATATTTGGCATGAAACATTGTATATTGGTCCTCTACAAAGATTGTTTAAATTATGCTCCTGGGGTCACATGGTTTATATAGACTTAAATAGTAAAATTACTTTAAAAATCTCTTGAAACTGCAAGGCCCAGATCTTCATACTCAGGTGGGCGTCTTAGGGCCTTCTAGCCCTCTTGTTAGGGGATGAAATATACTTAATGTTTTGAAATATATGTGAGCTATTCGAAATACAGTCATCATCATTGTTGAAAAGAAATTTGTTTCCAAATTTATGAATACACAAATGTATGTTGTTTTTATATATACATGTACATATATTTTGACATCTGTTTGACAAAATAAACCTAATTCTAAATTCTGATTCTAAAACACTTGTTCGTGCAATTGTGGTAACTAAGTTAAACAATAATAAATTGTTCAAGTTCAAACTTTTATCGAATACATGTAGTATTTTGTAGTTTATCATGTTCTTTCATGTCAAAGTAGCGCAATGTATGTGAACCCTGGGTATATTATTATGCTCCTGCCATTTGAAAAATGGTGAAGGGGCATTAAGTGTTACCCCCCTGTCCTTGAGTCTGTCCAAAAAAATCTGTGTCCGGTCAATAACTCTATCATTTATTGATGGATTTTGAAATTACTTGGTAGAAATGTTCACCATCATGAAACGGTGTGTCGCGATCAAGACACAGGTCCGTACCTCCAAGGTCAAGGTCACACATGGAGGTCAAAGGTCAAAAATGGGATAAATTTTTTTGTGTCCGGTCAATAACTCTGTCATTTCTGGGGGGATTGAAAAATTACTTCGTAGAAATGTTCACCATCATGAGGCAATGTGTTGTGTGCAAGACCCAGGTCTGTACCTCCAAGGTCAAGGTCACACTTAGAGGTCAAAGATCAAAATTCGGATCTTGTTTGTGTCCAGTCAATTTATGGATGGATAATGAAATTACTTAGTAGAAATGTTCACAATCATTAGACGATGTGTCGCACACAAGTCCCCGATCCGTAGCTCCAAGGTCAAGGTCACACTCTACAAATAGTTTCCACCCATTGTTCTGCCTGCAAATTTATTTCAGCTTTACTAAATACACTCACTTTTGGTGAACATTAAATTTTAGCTGCTAATACATTTAACCGGTCCCAGTCAGCGGGGGCATTCGTGTCCTATTGACAAATTTCTAGTCCTACCTAATTTACCGTGATGAATTTGGTAGCAAAGCTCCTTCATGGTAACAAGAGAAAGCAGTTTGTGTATAGTCTTGGAAGTGGATGCTTCGGGCGAGAATCAAACCCGGGTCGCCTACGTGATACACTACTTAACTGACATTTGCCTTAGCCGGACAACACTGCACATAAATTTGTCCTTCAATGACCATAATGGATTTTAGCAATTTGCATAATTTTTGTATAGCAGAAGTTGGTATTACAGATTTCAGCTTTATACCTCGTTATTCGATGTATTGTTAGAGGGGATTAAAATACAGGATGCTACTGTATGACTACCATGGAGGTTCGCAAGGCATGCACGCTAACATAATTATCAGACTGCTTTTAGTTTGACTATGTATAGAATAATTTCGAGCTATATTACTCACACATTCGTCGGTGTAACAGCTCTGGTTAAGGTTTGCATGCAACAAGACTATATCTCTGTAACTACTACAGATATTCAGTTGAAACTTCACACGTCTTCGGGGTCATTATGTTAGGTCACTAACCAAGGCCCATAACTCTTACCTGCAATTTAGCAGAATTATGCCCCTTTTTGTACCTAGACAATTCAGGTTAAAGTTTAAGGTTTGTGTGCAAGTAAATAAGGTTTGCGTGCAAGTAAATATCTGTAACTACTACAGAATTTCTGCTGAAACTTCACAGCTGTCACTGTATTAAGAGACCATGGACACCAGAAGACGTTGAATGACCGCTGGCCTCATGAACTGCCACTATGTTAAGAGACCATGGGCAACAGAAGACGTAGTATGACCGCTGATCTCATGTACTGTCACTGTATTAAGAGACCATGGACACCAGAAATCGTAGAATGACCGCTTGTGTCATTAACTGACGCAATATTAAGAGAACATGGACACCAGAAGACGTAGTGTGGCCGCTGATCTCATGTATTGTCACTGTATTACGAGACTATGGACACCAGATGACGTAGAATGACCGCTTGGTCATTAACTGACGCTAGATTAGGAGACCATGGACACCAGAAGATTTAGTATGACCGCTGATCTCATGTACTGTCACTGTATTAAGAGACCATGGACACCAGAAGACGTAGAATGACCGCTTGTGTCATTAACTGACGCAATATTAAGAGAACATGGACACCAGAAGACGTAGTGTGGCCGCTGATCTCATGTATTGTCACTATATTACGAGACTATGGACACCAGAAGACGTAGAATGACCGCTTGGTCATTAACTGACACTAGATTAGGAGACCATGGACACCAGAAGATGTAGTATGACCGCTGATATCATGTACTGTCACTGTATTAAGAGACCATGGACACCAGAAGACGTAGTATGACCGCTGATCTCATGTACTGTCACTGTATTAAGAGACCATGGACACCAGAAGACGTAGAATGACCGCTTTTCTCATTAACTGACGCTATGTTAAGACACTATGGGCACCAGAAGACATAGTATGAATGCTGATCTCATGTACTGTCACTGTATTCAGAGATCATGGACACCAGAAGACGTAGTATGACCGCTGATCTCATGTACTGTCACTGTAATAAGAGACCATGGACACCAGAAGACTTAAAATGACCACTTGTCTCCTTTACTGACGCTATATTAAGAGACCATGGACACCAGAAGACGTAGTATGACCGCTGATCTCATGTACTGTCACTGTATTAAGAGACCATGGACACCAGAAGACGTAGTATGCCCGCTGGTCTCATTTACTGACGCTATATTAAGAAACCATGGACACCAGAAGACGTAGTATGACCGCTTGTCTCATTTACTGACGCTATATTCAGAGACTATGGGCAACAAAAGACGAAGTCTGACCGCTGGTCTCGTGTTCTGTCACTGTATTAAGAGACAACAGAAGACGTAGTATGACCGCTGATCTCATGTACTGTCATTGTATTAAGAGACCATGGACACCAGAAGACATAGTATGACCGCTGGTTTCATGTACTGTCAGTGTATTAAGAGACCATGGACACCATAAGACGTAGTATGACCGCTGGTCTCATTTACTGAGCTACATTAAGAGACAATGGACACCAGAAGACATTGTATGACCGCTGGTCTCATTTACTGACGCTATATTAAGAGACCATGGGCACCAGAAGACGTAGTATGACCGCTTGTCTCATTAACTGACGCTATATTAAGAGACCGTGGATACCAGAAGACGTAGTATGACCGCTTATCTCATTTACTGAGCTATATTAAGAGAACATGGACACCAGAAGACGAAGTTGACCGCAATGAACGCATAACAAATGCTGGATTCATCATAGCATCTCATTCCAGGAATTGTTTGTGTGAAAATATAATTTGGATTTACTGATAATCATACATAATATTACTGGTAAGAGTTGAATTATGCAATATGTCTGTGTACAAAAATCTAAAATGGAGTAATAATTCGGACGTGACATTTTCCGTCCTATAGGCTATTACAATATAGTAAATATGTACTCGTGCTAACTTCCTCAATCGCAATTGAGTTGCGCAAAAACCTGCCAGGGTCGGTCCTGACTGTCCTGGGCGGGCACGGGTCGGAGGGGATAACCGGGGGGGGGGGGGGGGGTACAGCGGATATGGACCTAGCAGCAACAGGACGTCTGTTTATTCAATCACAACAGGTTCTTGTATTTTAATTCCTAATCAGTATGTGTAAATTAACATTCGGGAATATAGTCTGATTCAAACATAATGGATCGTAAATACGATAGGATTTGTAACTTACAGATCAACTTTAATCAAAATGCTCAGTGGTTTGTGTCCAACACAGTATGGTGCAACCGAAGGCCTAGAGTTTTAATTGTTATGCATCCTGGTCAAGTTTTCGCATGGGTCATAATAACTATATACCACATGAACAAAACAAGTAAGAAGTATACATGTATTGCCATTTACTTGTTATATTCAAATAAATCGTACTATAAACCTAGTTATCCCACGAAAATAACTAGTGTATTCAAATAATAAAATACGTTCTCCAAGTCAACATGAGCTGAGCAATCAATGGTCCAGCTAAACGCCTAAAAGAAGATACTGATGAAAATGCAATTTCTGTCAGTACCTCTGCCGACAGTTCTGTCAAATGTTTGTATTTGTAACTCTAAGTACAAATACATAGCTTGCTGCATTTCCGATTGATGATGTCATCTCCGCACCTGATGGGAAAAATTAAGTGTATGATAAAATACAGCTCAGTTCATTACAACATTGACTTTCACAGGATCTGTTTTGGTAAAGGATGACGTACCTTTGTACGCAATTACTTGGTCTAACTTGTGTTAGCATAATGCGGTATGTAGCGTGGGATTGCGTATTTCTTCATGGGACACGCTGAAGTTTAATTGTGTAAAGCTAAAGAACTGTGCATGCATCGTGCAATATTTCAAGCATCTAACAGAAGTCTCTATTGAACATTAAACAACTCAAGTCTCGGCTGTTAATTACATATATGCAGAATAATCAACCAATCAATCGATCTAAAACTTGACGATCAACTACATATATGCAGAATAATCAACCAATCAATCTAAAACTTGACGATCAACTACATCTGTAAATGTAATCGGTATAAAGTTACCAGAGTTGGACGATCAATTTGCACGTCAAAATCCTTGCGGACTTCGCCCTACTCAGGCATAGTTCACAATATTTCGGGTCCCAGCATATGAAAATACACACATTTTGTTCCATCATGTCTTGTGTACTGTCACTGCATCCGCTTTTGTTATAGTCATTTAACCAGTCAATAATGAAATCGAATAAACAGCCGCTACCATAAAAGCCATATTTTCAATATATCAGGTGGTTGATTAATAAATATGTTGACATGAGACGTGGCTATTTTCCTTCTATGATTATATTGAACATTTTGACAGTCTTCCCGTCAGAATCTATTTGATTGAATTATAGTAAAGTTAACAGAAATAATCCGTGAAAGACTGTATACTTAATTCCCCCCAAACAAATCTTTAAAACATGACTGCCTTTATTGGCTGTAATGAAAAATTAGGAAAAAAAAACTTGTTGAAAACGTTTTCATATGTGTGTCAGATGTTTCGTTGCGAAAATATTTCACATCGACACTGATTTCCTGTCAGTTGAGCGATACAGTGGTCATTTAGTCCTATTGTTACAGATAAGGTTTAGGCGTAAAAAAATTATGTTTGTTTCAGGTTACCCGACCAACCCTAAAAACATGCCCCGACCCTAGAACATTTTATTTAGTTTGTCATATGTTTTTGTTTTATTTACCTTTTTCAAAAATAATTTATTTTTTGGATAAATACGTGTTTTGTTTTGACAGCATCCACCTATAAACAATGCTTTAGGATATTACTGATATGTTTTGAATATATATTCAGTTCTAGAATCTTCAAGTTTACCATTCACAAATAAAAAAATAAATAAAAAATCCCGACCAACTACCCTAATTTTTGGGGGCATGTATCCTGAAACAAACATAATTTTTTTACGCCTTATTATACACTCTTCACAAAAAAACGTGTGATTAGAAGTGAAGAAAAAAGAATACAGTATGTATAACAATACACGATGTGTATAATGGTTAACATACAAAAGTATTTTGCAGGCTGTAAAGGTCAGTATAAACGAGTAACTATAGTACATAGGCGGCTATAGAATTAGCTTAAATGTAATGTAAATATGAACAAATATAAAAAAATACATTTTTGGTAGGATATATAACCACTTAAAATACTATTCCCTTCATTGGAGTACAACATTTGTTTGTTTTAAACATTTAAACGGTTATAGTTGCCAGGTGTTATATTTTTTTAAGTTTTCAGTATAGGGGCTACAAACTTACTCAACTGTGTTAGCTTTTGAACATCGGTTTCGGACATGATATTCTTAAGTGCAATTACATGTACAGGTATTTTTCTTCTAAAAGGTAAAAATTGCTTTCTTTCATTATTAAAATAGGGACAATAAAAGAGGTAATGAAATCCATGTCCAATATCATTTATATTACATAGGTTACATATTCTGTCTTGTCTATCTACGCCAAACCATCTGCCCTTTTTTCTATGGGCATTTGGTTATTACAAAGTATAAAATTAGTTAATGCTTGAACATTCATGTTTGAACATTCGGATTAGGCAAAGTACAATAAAAATCTTGCAGTTTGTGTTCGGTTTTGTATATCCTATAATTAAGGCATTTTGCAGATTCGTAAACATTACTAGTCCAGGTATGTTGGTATTGTGCTTTGAGCTAGGCTTACTAACATGTTTATTGTGCCTGTAAATTGTTTGTTATACCATATATAGCTTAATCCACGCTCATTAAAAATAGATTCAACATTTTCAAACCGGCCGTAGACATGACTAATAGTAGATTTGGAATCTACAGTGTCTTTATCTTGATTGTCAATCAAATAATTTTAATTGACAATCTAATCGCAAGGATACATTTATAATCCTACATTATAAACTAAAAAGAGCTTTTCTTGCTTGTTCAACTACATGTTTCTTTGCTTGGGCAAAACGCTTATTTTTTTTTTTTTAAAGAACACCAAATTATTTTAAAAGTATAAAGAACTTTAAATTTATGGTTATGAACAACAGTGTTTCTCGGGCGTCTTGGTCTGTCTCCAAACAGTAAAATTTCAGTTTTGTCTACATTAATATCAAGTTTCCAAGTATTACAATAATTATCAAACTTCACCATTAAAGAAATCAATGCTTGCTCAGTTTTGCAAATAGAACAGTATCGTCTGCATGAAGCAATACCACACGTTTTAAGTATACATCTAACTCTGGTTCACTTATATCAATGCAACTATCATTATGGCTAAGCATAAAATGTTCTAAATCGTTAAGAAATAAAGAAAATAACAAAGATGAAAGATTTTTACACTGTCGAACACCTTGGCAACACTGCAAGTAATCACTGTTATTATTATTTATTTATAAACAGGACTTAATGCCAGTGTACATATTTTTATAATAATGAAAAGTCTACCATTGACATTATATTTCAAAAATTTTGACCACAGACCAGCCCTCCATACTAATTCTAAAATTCTATTAAAAAGTGTAAAACACTTGAATGTGCTGAATACGTTCATTTGTAATGTTATCTAAAGCACTAGTTTTACCAAGTTTAAGATTTAATTAAGAAATAATTGACGGGTAAGTGTCGGTTATTGCGGTAATAACCAACGGTTTGAAGTTCCGATGCGTAGGAATTAAACCACGAGGGCAATAGCCCGAGTGGTTTGATAACAAGCATCGGAACGACAAACCGTTGGTTATTACCGCAATAACCAACGCTTAGCCGTCAATTTTTTCGATTCTAACACGATCTTATATAAAATTCGTCTGTAGTTTTAAAGGTTATGAATGAGAACTATATTAATTAATCTAAAATCCGCCCATTTTCCGCGAAGTACATTTACTCGTGCGTTTCTGTGACGTCAATAAATAATAATTCAAAATGACGTCAGCTTTATTGATAAACATTCAGCGAATAACGTCATGCTTGTTGATAAATTCAGTGACAATAGTATGCTTACAAGCGCAAATTAAAAGCACAATAACACAACGTAAACGTCTTTGTGATCTTAAATATAACATATGCAGTACAAATGTGGTTTTACTGCGCTACATAATGCAGAAATGATTTGTTTGTCACAAGTTGGCTATCGCGCGTTTATGCACGTGCTTTTTACAGAAAAATTTCTTCGAAATGTTGGAACTATTTTCAAAACTTTAGGCTCGACCATTATTTGTGGCGTGTTGTGAGACTTTTGGTCCTAATTCGGCAAGCGTCTTTTTGAGAAAACGTCATTTGAAATGACGTCACAAAATTCGCACTGAAATTAGTTTTAATTGCCTCTAATTATAAAGAATTTTAGCGTTTATCTTTTTAAAGAAATACAAATATTAGCGTACGTGTTTTATCATGTATTCTGAACTTGTTGACTCTGACCTTTTGGATTGCGTCAGGAACTGATTACTCCCCTTTTACAGCAGTAGGCCATTGCCCTGAATAACAAAATAAGCCACATTCAAGTCTGACACATTTTGATAGAAATATTGGTTTGACGCGTATCAATGCACTTTGGATTTAACCTGTCTTCGATCAAAGTAAGCGTTTTCTTTTAATCACCATTACTGTTTTATGTTACCATGACCGAATAGTTGTAAAATTATTGACAAAAACTGACAAATGAACAAACCTGAAACGAAAGTAAAAAATGGCGGCCGTGACCGTGGGGGACGACCCTTTTCCATTGACGAGATAGTTACTGTGGCCATATGTGACTCTCATAGCACACGTCTGATTGTAGGCCTTATACCACAATAAACAATATCTTTGATATAAAATAAGGACAATAATTTATATTAAATATACAAATTCATATCAATCTACCAACAATAGTAGACTCATTAACATTAGTTATTTTTAATATAATCACCTAAATAATTAAATGCTTGAAACATTGGTTATATAAATACGAAAATATGTATATTTATTTGCATACGTTATAACAACAGTAAATTGCGAGTTTTATATGAATATTTGCATATCAGGTGACCAATGGCCACAGCAAATGGAGATTTTTTTCTAAGAAAAGACGCATATCCAGTGATCTATGGCCACAGAAAATGACGATTTCTACGAGAATAAAAGCACAACCAGTAACCGATGGCGACTGCAAATTGCCATTACTATGTAAATATACGCAAATCAAGTGATCCATGGCCACAGCAAATGGTGATATTGGTAAGAAAGACGCATATCAAGTGACCTATGGCCACAGCAAATTACTATTTCTATGAGAATATAAGCACAACCAGTACTATGGTCACAGCAAATGGCCATTACTATGTCAATATACACATATCCCATGACCTTAGGCCACAGCAATGTTTATTTCTAAGTGAAAATACGCATATCATGTGACCTATGGCCACAGCAAATGGCTATTTATATGTGAATATACGCATATAAAGTGACCTTTGGCCACAGCAAAGGGCCATTTCTAAGTGAATATACGCATATCATGTGACCTATGGCCACAGCAAATGGCGATTTCCATGTGAATGTACGCATATAAAGTGGCCTTTGGCAACAGCAAAGGCCATTTCTATCTGCATATGAAGTGGTCTATGGCCACAGTAAATGACTATTTCTACGAGAATATTAGCACATCCAGTAACCTATGGCCACAGCAAATGGCCATTACTATGTCAATATACGCATATCAAGTGACTTGTGGCCACAGCAAAGGCCATGTCTACTTGAATATACGCGTATAAAGTGACCTATGGCCGCAGTAAAGGGTGAATATACGTAAAAGAAGTGACCTATGGCCACAGCAAATGGCCATGTGGATATTCGTACATCAAATGACCTATGGCCACAGCAAATGACCATTTCTATGTTCATATAAGCACATCCAGTGACATATGGCAACAGCAAATGGCGATTTTAATGTGAATATACGTAAACCAAGTGACCTATGACCACAGCAAATGACCATCTATACATGAATATACCCATATGAAGTGACCTATGGCCACAGAAAATTGCGATTTCTATAAGAATATATACATATTTAGTGAACAATGATTATAAGATTATAAGCACATCCAGTAACATATGGCCACAGCAAATGACCAATTCTATGTGACTATACGCATATCTAGTGACCTATGGCCACAGCAAATGGCCATTTCTACGTGAATATACGCTCATCATGTGACCTATGGCCACAGGAAATAGCGATTTCTATGTGAATATACGCATGTACGCATATAAAGTGACCTATGGCCAGAGCAAATGACCATCTCTATGTGCATATAAGAACATTCAGTGTATCCAGTGTCATATGGCCTTAGCAAATGGCGATTTCTATGAAAATACACATAAATTAAGTGACATGTGGCCACATAAAATAGTTATTTCATTGTGAATATATGCAGAACTAGTGACCTATGGCCACAGCAAATGCCCATTTCTGTGTGAATATATGCAAATCAAGTGACTTATGGCCACAGCAAATTGCCATTTCTATGTGTATATAAGTACATCCAGCGGCATATGGCCACAGCAAATGGCCATTTCTTTGTGAATATACTCATATCAAGTGACCTATGGCCACAGCAAAGGGTCATTTCTACGTGAATATACGCATATCCTGTGACCTATGGCCACAGCAAATGGCCATCTCTATGTGCATATAAGAACATCCAGTGTCATACGGCCACAGCAAATGGCGATTTCTATGAGAATATACGTAAATTAAGTGACCTATGGTCACATCAAATAGTGTTTTCATTGTGAATATATGCAGAACTAGTGACCTATGGCCACAGCAAATGCCCATTTCTATGCGCATATCAGCACATCCAGCGACAAATTGCCACAGCAAATGGCGATTTCTATGTGAAAATACGCATATCAAGTTACCAATGGCCACAGAAAATGGCGATTTCTATGTGAATATACGCATTTAAAGTGGCCTATGGCCACAGCAATTGGCCATCTCTATGTGCATATAAGAACATCCAGTGTCATTTGGCCACAGCAAATGGCGATTTCTATCAGAATATACCAAATTAAGTGACCTACGGCCACAGCAAATGGCGATTTCATTGTGAAGATATGCAGAACCATTGACCTATGGCCACAGCAAATGCCCATTTCTATGTGAATATACGAATATCAAATGACTTATGGCCAATGTAAATTGACATTTCTATGTGCATATAAGCACATTCAGTGACCTATAGCCACAGCAAATGGCGATTTGTATGAGAAGATACGCATATCCAGTGACCTGTTGCCACAGAAAAAGGCACGTAAAATATACGTAAATTAAGTGACCAATGGCAACAGCAAATTGCGATTCAAATATATGCACCACCAGTTAGCTATGGCCACGGCAAATGTCCATTTCTGTGTGAATATACGCATATAAAGTATCATATGGCCTCAGAAAATGGCTATTTCTGTGTAAATGTACGCATATAAAGTGACCTATAGCCCATAGCAAATAACCATTTCAAAGTGAATGTGTTCATTTAAAGTGACCTGTGACCTATAGCCCATAGCAAATAACCATTTCAAAGTGAATGTGTTCATTTAAAGTGACCTGTGACCTATGGCCATAGCAAATAACCATTTCAAAGTGAATGTGTTCATTTACAGTGACCTGTGACCTATGGCCATAGCAAATGGCCATTTATTTGTAAATATACGCATATCAAGTGACCTATGGCCACGACAAATGACCATTTTTTTGTGAATGTACGCAGCTAAAGTGATCTATGGCCATAGCAAATTGCCATTTCTACGTGAATAAATGCATATTAAGTAACCTTTGGCCACAGCAAATTTCTATGAGATTATAAGAACATCCAGCGACCTATTGCCACAGTAAAGGGCGATTGCTACGAGAAAATAAGCACATTTAGTGACCTATGGCCACAGCATATGGCGATTTTTATGTGCATATAGATAAATTAAGTGACCTATGGCCACAGAATATGGCGATAACTATGTGAATAAAAGCACATCCAGTGACTAGTCTGACGTCAACCAATCCATGGCCGATTACTCATGGACAATACAATATGGCAGACTAACGGTATGTCATACATAAAAACATAGTTTTCTAAATTGTTTGCGTTCGTTTTGCATGACGTTGTAACCAAACATCATATTTCATTTTAGTATATCGCGATCTTTTAGTGATTTTTATCTCGTTGAACGTATATCGATTAAATATACTGAATAACCTGTCTGAACATCTATACATATATTTCGGATATTCGGACGTGTTGTTTACTATTGAATAAAATCCACCAGAAATTTAGTAATGCTTATTTATATATCTTTAAATACAATCTTCTATTATTTTAAATAATTAACAACAAATGATACATTTCAATCTTATGTTAATAAAAACCATTATCCTTGTTAAAAAATATGAATTGGTGAAACAAACAATAAATAAATAAATGATTAATTTATTGATATTAATAATTTATTTAAACTGTTATATTTTTTCAGCGTGCAGTTTCCACTGCAAGGCATCAGTACCACAGTAAGAAGATAGAAAGAACAGAAAACAAGCCACAACATGTGTGATACTGATCTCTTCTAACTTCACAAGATAAGAAAGTTCATAAACAGAAATTTCGCTGTTCATCTGTGTGATTACTATTGTATCTCGTGGATTTATCATGAGATTATAAATTGTCAAATTTAAAAAAACAACTTTCTACAATAAGAATTGCGTATGAGTAAGTTATAAAATGTGAATATTAACCGTGTGTAGCAAACAAACCAATAATGAGGACATCTTACAAACTTTGCAACGTACTCCAAGCATGTGTTGTACTGTTGAAAGGTGAAAGTAAACATATTCTATGTTTAAAATGATAATTTAATTAATTTTTTCTGTAGCTTTAGAGAACATTGAGCAATTAAATTTAAATATGTTCAATTATGTAGTGCTGATTTGTTTGGTGGTGTGCATTGCCTGAGCCTATACTGCATAAAATTATTTCAGTGAAGATTTTAATGTAGATATTTAACTTTAAGAATATGCCCATTATTTGTATACAGTTAAAATGGTTGATTTGCAAATATATATAAGTAATACTTCACATCATGTATACATTTATTGTGAAAGTAAACATTTTCAGTCATTAAAATATATTGTATGCAATAAATTGACAATTGTATTTCACTGACGAACATTTATTGCACGTATGTACATTAGCATTGTGTCATTATTAACCAGAAATGCATATGTAGATGTTTTGGTTTAGAAAAGACATACGAATCTATGTGTGAATTAACTGTGTTATTATTTGTTTGATTTGAAATTATAAATCAAATAAAGATTTTAACAGTGTAATTAAAATTTGTTAATTATATGTATGGCCAAATAATATCACTTATAAGCTGGCATAAGTCTTGTACATAAAATGATGTAGTCAATATTTCCAGTCATATCAATGTAATAAGAGTGACATGTACAGTGTTTCAGCTATAAGTTTCAAGGCATTTTCATGAATTGTATAAATTATTTGTAATTTCCTTTCACAAGGCATGCCTACTTTTCCACCTTCTTAATCATAATACCTAAGGTGTACATGATTTGTTAATTAATACTGGTAATAATGAAACATAAATTTAAAAAAAAAACACTGTGCAGAAGAACGTTTTATTTTATTTTATGTTTTAAAATATGTAACAGTAAATTTCAAGATCCTTTAAATTGCCAGTACAGTTGGCCAGCCATGCACACAAAATGAATCCAGCATTTTCTAAATGAATCAGCAACCTTAAAATAAATACAAAAACAAGAATTATACAGTAAGTTCTACTAGCATCAACTACTACTAACTAGATCTACATTGTTAATGTATGGCCAAATGTAATAATTCTAAAATGGTGATGCAATACACATTTACTTTTGCTGTAATACTTACTTTAACACTTACTTAATATACAGTAACATGATTGGTCTTTATAGCATTATTAGAAATCAAATTAACTATCAATACACATTAACTGCTTACACTGAATTAGTTCCTGAACACTTATCCGAATATCCGAAATAGACATCAAGTTAATTTGGGTGAGCTTTTTAACAAAACTACAATTTATGCTGAAATGGCAAGCATGCATATAAAAAGGCAAGACAAAGGTTGAATGAAAGGCGGAACGATATTACAGCGACATGTAAGGAAGTACGTCATTTTCAAGCTTGTTTAAAATTGCCTATAGAAAGTAACGTTCCTCAGCCATCTTGGTTTAACCGGTGTTACCATAGAAGATTTGGGTGATGCCAGACCTTTACTACGAAGTAAGTAAAGATAGGGTACCAGAATATAATCCAGTGACCTATGGCCACAGCATATGAAGATTTCTGTGTGAATATATGGCCACAGTAAAGGGCGTTTTCTTTGAGAATATATGTGATATGCTATTTTGCCATTATTTTGCTGCAATAATGTTGATTGACAATCAAAAATATTTCAATGATTTAACAGCAACAACTGTTTTTATGGAGCTTGTGATTTATCTCTGTTATCTGAATGTTGACTTAAGTACAGACCCTCGAAAATTGTTTCTTTTTTCAAAAAGTTTATTTCTGTGCTCAACATACATGTATTAAGTATGGAATCAGTACTATTGATGTTTGTATTATAAATGTACTTAATTACGTTTGACACTATTTAATATTGCAATGTATTTATTATACCCCCACAAACAAAGTTTAGGAGGGTATATAGGAGTGAGCTTGTCGGTCCGTTGGTCTGTCGGTCCGTCGGTCTGTGGGTTTTTGTTTCCGGATGATAACTCAAGAAAGGCTTGACATATTCAAATAATTTTTGGTACACATGTGTAACATCATAGAAAACAGGTCAGGTTCGATGTTGGTTACACACCACTAAATTTTGACTGAGTTATGGCCCCTTTTCGACTTAAAATTCCCTAAAAACATGGTTTCCGGATGATAACTCAAGAAAGGTTTGACATATTCAAATAAATTTTGGTACACATGTGTAACATCATAGAATACAGGTCAAGCTCGATGTTGGTTACAAACCACTAAATTTTGACAGAGTTATGGCCCTTTATTTGACTTAAATTCCCTAAAAACATAGTTTCCTGACGATAACTCAACAATGGCTTGACATATTTAAATAATTCTTGGTAGACATGTGTAGCATCATAAAATACGGGTCAAGTTCGACTTTGGTTACAAACCACTAAATTTTGACACAGTTATGGCCCCTTTTTGACTTAAATTCCCAAAAAACATGGACAATAACTAATGAAAGGCTTCACATATTTAAATTCTTTTTGGTACATAGGTGTATCATCATAAAATACAGATCAAGTTCAACTTTGGTTACAAACCACTAAATGTTGACATAGTTATGGCTTGTATTGAAATTAAATTTTTCCAAATACATTGTTGACCATTCACAAATTAAAGCATTCTCTCTCTGTCCATGTCTTTAGAATGGATGCCATAGTTTTGTGACAAGGCCATATTGTGGGGGTATATCCGTCACTCATGTGACAATTCTAGTATATGTTAAATATATCAGTGATTAAGTACAAATAAGGGGGTCACATATGGCCCTATAGTGCTCACCTGAGTATGAAGATCTGGAACTTGCGGTTTCAGAGGAGAATATTTTTCAAGTCATATTGCTACTTAAGTATTTATAAACCATATGTCCCCGGGGCGTGGTTACTTAGGTTACGTACATTGTTATAAAAATCGGCATATGCTGTTGCCATAGGTTACTGAATATGCATATATTCTCATAGAAATGGCCATTTTATGTGGCCTGTATTTATATTTCTCATAGAAATCGCCCTTTACTATGGCCATAGGTCACTTGGTTTAAAGGGACCTGTTCACAGATTGGCAAATTTACAATTTTCTTCTTTTTTTTTGTCATAGATCCCAAAAAGAAAAGTACATTCTATATTTTTAAAAAAGCGAAAAACGATACTGCCAAAGAAGTATTTTAGAAATGCAGTGTCTTTTATGAAAAATAATCAAAGGAATATTTGTCCATAGATGACAGAGTTGGAGAACTATGGTGTCATTTAAATAGCCAGGCAATGTGACCATAGATGACCAGACATTGAGAACTATGGTGTCATTTAAATTGCCAGGCACTGTGGCCATAGATGACTAGAGGTGGAGAACTATGGTGTTATTTAAATCCTTAGGCACTGTGGCCATAGATGATCACACATTGAGAACTATCGTGTCATTTAAATAGCCAGTCACTGTGGCCATAGATGACCAGAGTTGGAGAACTATGGTGTCATTTAAATAGCCAGTCACTGTGGCCATAGATGACCAGAGTTGGAGAACTATGGTGTTATTTAAATAGCCAGGCACTGTGGCCAAAGATGACCAGAGTTGGAGAACTATGGTGTCATTTATGTAGTCAGGCACTGTGTCCATAGATGACCGGAGTTGGAGAACTATGGTGTCATTTAAATAGCCAGGCACTGTGGCCATAGATGACCAGACATTGAGAACTATGGTGTAATTTAAATAGCCAGGCACTGTGGCCATACATGACCAAAAGTGGAGACTTTGGTGTCATTTTAATAGCCAGGGAAATGTCTGATGTAGGTATACTCATGTTTAGCAATTAGCATTACAATGCCAACAGCCCTTGGCAGAGCATATACTAAAGATATACTTCTCCAACAGGATGGCACCTGTGACAAATTTGGCAAACAGGTTATTATGTGCCGTTCAAAATGCGTGCATTCTAATAGAATCGCCAAATTCTGTGGCATATACCACTTTATTTACGTATATTTTTATACAAATCGTCCTTTACTGTGGCCATAGGTCACTTGATACGCGTATATTCTCATAGAAATCGTCCACGACTGTGGCCATAAGTCACTTTATATGCGTATATTCCCATAGAAATCGTCCTTTCCTGTGGCCATAGGTGACTAGATATGCGTATATTTTCATTGAAATCGCCCTTTACTTTGGCCATAGGTAACTTGATCTGCATAAATTCTTATAAATCGCCAGTGTATTTGTTCATTGGTGATAGGATGTGCATATACTTACAAAAACATCGCCCTTTACTGCAGTCATATGTCACATGATATGCGTATATTCACATAGAAATCGCCATTTGCTCTGGGTATATGCCACTTTATTTACGTATATTCTGATAGTAATCGTCATTTACTGTGGCCATAGGTCATTTAATATGCGCATATTCAAACAGACATCGCCATTTGCTGTGGCCTTACGTCACTTGATATCCGTACATTCTAATAGAAATCGCCAATTGCTGTGGCCATAGGCCACTTTATTTACGTATTTATGATAGAAAATGTTTTTAACTGTGACCATAGGTCAATTGATATGCGTATCGCCACTTGCTTTGGCCATGTTTCCCTTGATATGCGTATATTCGCATAGAGATTGCAATTTGCTGTGGCCATAGGTCACTTTATTTACGTATATTCTCATAGAAATCATCCTTTTCTGTGGCTGTTGGTGACTTGATGTGCGTATTTTCTCAGAGAAATGCCCATCAGCTGTGGTTATGTCACCTGAAAATAGAAATGCGTCTATTGTTATAGAAATCGGCATTGTCTGTGGCCATTGGTCACTGGAAGTGCACATATTTACATAAATTCGCCTTTTAGTGTGGCCATAGGTCACTGGCTGTTAATAAATACATAAATAATGTTACTGCTCCAAGTCTCATTGGTAGAATGGAATTAATTCATACATTTAATATAAATTATCATTCTTATTCCAGATCATTGTATAATTTAGTGGTTTGTGGCCTAAATTCAGACGCTATTTGTGGCCACAGTAATCGGCTCGACTATTGCTGTCTCATCTATGGAATTGAGTGTTTCCCGAAAACACAAGAGTGGACTATTGACGCCGAGAGTCAAAAATCGCAAAAGACTCTATGGTGGCTATTTATATTGACTAATTGCCAACGATATTGACGGAAATTGAGCTTGTTCATTTGGTTCGCATGATCTGTCAAACTTGTAGGACACAACATGCAGACGCTCTTCAAAAGAAGGCAGCGTCTCTGTGACTGAGACTGTAATTTTGGAAAGCTCCGGCTAATCATGACAATGTGTGAACGAAGAACGGGAACCAGTCGTGTTTAAAAGAAGTGCAATTATAGAACAGCTGATCGAAAAATACAAAGTAGCCAATGGAAGTATGCCTGATAATAGCACACAATGCATATCGTGGATTTTACCACGAGTTTTTTACTCACTGAAAGTTGAAGTCATTCGTATTTAGAAACTGTTCATGCGTATTTTACGCAGATACGCATCTTATCTGGACTTCTGCACAATACAGCTTTGGTGCAGAAGGACCGCATAAACTTTAAAATACTACACATACAGACATATTACTGGTCTTTAAAACATTTAAATAGCAAGTACTACTAAGATCAAGTATACTAACATGTAGGGAAATACCTAGGATCAAAATAAGTAGCATGTTCGTCCGACAATGATTCATTATTAGCCAGTTCTTGACTAGTCTTATTCATGAGACGTGCTGCGAATTTAGTGTTAATTTTTAAATAGGGCTAAATCCGTCAGGAAACATTGCCCATATGAAAAATAGCTCAATGTTTGCATAGGGCTTACGAGTACAGCTAGTTATTGACCAATGTTTAACCCTTGCAGCTTGTTCATATAGTACATGTAGGCGACTTTAGAACGTGTTGTGAACGAGTCAATAATTTAATTAATTTTATTTAACTTAAGTATCGTATTTCACATAAATTTTCATTAATTCATTATCATTTTCAAATTTCAGCTCCAAAAGTCAACACGCTATTATTGCCGGTTATTGAATTATTACCTATGCATATATATAAAGCCTTCCACTCGGTTATGCTTCTTGAATTTCGTACATTAGTTTAATCGTAGAACAATAATGATTGACACTCTTTATATTATGTTTTTCTTTTAGTATTTTTCGCTGTAATTTGAGCATACCGCTCAAAATGGCGACCAAATCTGCTTTCACTTTGACCATAAACTGCACACGCCACTGAGCATGCACGCTACTGGATTATTGCTAGTTTTAGTTTGGGCGACGGTAGACCATCGTCCATGTGCTGAAACCAACAATTCTTCTCTATTTGTACTAAGACAGTGTATAAAATGGCTTCGTCTTATTGCGATCGTTTGATGGTTTTGAATTGATGTTTTACATGTATTATTTGTCAACTATGGCTTTGATACATTTTAACGGATGTGTTTTCTCTTTAAATTAATATTAGTCATGGACGCCTATGTTCCCGCTGTTTTTGTCCTGGCCATTTTGGCAACAGCGAATACGGAAATGCGGATTGTCGACCTGACGCATGCGCTGAACCCTGATACTATTGTCTGGCCTGGAAACCCTGCCTACAACTTCACCATTCTAGCACGAGGGAAAAATGAGCAATTTGGAGCTTGGCAAGTTTGATTGTTTCACTTATAACTCTCTTTGCAGGTGTTTTTTTTCTTCCTATGCAGTACCTAGACACCTACACATTTATGTTTGTTAATATACACGTACTTTACATGTAAATCTTCGTCCGCAGAGTTGATTAGGAAGTCTCGAAAAATAGAACGAATGTTGGAAGCATAATTATAATGTTGAAATTCATGTATTGGAAATACATCTCGTCCTTGTCCATGACTTTTTCTTACAATTTCAGATAAGCAAAACATGTGTTTTGTTAATGTCTTATGTTGTATCGATGGTCTTTAGCTTTAGTACCTCAATAAAAAGTATATTATTATACCTAAAATTATATTAACCACACATAGGGTGGAAATGAATTTGTTCTCGACGGTCGAACATGCCGGCACACATTTGGACGCTCCTGCACATTTCCACGAGAACAGATCCAGGACTCAACAGATCCCAATGGAGAAACTCGTGGGACCGGGAGTGATCATCAACGTTAAGGTATATTTAGCCGACCAAAATATTAGGCTATCTGCGCTATCAGTGGAGCGCATGCTCATTACCAACTTCCGATAGTGTACGATACCGTAGTATATAATTATCATTAAAATTAATATCCAGCTTATCCATGTGACTAGATCACATTTTAAGTAGTTTATAGTCACGGTGTAAACAAGTGACGCAAATTGAACATAAGCTGTGAAAAATATTCACAAGTCGGTTGCGAAATGTAGGGATTAATTCAACTGAACGAATTCTTAAAAATATCTTCAGGCTTTATCTATATCTCTGAAGCGTGACGATTTATACTAGTATTGTGAATATGTTTGAAATGACGCGACACTGTCTATTGCCTTTTATTGCACCCGTGTACATTTCTTTTTCAAATAAAAATCAGTCATATGTTACATATTCGCTATTCGCGCTATTCAATAAGAAATTATTATGTGATAATCTCTAAGTGAAAATATGTTGAACATTAAGATAGTCATGCACATATGAAGTATTGGCTAGGTCAGGACGACATCTTTTTTTTACAAAAGTTCACATGTTGTATGTAGTCATGGGGATTTATTGCAGAAACATCTGTGCTTTATTTAACAAACATAAGTTATTATTTTCTTTTGTTTACATAACAGAAAAGGCATACACACATATATATGTGGTTTAAGAAAATAATATGCTAACATGTTGCTCTCTCATTTTTAGCTCACCTGAGCACAACGTGCTCATGGTGAGCTTTTGTCATCGCCTTTTGTCCGTCGTGTGTCGTGCGTCAACATTTCATATAATCGACATCTCCTCCTAAACCGCTTGGCAGATTTTCACGAAAATTTACAGGAATGATCCTTGGTGACCCTCTTTCAAAGTTGTTCAAATCGTTTCGGTCCACTGCATATGTAGGTCACCAGAGCTAAAAATAGATTTAAAAACTGAAAACTTAAAAAAAAATCTTCTCTAAAATCACACGGCTTGGAGCTTTCATATTTGATATCTGACATCCTCTAGTGGTCCTCTACAAAGATTGTTCAAATTATGCCCCTGGGGTAAAAACTGGCCACGCCCCGGGGTCACATGTTTTATATAGACTTGTATAGCAAAATGACTTTAAACATCGTTTTCTCTGAAACCGCAAGGCCCAGAGGTTTCATATTTGGCATGTAACATTGTATAGTGGTCTTCTACAAAGATTGTTCAAATGATGCCCCTGGAGTCAAAACTGGCCACACCCCGGGGGTCACATGTTTTATATAGACTTGAATAGCAAATGACTTTAAAAATCTTTTCCTCTGAAACCGCAAGGCCCAGAGGTTTCATATTTGGTATATAACATTGTATAGTGGTCCTCTACACAGATTGTTCAAATGATGCCCCTGGGGTCAAAACTGGTCACACCCCGGGGGTCACATGGTTTATATAGACTTGAATAGCAAAATGACTTTCAAATTCTTCTTCTCTGAAACCGCAGGCCCATAGGTTTCATATTTGATATGTAACATTGTAAAGTGGTCCTCTACAAAGATTGTTCAAATGATGCCCCTGGCGTCAAAACTGGCCACACCCTGGGGGTCACATGGTTTATATAGACTTGAATAGCAAAATGACTTTCAAAATCTTCTCCTCTGAAACCGCAAGGCCCAGAGGTTTCATATTTGGTTTGTAACATTGTTTAGTGGTCCTCTACAAAGATTGTTCAAATGATGCCCTGGGGTAAAAACTGGCCACACCCTGTGGCACACATGGTTTATATAGACTTAAATAGCAAAATGACTTTAAAAATCTTCTTCTCTTAAACTGCAAGGCCCAGAGGTTTCATATTTGGTTTGTAATATTGTATAGTGGTGCTCTACAAAGATTATTCAAGTGATGCCCCTGGGGTCAAAACTGGCCACACCCCGGGGGTCACATGGTTTATATAGACTTGAATAGCAAAATGACTTAAAAAAATTTCTCCTCTGAAAGTCAAGGCCTGCAGGTTTTATATTTGGTATGTAACATACGATATTTTTACTTATAGCATTTATGTTTACAGTATATTACTGCATACTTCTGCTGTTTTTTTATTTGTGTTCTCTAGTGTTCACATATGATACAGCAAATCCCAGACGGTGTTCACTTTGTACCAAATATGATGCAGCTCGTGCAATTAAGGTGTAGATTGTGTACAGCAACGTTGTTCACTTTGTACCAAATATGATGCAGCTCATGCCCAGACGTTGTTCACTTTGTACCAAATATGATGCTGCTCGTGCAATTAAGGTGTAGATTGTGTACAGCAACGTTGTTCACGTTGAACCAAATATGATGCAGCTCATGCCCAGACGTTGTTCACTTTGTACCAAATATGATGCAGCTCGTGCAATTAAGGTGTAGATTGTGTACAGCAACGTTGTTCACATTGAACCAAATATGATGCAGCTCGTGCAATTAAGGTGTAGATTGTGTACAGCAACGTTGTTCACATTGAACCAAATATGATGCAGCTCGTGCAATTAAGGTGTAGATTGTGTACAGCAACGTTGTTCACTTTGAACCAAATATGATGCAGCTCGTGCAATTAAGGTGTAGATTGTGTACAGCAACGTTGTTCACATTGAACCAAATATGATGCAGCTCATGCCCAGACGTTGTTCACTTTGTACCAAATATGATGCAGCTCATGCCCAGACGTTGTTCACTTTGAACCAAATATGATGCAGCTCGTGCAATTAAGGTGTAGATTGTGTACAGCAACGTTGTTCACTTTGAACCAAATATGATGCAGCTCGTGCAATTAAGGTGTATATTGTGTACAGCAACGTTGTTCACATTGAACCAAATATGATGCAGCTCGTGCAATTAAGGTGTACATTGTGTACAGCAACGTTGTTCACTTTGAACCAAATATGATGCAGCTCGTGCAATTAAGGTGTAGATTGTGTACAGCAACGTTGTTCACATTGAACCAAATATGATGCAGCTCGTGCAATTAAGGTGTACATTGTGTACAGCAACGTTGTTCACATTGTACCAAATATGATGCAGCTCGTGCACAGACGTTGTTCACATTGAACCAAATATGATGCAGTTCATGCAATTAAGGTGTAGATTGTGTACACTGATTTTCATGCAAGGCATTTTTGCGTTTCGAATAATACTTGCATTAAAATTAGCATACAAGTCAACCCTGTGAGAAGGTTATTATTTTCGTTTTACTGAAACTTATTGTGTTCATTACAATGTAAGTTTAAGTGACGTTGTAAGGTTTGTACTTCAGTTAAACAACATTTCTTAATAAATAATCTGAAAAATAATCATTGACAAAAATAAGAATAAATTTAATGGTCATTAAGTTTGTTTTGTTTGTTTGGATTTTGCGCCGTATTCAACAGTATTTCAGTCATATAACGGCGGTCAGTTGACCTACTCACACTTTTCCTGGGTAAGCTGGTTTACCAGTACTAAGTGCACATACTTATGCCAGCAACTGACAACTGCCCTACTTGAATCAGAGGTAGGGGGAGAATGGCCGTAGAAATAATTTCATGACCTATTCCCACGCAAGTTATGTGGCCGGGCTGGCAATCGAACCCGCGATCCTCGGATTTGTAGTCCAGCGCTCTACCAACTGAGCTAGCCGGCCCGGGTCATTAAGTACGAAGGATGTCCCAAAAAGCGTATAATTTGTACAAACAAAGCATACTATCATGATGTTATTTGTTTGAGCATTAGCACATGTACTTACATTATCTTTTACCTGATGTAAAAGATAAAAAGTAAATGATATCTGACTAAATTTGAGTCCCTTGAATTATATACTTTTTCTGCAAAATATGTGAAGTTCAAATGTTATGTACAGATTTGTGACCTACACGGTTTAATTTTGTAATAAATATAATGACAGCATACATAAAATGCAAAATTTATGTCGTTTATACTAATATTGTTTTAAAAAAAACATTTTTATAAATAAAAAGAGTACTCTAGTGTTAAATCATTTTTAATTTCAAAATCAGCTTTGATAATAGAAAGTTTGTGTCTTGTTTTCATGAAGCATTTACTAAAATATTTGCTTTATATACATTCTAATGGAGCCAAAGCTAATTTATATATATATTCTATTTATATATATATTCTATTTATATATATTTATTCTATTTATATATATATTCTATTTATATATATATTCTATTTATATATATATTCTATTTATATATATATTCTATTTGTATATACATTCTAATGGAGCCAAAGATAATTTAAAGTATTCATCTACATAATAAGATGATTAATATTCTATTTAGATTTTTTTCAAAAATTCAAAACTGTTTTTCACTGTAATTCAAGTTGGGTGTACCACGCGCCAATGTCAGTAAAGTAAGCTTTCATATTTGATATCTGACATCCTCTAGTGGTCCTCTACAAAGATTGTTCAAATTATGCCTCTGGGGTAAAAACTGGCCACGCCCCGGGGTGACATGTTTTATATAGACTTGTATAGCAAAATGACTTAAAAAATCGTTTTCTCTGAAACCGCAAGGCCCAGAGGTTTCATATTTGGTATGTAACATTGTATAGTGGTCCTCTACAAAGATTGTTCAAATGATGCCCCTGGAGTCAAAACTGGCCACATCCCGGGGGTCACATGTTTTATATAGACTTGAATTGCAAATGACTTTAAAAATCTTTTCCTCTGAAACCGCAAGGCCCAGAGGTTTCATATTTGGTATATAACATTGTATAGTGGTCCTCTACACAGATTGTTCAAATGATTCCCCTGGGGTCAAAACTGGTCACACCCCGGGGGTCACATGGTTTATATAGACTTGAATAGCAAAATGACTTTCAAAATCGTCTTCTCTGAAACCGCAAGGCCCAGAGGTTTCATATTTGGTATGTAACATTGTAAAGTGGTCCTCTACAAAGATTGTTCAAATGATGCCCCTGGCGTCAAAAGTGGCCACACCCTGGGGGTCACATGGTTTATATAGACTCGAATAGCAAAATGACTTTCAAAATCTTCTCCTCTGAAACCGCAAGGCCCAGAGGTTTCATATTTGGTATGTAACATTGTTTAGTGGTCCTCTACAAAGATTGTTCAAATGATGCCCCTGGGGTAAAAACTGGCCACACCCTGTGGCACACATGGTTTATATAGACTTAAATAGCAAAATGACTTTAAAAATCTTCTCCTCTGAAACTGCAAGGCCCAGAGGTTTCATATTTGGTATGTAACATTGTATAGTGGTGCTCTACAAAGATTATTCAAGTTATGCCCCTGGGGTCAAAACGGGCCACACCCCGGGGGTCACATGGTTTATATAGACTTTAATAGCGCTCTACCAACTGAGCTAGCCTGCCCGGGTCATTAAGTACGAAGGATGTCCCAAAAAGCGTATAATTTGTACAAACAAAGCATACTATCATGATGTTATTTGTTTGAGCATGAGCACATGTACTTACATTATCTTTTACCTGATGTATATTTTAAAAAAAAAACATGTTTATAAGTAAAATGTGTACTCTAGTGTTAAATCATTTTTAATTTCAAAATCGGCTTTGATAATAGAAAGTTTGTGTCTTGTTTTCATGAAGCATTTACTAAAATATTTACTTTATATACATTCTAATGGAGCCAAAGCTAATTTATATATATATTCTATATATATATATATATATACATTCTAATGGAGCCAAAGCTAATTTAAAGTATTCAGCTACATAATAAGATGATTAATATTCTCTTTAGATTTTTTTCAAAAATTCAAAACTGTTTTTCACTGTAATTCAAGTTGGATGTACCACGCGCCAATGTCAGTAAAGTAAACGATTTAATAACCACTGATAGTTTAAGGATACAACACAGTTTAAATATGCGGCAAATATGAAAACAATTGTTTTCACATAATTTGTTTCAATAGTAATTGTATTTTAGTGTTGACCGATATTTTGATCTATAGGTTACGCATGCGCAAATATATTCCTTCTTTGTTACATATAAAATATTCAAAGCTTGATCTCACTTTGCACCATGACCAAGCTACTTTCCAATATATCACCATATATTGTTGGAACGATGAGGCCATCACCTTTTGAAAAAAACAGCATGTCAACAAATTCTATGTGCTGTAACTCAGAATATTTACCTGAGAAAAAACACACCGGTCTTGACGGGCATGGAGGCGCATGAATACATGGGGCAAAAGTTATGAAGCTGGGCACCACTAGACAAAAAGTAGTGCACAAAACAGCATTTTTTTCTTATTGCTTACATATATACCTTCAAAATGATACCCAAACATACCATTTAAACTGTATTTTACAAATTATATGCATCCTGCACTCAACCATATGTGCTTATTATCTAACTGTAACCCTGAGGATGTGACTTCCGTTTTGGGGTAATTAGACCTCTATACCAAGACGTTCGATACGAGATAAATATTGGTCCTAATGATGTATCGATAACATTCTGAGCGGAGGATAGTTAAAAGTAGTTCAAATTACAATTGCAAAAATATATGTCAAATCATGTAAGAATCGAAATTATTTTCGCATTATTGTTGTTTATTGGCCAATAAACAACTTTTTGTCGTTCTGATGCGTGGCTATGGAACAACTCGGGCTAAAGACTTCGAGGTTTAATACCTACGCATCAGAACTCCAAATCGCTGCTTATTGGCCGATTAACAACGATACATCGAAAATTATTTCTTAATTACATTATTATATTTTTACTTAAGTCAAAATATTTTAATATAAACTTAAGATGTTTCTGTAATACGGCCCAGAGTTGTCCATTCTTTGTTTCTCAGGCATTTTTTGGACGTTTTGATCATTTATTTTATAATTTAGTTTGGTGAGCGAATTTTAAAAAAACACGCATACACGATTTAATTTGACGACTGGAAAAATACATACATTTACTCCTAACGAGGCATAATGAAATGTAAACCAGCAATGTGTCATTGTTGCCAATAAAAGCTCGAGTACATGTACAACGTGTACGTGTTTTCGGTCTTTTTTATATATATAATTGAACAGCAAAAACGTTTAAAGCGTAAACGACCATTTATAACCGAAAATCGTGTTAAGATATAATGTAAATGTTTTGCCAAATATCTGATGTAGTTCCTGATGTATATATGTAACAAAAACTATTTTTGTAGCTGACATTAGTAAGTATATTATTGCTACGCAGGCAAATGCTGCGGAGAACCCCGACTACCGTGTCACCGTTGATGACCTACAGGCCTGGGAGGCGAAGTACGGTCGCATACCCACCGGGGCTGTTGTCCTCATGAACTCGGGGTGGCACCAGAAATATCCGAACAAAACCCAAGTCTTCGGAACGAAATCCATATCCGATCCCAGCACATTTCGTTTCCCAGGATTCCATGAGAACGCCGCTGATTGGCTGGTTAAGAATAGAAGTATTCACGTGCTTGGGGTAGACACGCCATCCACGGACTACGGTCAGACGACAAAATTTGCGGTGCACAGGATTCTTGGGCGTTCCGGTATCCCGGGCTTAGAACATGTTGCCAATTTAGACGCAATTCCGGAAAGTGGCTCCATCATTTTTGCAGCTGTTATTAAACTTGATGACGGAAGCGGGGGTCCAGCTAGAGTGTTTGCCACGATAAACGACTCTGGTGTTTGTCATTAACATTTGAAACTCATCCTAAACTTGTTAAATAATTTACCGGTTCTTCTTTTCATCGAACTTCAAAACGGGTATATTAGCTTAACCACCTGTTATTGTTGTGTGTTTTTTTTTTCTTTTTTGTTTGTAAAATATGTAATAAGGTAAACCTGTGACATATGAGTATAATGATTATAAAGAAAAGTTGATTAATTTGCATAGATGTATGATCGACATTTGTGAAAAGGTTGATAAAAATTTCACCAAACGACGATTGGTTTGGACAAAGAAAACGTTCACAACATAATCACCTTTCTAGTTAAATGAAATGAGTTTGGTATGTATGCAATTCTGTACGATTAGCGATATATTAGATAATTGTGCAATCAATTTAGAAAATAAAGTGTTATACATCCAAAATATGTCTACTGTATAAATGTGTATGCCAATTATAAGAATGTACAATATGTATTTACATGTTTATATTACAATGTATTATAATGCAGTAAATAGTGTTTTAGGGTCAGTTACACTGTAGTGTGTAGGGCAACTGCTTTAAAGGGACTGTGTCAACGAAATTTCGCTTTCTTTGACACTATAAATGCTATTATATGATAGAGATTTGCAGTAAATAAATAATAAATATCATAAAGACAATGTGATATTTAATTAAAAATAGCAAACAAGTTTGAACAAATTAAAACCCCAAGTGAACTCACGACTTAGGAGCCATACGAAGAAATAACAGTACACAGCGCTTTAACCATGCGTTATTCTGCTTGGTAAAGAATCGTGTGTACACTATGGTTATACATAATACTCACGATACTGACGTCAAAACATGAAAAGGGCCAAACAAACCACAACCCTTATTATTAATATCTTAATTCCAGATCTTTTTAAGAAAGTGCCCCCTTGGGGCCCTTTTCCATGCCAAAGTCGCTTAAAAAGGGACTGGTAAAACTGTTATAAGCGTTTTAATTGGATGATGAAGTATTTCGTCTTTGCTGTAGACCTTTTTATTTCTTATTTTGAAACATAAAGCAGACCACAGCGTAACTTGCATTTACTTTGGACAAGATATTATTTTAAAGAGGAACTGTACGATTTTGCACGAAAATTATATTGTAAAACTATCCATTGATTTTAATGATGTCAGTATATTTCTAAAATACTATTATAATAAATGTTAAGAATAACTTATGTTTAAAAATGCGTAGTAAGAAAGATATTTAAGACTAGAAAAATACTTCGCTGCGCAGCGATTTATTTTACACGTGTATATACAGCTTCAAGAAGAGTCAGATAAATTGGGGCGCATGCGCAGTTCTTACTTTCTCATTCAAAACCGAGTGTAGTCGTTGCTGTAGGATAAACGGGTCTGTATCGACAGAAAATATATATTTGCATGTTTCGATATAAGGTAAAGTTTTTGTCGATGTTGGCGTTGTTTATGTTACATAAGATGGTGTTTTGCTAGTGGGTACCGAAAGAGATCTGAAAGAAATATAAACAAAATATCAGACATTCCCTCTTTAAATGAGTTTTTTTTATTGCACACCATGTTCTGGTGCAGTGATTCCTAAAAAAAATAGGCATGAATATAGTACATTGGAAGACATCTAACAGTGTGTTTGTTTGTTTGAATTTTTCGCCGTTTTAACAGTATTTCTGTCAACACGGTGGTCAGTTAACCTGCTCACACTTTGCCTGTGCTAGCTTAGCCGATCTAAGCAGTTTACCAGTACTAAGTGCACATACTTATGCCAGTCACTGACAACTGCCCTACCTGAATCAGAGGTAGGGGGAGAATGGCCGTAGAAATAATTTCATGACCAATCTCCACACAAGTTATGTGGCAGGGCTGGGGTTCAAACTCACGGTCCCCGGATTGACAGTCCAGCGCTAGATATCAACCGAGCTAGCCAGGCCAGAAATAAACGTTTTAATTATAATGTACGGTTGATGTTTTATTTTAAATTTAGACAAATACTATTAAAGGAATGAATAATAACTAAGTGAAAGTTCATGCAGATAACTTATAACAAAATACCGAAACCCATTGGCAACCTTATTCTAATAACCTCCATTCTGCCGCACGTACATGTTGGCTTCAAATTTAGTTGACATTTGTCTGCGCCATTTGCCATAAAATGTTGTGGTATTAATTCATATATAAACTACCAAAATTTATACACGAAACGTACATAAGACATAACCGACATTTTCAGCCTATCAGCCTACCACCTGGTTCAAATCTAGCCCCTCCTTCCGGGCGTTTGTATTAATCATGTGACACTATTGAATGTTGTATGGCGGTAAAAGTATCGTGTATGTACGCAATTACTAATAAGTAGATGTAAGAAGCAAAGTAAATGTAGGCAAGGTCTTATGATAGTAATAGCATATTATACAGTTTGTGGCAGTATATGATCGTGTTCTATACATATAGTGATGGTTTTAAGCACGTTTTTAACGATTAGGCTTAACTACAAAATAACGCGCATGTTATGCCCATTCATTATCTTTATGATCTTGGCAGTACTGCGACCAATTAAACAGCTTGTTACCCAGCATCGTTTGATGACGGTTATTAAAAGAGGTGCACTCGCCTTCTGTAACAAATTATCAATTATTCCATCGCAAACTCATATACGTAGCGCTTTTGATGCGATTAAACATTGCCTGTTACGTAAAAGTTGGAGCATACTAAGTAAATTTGTACGGGTTAAGAAGGGGCGGAGCGAGCGCAGTAACGCTAGCTCCTTCTTAAGCAATGAAAAAAATACATAAAGATCAATATGTCCTCTTCCAAAATTTGCAATAAAAAAGATATGTCATGTTACTTCTAACAAAATGCATCTCACTTGAATGCAGGCACCGGTAGAAACAGGGTTTCGGCAGTCATATTTCGTCAAAAGCCCCATACCACAGTAAACACACCCCAAAAGTTCACCTTTCGAGTTAGCCTCCAATTAAATGCACCAAAATGTTGCAGACACGCATAGGCTATTATAAATAACCATAAAAGCTAGGTCTGAGATTGCTAAATGGCTTTTATGCCAGAAGAGAAGAGGAACTCTTTAGTAATATGCACTACTTTTGCATGGACCACGGAGGGATACACAATGATTTACTGGTATCTAACCTTAAAGAAAACTCAAAATTGTGCTATCATGAAAAAAAAACTCTTCTACATCATTAATAACCTAATTGCACCAACACGCAAAATTTCAGGTCGATCCGCTAAGTAGAAATGCCCCCAAAACGCATTTGAGTATGACACATGATAAGCCACCTGGCTTGCGTTTCAGTACTTGGATTGTATGGGGAGCGAGAACTACAATTCGCACCTACAGCACACAAACCAGTCAAAATACCAGTTCATTTAGACTTATTTTAATGCAATGGACAATCATAAGGGATAAAACGTGTAATATTTGCGTATAACATGATTCGATGTGCTGTGAGCTGCAAAAGAGTTTCCGTACTTTTTGTCATTTTGTTTAACCCGAAAAAACAGGTTTCGCTTTAAAATTGTAGATAACGTGTTAGTTACGATATTATTGACATTTTTTCCCGTGAAAAATTATAAACGCAATAAAATAACACAGTTACATGGTGATATTATGTATAAGTGGACCCTTAAGGTCCCTGGTTTTCTTAAAGGTTAGATACCAGTAATTCCAATTCCCATAGGGTCCCATTATAAAACGGCAAACTTTCCAAGCATTTTTATAGCATTTCCTTTATTTCAGATTGTGCAAGCCTGGTATCAATTTAAAGATCAATCTATCCTCTTTCAAAATTTGCAATAAAAAAGATACGTCATGTTACTTCTAAGAAAATGCATCTCACTTGAATGCAGGCACCTAATTAAAATGCTTATATACTCCAGAGGCATCACCAGCTATCGCTTACAGAAACAATACAAAAAAAAGAAGTTACCAAAACGTTATTATTTTACCGATTTCAATGCGTTTTTTGTTGTTGTTGTTTTTATTGGTAAGATGTCAATCAGAAACGATTTCTGCAGTTTTTTTTATATCAACATATTTCTGGACTGCTGTTCTAAATATGCGAGCTTAGACGTGTTTTATGCTCCTTTAAGGGACAGCATATAGTCGTCCATATTCTAATTCTACTGCCATTCAGTTTGTTCGATTGGCACAATTGTGTTCAGCGTACGTTCTGTCCGTTCTTTTCGGTCCGATGATTTTTTAAGGAGTTGTTGCAATTTGATTATAAACAGACCTCAGGAACTTTCTTTAAACTTTGAATAAGCTTACCTACAAAGGGCGCATGCGAATATTGTGATGGTGTTTCGGTTTGATTCTTTTTCAATTAGTTATTTTCCGCTGATTATAAATATCAACTTTTAGTAGGATATTTTTGTTTCTGCGCTCGTGCTCATGAAATAAATTATCGAATTCAATGAACCTTGATGAGCGACATCCCAGCGATGAAGACATGCGCAAATTAGTAGGTCGTTCCGGTCGAAAGATTTTCAGTGAGTTATTGCCTTTTGATTATAAACCGCAGTCCGTACGATATAACTCAATACATTTCAAATTGGCAATGACGTTTAAACGACTGAAATCTGTTTCTTATTTGCGAAAGAAATTTTATAATATCTGTGTTCGAAAACTCTTGGCACGAACGGAATATACACTTATGTGCGTGTTGATTCACTCCAGAGGCATCACCAGCTCTGGCATACAGATATTTAACGATAAAAAGTTACCAAAACGTTGTTATTTTGCCGATGTCAATGCGTTTTTTATGTAAATATTTTGATCGGTTAGATGTCCATCAAAAGCGATTTCTGCAATGTTTTATTTTTATTTACATATTGCTTGACTGCTGCTTTAATAGGGATGTCAGGAACTAATGACTCGACTTCAATGAAACATTATATTCAGCCTTCATACACAGATCACATGTGCATATTGTCAGATCGTTCCGGTCCGATGATTGTTCAGGGAGTTATTGCCCTTTGAATTTAATTAGAGTATTTTCGTGTTTAGTTTCTAAAAAAATATATTAGCCCTTCAGAGTTCATTCCTATTAACTAACAAATGATTTTCGTTGAGCATCCATCAGTTTCACTGATATTCTTGTTCATTTATATTTTAATTTATATTAAATATCACATAAATATAATACTAAAATTCACCGAAAAAGCTGTTAAGCAAATCATGAAAATAATGAAAAAACAGCTAATCCCCCGTGATTTATTGGCTCGTATAACCTCTCTTATCTCGGATTAAAACCGTTAAATCTATTGTTTATAACTTATCGAACTGAAGGAACTTTTTACCGATTGAAGTGTACACGTTTATTTTAATTGTCTTGATCGATCGTATAGGCAGTCAACAGTTCATATTTATTCGTATTTTGAACTTAAACCACTATTACTATTGTATTATAGGTAGAGGAACAACCTTGAAGGAGAGTGTACCAAATGAATCTTAATTTTGAATATAGTATTTGTGATAAAAATAAAAAGGTTATCATCTAACGGAGATTTAAATGTAAATTGACTTGCAGACCAAGTAAGGGTATGCAGTGCTAAGATTGATAATCGGGTATTTCCAACAGCAGAAACAACAACAACAATAACAGCAACGGTAACAACAAAACCACAATCTAGAAACAAAGGACACAAAGGTTGGTATTACGTGAAAAGATGGAATCAAAGAATGCAGCTCAAGGATTTCTTTCTCGGAGTTTAAGAAGCAGAAGAACTGCAGACGAGACTCTAAAACTGCTGAAGCGAAATGCAGAGAAATTCGAGAAGGATATTGAAGAGGCTGGCAGTGTGGAAGAGATACTAGAAGCGGAATATAAGACAACGATGAACGAAATCAACGAAAGAGCTGCTACTCTAAAGAAGCTTATAGATGATTATGTTGATCAATCTAAAGTTCGACTGGAGATCAACCATGAAAGAAATTTGACATGTTTGAAGCAGGTGAAGGAAACCGCAAGAGAAAAACTGGAGAAGCTTCGATGTGACATGGATAAATTAAAAGAAGTTGTAAAACCAGACACGCCATCGGCGTTGCTTGTAAATAAAGCCAAAGTAGTTGAAATGGTTTTACAGTCTATCAACGTGGCGTCTGCTTTCAGGACAAGTGTTCCATTATTTCGGACGGAGTTAGATATTCGGAAACGGTTACTGCAGGACGAACATGTACAACAATTATTGGGTTCCCTGAATGAGACTGAAGTACAAATCACTGATATCCTTTATCCCGTAAAGTGTGTCGAACAATTTGAAACACAAGAGGATACGGATATTAATGCCATTACCGTTATAACCGCCGCCGATTCCTGTACATATGAATTTTATGTGAATTTTGGTGCAAATCAGACTTTGACATTATTATCCAAACGGAAACTATTTAACTTGCTAAATGCTGGATTTCCGATTGATGACATTATTTCGACGCCAGAAGGGAAGATAATATGCACGTCAAAAGACAGTTTTAAGATACATTGCTTTTCACCTAAGCGAAAACACCCGGGTAAGTTTGACGCCTCTATGTTGGTAAAGGACACCTTACATTTGCATGGAATGACTTTGTGCAACTTGTCCGGTGTGCTCGCTGTATGTGGTACGGATAAACCTAACTATTCGGACGAAAAGCCGAACGAAACTGTCATTATTGAATTCACATTTACTGGTAAGGAAATTAAGCGTTTAATGATTTCAGGCTACTCCGGAAAGGTTTATCGAATGTCGCAAAATTTTAATAATGAATACATGTTAACTTTTCCAAAAGAAGGCACAATACTGTCTGTGAACGCTGTCGGTAAAATCCAGTACTCATTCTCTAATGAAGATTTCCTGCGTTTATGTGGCATCAGTCATCCGAGCGCAATACCAAGCGCTTCCAGAAAACCTATATCGGAACAGGAAGTTGCGTTTTGGCCTTCTGGGATAGCGTGTGACGTAATTGGTCACGTGTTCGTTTCTGATTGGCTGAACAAAACGGTGTTGATGTTCAATGAGAAGTTATCTCTTTTGCGGACATTTGGAGATCGATTTTACGGGCCTAACGGTTTGTGTTTTGACAGGAAAAATAACGTGTTGATCGTCGGTGACAGAAAAGTTATCCAAGTATGGAAAACTATGTAAAACACAACCTTAAATGGACACATACATGTAATACGAAATTCGGATATACCGTATTCACGAACTACTGAATAAAGTTTCTAAGTGTGTTGCTTCCGATTTGAAACCTTAAACGGAACTGTTCACTGATTGGCAAATTGACAATTGTCAAACATTTTGTTATAGATTCCAAACACAAATTATATATTATAAACAATTAAGTGAAATAACACTCATGACAGAGAAATATATTGGAAATATCGTTTCGTTTATGGATAATCATCATTCGAAATGGATAAAATTATAACGTGTTTGAAACGCTTTTCATTAGTACTTTGGCAAACACGTGTATCACCTACATAGCGATAAAAATACACAACCAAATGTGCAAGTCTGAATGGCCGAGTGGTTAGCGCATGAGATTTTTGATCTCCAAGGTCCCGGGTTCAAGTCCCGGCGAAAGCAAATTTTTTAATTTCACTGTTTTTCTTTATATAATATTTGTTTTATATTATTCCAGATGTTGTAGATTTTGCAGTAAAGACATGTAATTACATTTTTTTGTAAATACGAACAATCTGTGAATAAGTCCCTTTAAATCGCATTAAAAATGTCGCACTTATTTTATGAAATTGGCAGACAAAATGGGCGATGACAATCGAATATTTAGTGATGCGTAATTTGGGTTAAGAAATAATTTTAGTACAACTAACTGACTGTAATAATACGGTCAGTTATTGAGAAAAAAAAATAAGCGATTTAAAATTATATTGTATGTTCATTGATTACGAAAAAATATTTTAGGCGTTATAGATTTAACTTGTCATAAGCAGCTATTGCTTGTCATGCTTAAATCTCTGTATTATATTGCAAATAAAAACAGACTGTGTTCACTTGCGTTTCAATAAGCTTTTTAAAGTTTCTATATACATGTTAAACAGGGAGTGCCTTTTTCACCATTATTGTTTATACTGTTAACGAATGATATGAAAACAAGATTGATATGTTTTTATTGCCCGATGAAGATATATTATGTCACTTCAAATGCTTCAATTGTACTTCAAACGTATGTTTCTTTTTAAGATGACATTGCTCTGTCAAGCGTCACAAGCACTTCGCCTGCTTTGCCACGTGCTCCTAACTAAAAACATATGATATCCGAGTGCAACGATTGCATAGAACAAGAGGGCCATGATGGCCCTACTTCGTTTAACTGGTTAAGTAACATGATGTGATGAAACATGATACAGGAGAGTAAAAACAACTTAAAAAGTCGGTCAATAGGTGTTTATGTCATTCAACTTAGTTCTTGTCATTGACCAATATTCTGCCATAGCATTGATTTAATAGATGACTACAATCAGATAATTGTTTAACACGATATAATATAATTAAAATACTGTCCTCGAAGTGTAAAGAAGACATAGTGACTTCGTTTGTTACCGCATATGACCCATATTTTATCAGAACCTATATTTTATTGAGACCAACAATCTGACCAAGTTTCAACTTGATCTGATAATATATGTGGATTATTAGTGTTAACAATAATATTTACTTAATTTGACCTAGTTTTTTACCTGCATGATCCATATTTGATCAGAACGTATATTTTATTCTGGTCAACAATCTGACCAGGTTTCAACCTGATCTGATGAAAAATGTAGCTCGGAGAGTGCAAAGTAGTATTTTTACTATAGTGACCTAGTGACCTAGGTTTTCAATGACTTGATCGAAATTCAAACTGTAAACCGTTTTTTTTTTATTTAGGTCATCATTCTGGCAAAGTTTTAACCTTATCAGAAAATAAATTCGCTAGATCGTAAACGTTACTTTAAAAAGTCGCTAAAACATGCAATTATGTCAAATTACCTAGTTTCTGACCGCAGGTGACCCATATTTTACCAAAACCTAGATTTCATAGACAGCAACATTCTGGCCAAGTTTAAACCCGACCTTAAATGTGGGCCCTAGGGGTAAACAAGTAAATTCTTTACCGTTCATTAACTGAAGCCAACATTTTCACATTTAGTTCTTGTTGGTCCGACCTGTAGATTGTCAAGTGTGGACGACGGACAACGGCTGACGGCGCCGGAATCTCTAGTGATCTTATAGTTCACCCTGGCAATACGTACCAGGTGAACTTAAACACATTGACTGACATTTGCGGAAACGTCTACTGCACAAATGCAATGAATGCGTATTACATAATGTTATATACATGTACTTATAACAAGTCGATAGATAACACTATTAATGTGCATGTACATGTAATGTACAAAGACATAAACAAATACACGTGCGGAAAATAGCAATTTTATTTGCATTATTTTGTACATTTTATGTTACCCATTAACATATTAAGCAGAAAGACAATAAAATACACAAAATTTTCACTAGTCAATAACAAATATACAAAACGAAATTTGTAGATGACACTTTGTTTTTCAAGAACTCATGAAAACATACACATATACACGCAGAAAATATGTACTATACTAGATAATCTAACGGCAGGCAAAATTCTACTAAGTCACAGACATAGCGTTATACCAATATACAAAGCAAATACTGTTTATTATAACACTTTCTGACTGCCCATTGTCGTCAAATTGGCAGTTTGTATTACTAAAAATGTAACGTTTTGTTACCCATATAAAACCAAATACAGTTAAGAGTATGCGATTAATTTTCTGCAAGCTATTTCCTTACACACAAGATGGTTTCCAAGTCCAATTTTAACGGCACCAATGTACAGCAAACTTTTTCTCGCTTTTGTCATACAAATATATATGAAAAGACCAAAACGTACAGTATTGATTTGCCTGATTAACTTACTTAGAATTTACAAACGGTTCCGACCCAGTTTCCTTAAGAATATTTTGTAACAAATTAAAATATCAAAAGACGCATGTATACTCATAAGAAAACAAGAAAAGAAGCTCGACTTAAGGCATTCAACGCAATTCTAAGAAATCAAACTTAAACATCGATGAAAATGTTAAACCTTTAGTACTATAAGCACATTTATAAACAAATACAAACTTAACAATAAGTAGGGTTAAGATTTCATTAACGCAATAACAAAATATTTCATTCAATGAACAATTTTAGTGACAACAAAGTTAAATGGAGTTTTCAATACTACGACCTCATTCTAAAGCTTGAATATGGTAGCGAACACAATTCTCCGACATTAATCATGTATATGTAGATCTATACATGCTTACTAATGTATAGCTGCGCACACGTATAAGTAGAACATTTCGCGTTTGAATACAGCACTTATAGAAATAGCTAGAATACAAACGTTTCGAACGGTAAAACCAATTTCTGAATTTCCGTAAAAGATCTGCGATACAAAAATTAAACATGTCTTTGAACGTTAAATTGTGAAAGAAATATGGAATGTAATCAGTAACAATAACAAGTTCTGTTTGTGACTTACAAACAAATGAAATAGCATGTAGTTTATTTCCTTTAATGTGTTAAGTTACTTGGGTAAGTGTTAAGCGGTTTTCTTTCATTGCTTCAATATTTTACCAAAACTGTTCTCTAGATTTACTGAAATACTTAAAGCAGCAGTCCAGAAATATGTTAATAAAAATAAAACTTTGCAGAATTAGTTTCTAAAGGACATCTTACCGATAAAAATACAAAAACGCATTGAAATCGGTGCAATAATAACGTTTGGGTAGCTTTGTATCGTATGCGATAGCTGGTGATGCCTCTGGAGTATATCAATACGTACATTGTTGTATATTTCGTTCGTACCAAGCGTTTTCGAACTTAGAAGGTATTAAATGCCGTTCGTAAATAAGAAACAGTTTTCAGATGAATAAACACCATTAACGTTCATAAGAACTATTGCTAAATTACGATGTATAGAATTATATAATAAGATAGCCGCAAAATATACAGACCGGTTATTTGGAAAAAGAAAAACGCGAAATGCCAATGCCATATGATAGTATCTGCCCATATAGCACAGTTTAGCGTACATTATAACATAAATGAACAACATCGTTTGAACTTGTCTTGGAGACAATATTAATTGCATCATATTGTGTAGCAAAATGTACAGCACACGAACATTAAGAATGTATGTAAATGAACGTTAGTTTATAATAAGCAATAAACAAATATGCGGCTATGGAATACTGATATGTTCTATGTACAAATAAGGAATAATGTTAACACTTCGACTGAATGCAAAACGAACCCTCTACATGTATCATGTTACCCGACCTACCCTAACAAATGCTCCGACCCTAGAACATTGCTTCAAATATTTTGTTTGTCAAATATTTTTTGTGTTCGATACATTTTTTTTTCAATAATTTATTTTTTTAGATAAGGATATTACTGATATATTTTGAATGCTTATTCAGTTTAAGAATCTTCAAGTTGACCATTTATGAAATAAAAAATAATGATAACACAAATAAATCCCGACCTACTGACCCTAATTTGTTTGGGCATGTAACCTGAAACAAATAATTTTTTTACGCCTTAGCGAAATCCAATATCTAATGCAATTGAAAACAGACTTTAGTGACATCTATACCTACACATAGTCAATGGAATAGACCGATCCGGGATTTGCCACGAATAGTTGAACCCCCCCCCCAGCTATTTGCCACGAATAGTTGAACCCCCCCCCCAGCTATTTGCCACGAATAGTTGACCCCCCCCCCAGCTATTTGCCACGAATAGTTGAACCCCCCCAGCTATTTGCCACGAATAGTTGAACCCCCCCAGCTATTTGCCACGAATAGTTGAACCCCCACCCCCCCAGCTATTTGCCACGAATAGTTGAACCCCCCCCAGCTATTTGCCACTAATAGTTGAACCCCCCCAGCTATTTGCCACGAATAGTTGACCCCCCCAGCTATTTGCCACGAATAGTTGAACCCCCCCACAAGCTATTTGCCACGAATAGTTGAACCCCCCCCAGCTATTTGCCACGAATAGTTGAACCCCCCCCAGCTATTTGCCACGAATAGTTGAACCCCCCCAGCTATTTGCCACGAATAGTTGAACCCCCCCAGCTATTTGCCACGAATAGTTGACCCCCCCAGCTATTTGCCACGAATAGTTGAACCCCCCCCAGCTATTTGCCACGAATAGTTGAACCCCCCCCAGCTGTTTGCCACGAATAGTTGACACCCCCCAGCTGTTTGCCACGAATAGTTGAACCCCCCCCAGCTGTTTGCCACGAATAGTTGAAACCCCCCCCAGCTATTTGCCACGAATAGTTTAACCTCCCCCCCAGCTATTTGCCACGAATAGTTTAACCTCCCCCCCCCCAGCTGTTTGCCACGAATAGTTTAAACGTTTAAACTCCTCCCCAGCTATATCACAAACTTTATGCACGTGCTCTTTTGTATTAAATAGTTAAACCGCTAAACACGTGATTTTCAAGCTAAATGATTGAATAACATTGCAGATTAATTTGAATACGATTGACATTTGTGGAAGCGTCTATATACAATGCGTGATGCACAATATGGTAAGGTGTGTTTTAAAATGTGAATGTACAAAAATGTAGGGAAAGAGGGAAAGATCTAGGATAGAAACATGTGCTGCTAAAAAGGAACAGGGTGAATTTTTTGACATTTTATAAATAATTTGCTAAATCCAGGGTTTTGATGAGTCTAAGGCCACTAATTAAGATTTGTAAACATAGTTTATTCATTTGTCATTATTTATTTGCAAAAATATACACAGTTTCAAAATATATTTTGCCAGCTTAGAGGGGCAGCAGGGGGAAATTAAAAAGGAGCAAGGTGCTGCCCCATCCCTGCTATTTTGTTCTAGATCGTTCCCCAATAATGTATAATGAAATTCAGTTTTCGTGTACATATGTAAATACAAACTTGAAAAGTTACAACAAGTTGGCAATCTTTTTGTGAGATATTAGTATAATGAATGATATAACATGAATAGACCGATTCCCCAGTTAGGCAATAAAGGGAAATAACAAATACGTAAATAGAAATTTAAAAAAATCCAACAACAGTTATCTCCCTTCACATTAAAAAATTTACCCAAAATGGTATATTTTTATGGTTGTAATAATTCGGTTATTTTTCTATAACGTATACATGTTAGCACAAATAAAGCAAGTATATTTAGTATGGTCATACCCATAATGGTTTTAGTACAAAATCGCTGATCTATACTAAAAACCGTTTGATAAAAGCACATTTATAAAGTAACCACTCGATTGCGTTCGACCATACAAAATTATGATCTATTAACGATATGAACAAGCCGTCGAAATCAGTCACTACACTCGAAGGAAATTTGAACATTTCTTTTAATGCAAAGAAGTTTGCTTAATATGTACAACCCTTTGCACACACCAATCACAAGCTCTACAGCCCTTTCCAAATAACGGCTCGAACAAAAAACACGACAATGAGAAAATTTTACTTTGTGAGAATCACATAACATCAGGCATTTCATTGGTTAAGATCTAACGTCCATCGCTCCTAGCTGCTTGCTTGCACCGGAACGGACTCCGAACGGTCATAAAAGTGTTGACCTTTGACCTTTACATCCGGGTATAGTCCATGCTCCTCGTCCAATACAGGCGCGCTCGGTGTGGTAGACTTTCGATAAATGGCGCCCGCCGCACTTGGCATTAGAACGCCCCCTCCTCCTCCTTTGGTGTCGTCACTTCCGTCGCCATCACGTGGCACGTTCAGCGGAAGAGTCATGCTGTCTTTTTTCTCATTGGCTAAGAGTCCTTGGTTAGTGTCCTTGAATTCATTGTCTACTTCTCGGATATAGTCGACCTTTTCGCCGCACAAACATGGGAACAGCACTGCACAGAACCTTTTCGCGGGATTTGACTTGGCGGGACTCACCGTGTCGTAGGATTCAACAACTTCCGGGAAATCTGAACGTAAAACATCGAGAAAAAATATTAGATTATTTTGCAAAATAAAGGTATCATAAGAGGTGGTACAGAAATGGTAACATACATTGGCAACATGTTTGTAATCGTACGTGTTACTCGTAGTATACTCAAACTGTTCAAGCGTATGGATGATATAAATATGTATCCACGATATAACGTACACATATCATCTCAAACTATATCTCGCGATTTTAAACCAAATGTGATATATGTAATTATGAACTCATAACTTTTTTATGTTTAAGGTACATCGCTAAGTTTTATGTTTTCCAAATGACTACCAAATTATGTCAAGTAGTGAAAACAAAACACACTGTGATAAGATAAATGCATATCATCATACAAATATTTGCGACTAAACTTCTCGCATTTCACGAGATTAAACAGTTACATTGTTAAACCTTACGACTAACCTTCGCGTCATGTGTTGACCACTTCAAGATATTAAACAGTTACGCTGACCTTCATGCAATTTGTTGACAATTTCAAGATATTAAACGATCACATAATGAAAACTTTCGACTTAACTGCAAGTAATTCGTTCATTACTACAAAAGATTTAACATGAAACCGAACAACTTACCTTCTCGTAATTTGTTGACCACTTCAAGGACGATGTCCTGCCGCTTGACTTTGTCGCTCTGCAGACACGTGACTAGCTCCTGCACGGCGTCACCATGGTTACAGCGCCAGGAGCGCCAGTCCTGCATGTAGCCGTTGATAGCGAACTTGTGTTGTTGGTCTGCAATTGCATAATACAAATGTTATAGTAATTCACGGTACCTGTCTGAATTATCATCATAAATTTAAGAAATAATTTCTCGATTTTTCGTTGTTTATCGGCCAATAAACAACGATTTGGAGTTCTGATGCGTATGAATTGAACCACGAGGGCGTTAGCCCGAGTTGTTTAATAACCACGCATCAGAACGATAAAGAGTTCGTTATTGGCCGATAAACAACGATAATGCGAAAATTATAACGATTCTAAATTCGTTGACAAGCATTTTAGCAATTGAAACTGGAAATACTTTTCACTATTCTTCGCTCAGAATTCGAACTTATGTTCGCGTTGTTTATGGGTAGTTTAACAACGATAATTTTGTTGTTTGTCTACAGAAAAAATAGCGAGTATCATGTTATAATATATATTTTACTTTACTTATAAAACTTATAATACTTGGAAGACCCACTTAAACAAATAATGATTTTCAGAAGACCGTTGAAAAGTGATGTCTAGCTTTCAATTGCTGTTTAGTTTAAGGTTTTGCTCTTCATCTTTATTTTCATCCTATTTACAAGCATCAACATCATCGCGGCGATTTGCCTGCTGATACCACAGCAAGCATGACGACATAACACGGAAGGAAATGTGATACTGTCTGCAAACCATGGCACAAAACATCGACATCCTTAGGTACGATGTTTATTAATAAGCGTGATCAAATTTAATGGTTCACCTTGGTATTTCTGTATGACGACCTGATTGTCATTGCCATCCTCGTTTTCATTACCACCTTCATCATCATCATCATCATAATCAATATCGTCATCATCATCGTCATCATCAATATCATAATTATAAGCATCATCAGCAGCAGCATTAGCATCATCATCATCATAATCAGCACCATCAAGATTATCATTCAATTTACAAAATTACCACTGTCCGGAGATATAACACAAAGCACGACAGAAATGCATAATTATAATCTGTAATCAGAATGTTAACATTGGGGTGCAACATTTAGTGAGATACGAAATATTCAACAGCCTTGTCATGACTCCTCCAGATGAACACCAAGCACTGGCACACACTGGTAGGTTTGCTGTTGACGTATATGCCATCTATACTTCACCTTGGTATTTCTGTATGACGACCTCCGCCTTGGCGGGCTCCAGGTGGTTCTTGAAGAGCTCCTGAGCCAGCGCCCAGATCTGGTTGTTGATGCGATCCTCCACCTCCCGCTGAAGCAGGTCCAGCGCTGGAACACGACATGTGGGAAAACTTTAATTTAAATTGTGAAAATGAACGAAATATAATGTTGCATTATGAACGTTTGTAAAATGTACTATTGAAAACTTTCCTTAATGGATCTTTCCACAAATGTATATTTATAATTAAATTCAATGTGCCATTTATATAATCATAAAATTGCCTTGTGTAATAATAAACTGTGTCACTTTGTAACTTTAAATTACACAATTCGACGCACATATAGTATTTGTATCAACATAATTATTTCATAAACAAACAAGAGGGCCATGATAGCTCTAAGCGCTCGACTGAGAACTGGTACAGATGAAGAACATATTGTTGTGACAGGTTTGAAAATTAAGGTATCTGAACAATACGCAGAGGGGGATAGGATCAATTTTGATTTAAAACATCGGTTAGTGCAATGGCCTAACCAAAGTACGAGTTGGGTAGTGGATGTGCGTTGTTGTTTTTTTGCTAATGGTTCTCAAAACATTTTTCTATATATTCTAACCCGACCCCTTTTCATTAAGTCATTGAAAATTCTGGAAAATGCTGAAACAGTAGATTTTGATGTCTTTTTCGCAAACAGTTTTGGACAACTAGTTGCAATGCGATAATTGTGATGGTTATGCTATAAGGTAAAGTTTTGCTTTTTCATTGATAATTTTCTGTCCAATGAAGATAAATGATGTTAATGCAGGCTCTGAAAACATCAATGTTGCATGTACAAATAACTGCATGCAAGTCTTGCGACTGTAGGAAATAAAATTTTATCAATCAATTTTTATGGTCATGCGCAAACTTCACCTTAAATCTTAGTCACAAACAAACTGTGCACGATTGGTGAAGATTATATGAAAAATGAAGTCTCTATCGTGAATAATGTCCATTTTTGCATATTTTTTTCAGGAACAAAGGGAAATAACTCCGGTGTTTCTGGTCCGATCCTGCCTATATTCGACGTCAACTGTTATCTCATGGTCATAGACAAACTGAACAAGATTGTTGAAGATTGGATAAAAAATGAAGTCTCTATCGTGAATAATGCCCATTTTTGTAGATTTTTATAATAAACAAAGGGCAATAACTCTAGTGTTTGAAGCACGATCTGGCCATTTTTGGCGTCTGCTGAAATCTGATTGTCATACACAAACTGTGAAAGTTTGGTTAAGATTGGATTAAAAATAAAGTATATATGTTGGAAAATGGCATTTTTGCACTTTTTTGCATGAAAAAAAAAGCAATAAATCTGGAGTTACTGATGTGATCTGACCCAATAACAATCCCATCCGAGATTTTATGGTCATACACAAACTGTGCAAGTTAGGTCAAGACTGAATACAAGAGGGCCACTATGGCCCTAGCGCGCTCACCTGATATCTATGTATGAAGTTTCATTAAAATACCTCAATAGGTTTCCAAGTTATTGAGCGAAAACTGTTTTTCTATTTTTAGTAACAGTGACCTTGACCTTGACCCCACCAACCACATACGTAAAGCAAGGTCTCTATATAAGGTATCTACGTATGAAGTTTCATTAAAATATCTCAATGCGTTCTTAAGTTAACAGTGACCTTGACCCCACCCACCCCATAAGAAAACCCAAGTGAGGTCTCGATATACGATATGTGTATTAAGTTTCATTAAAATATCGCAATGCTTTTCAAGTTATTGAGCGGAAACTGTTTTTCTATTTTCAGTAAAGTGACCTTGACCCCATCCACCCCATATGCAATCCCAAGCCATGTGTTGATATAAGGTACTTATGTATTAAGTTTCATTAAAAATAGCTCAATGCGTTCTCAAAATATTTAGCAGAAATCATTTTTCTACATTTAATAACGGTGACCTTGACCTTGAACCCACCCACCCCATATGCAATCCCAATCGAGGTCTCAAAATAATGTATTTCTGTATTAAGTTTCATTAAAATATCTCAATGCGTTCTCAAGATATTGAGCGGAAACCGTTTTTCTATTTTTAGTAACAGTGACATTGACCCCTCCCTCCCCATATGCAATCCCATGCGAGGTGTCAATATAAGGTATCTATGTATTCAGTTTCATTAAAATATCTCAATGCGTTCTAAATTTATTGAGCGGAAGCCGTTTCTCTATTTTTCGTAACAGTGACCTTGACCCCACCCATCCCATATGCAATCCAAATCGAGCTCTCTATATAATCTTTTAACCAAATATGAAACCTCTGGGCCTTGTGGTTTCAGAGAAGAAGTTTTAAAATCATTTTACCATTTACGTCTATATAAACTATGTGAGCCCAGCTTTGACCCCAGGGGCATCATTTGAACAATCTTTATAGAGAACCACTACACAATGTTACATACCAAATATAAAACCTCAAGGCCTTGAACTTTCAGAGGATAACTTTTTTTTAAAGTCATTTTGCTATTTAAGTCTATATCAACCATGTGACCCCCGGGGTGTGGCCAGTTTTGACACCAGGGGCATCACTTGAACAATCTTTGTAGAGGACCACTATACAATGTTACATACCAAATATGAAACCTCTGGGCCTTGCGGTTTCAGGGGAGAAGATTTTAAAAGTCATTTTGCTATTCAAGTCTATAACAACCATGAGACCCCCGGGATGTGGCCAGTTTTTACCCCAGGGGCATCACTGAAGAATCTTTGTAGAGGACCACTATACAATGCCACATGCCAAATATGAAACCTCTCGGCCTTGCAATTTAAGAGAAGATTTTAAAAGTCATTTTGCTATTTAAGTCTATATAAACCATGTGAGCCACGGAATGTGGCCAGTTTTGACCCTAGGGGCATCACTTGAACAATCTTCGTAGAGAACCACTATACAATGTTACATACCAAATATCAAACCTCTGGGCCTTGCGGTTGGCGGGGAAACTTTTAAAAGTTATTTTGCTATTCAAGTCTATAACAACCATGTGGCCCCAGGGTGTGGCCAGTTTTGGCCCCAATGACATCAGTTGAAGTCATTTTGCTATTCAAGTCTATATAAACCATGTGACCCCCGGGGTGTGGCCAGTTTTGATCCCATGGGTATCATTTGAACAATCTTTGTAGAGGACCACTTTACAATGTAACATACCAAATATGAAACCTCTGGGCCTTGCGGTTTCAGAGAAGATTTTGAAAGTCAATTTGCTATTTAAGTCTATATAAACCATGTGACCCCCGGGGCGTGGCCACTTTTGACCCCAGGGGCATAATTTGAACAATCTTTGTAGATGACCACTAGAGGATGTCAGATATCAAATATGAAAGCTCCAAGCCTTGTGGTTTCAGAGAAGATTTTTTAAACTTTTCAGTTTTTAAATCTATTTTTAGCTCTGGTGATCTACATATGAAGCTGACCGAAGCGATTTGAACAACTTTGAAAGAGGGTCACCTAAGGATCATTCCTGTGAAGTTTCGTGAAAATCTGCCAAGCGGTTTGGGAGGAGATGTCGATTATATGAAATGTTGACGCACGACGCACGACGGACAAAAGGCCATCAAACAAGCTCACCGTGAGCACGTTGTGCTCAGGTGAGCTAAAAAATGTAGTCTTTATCGCGATAACGGTCCGAATTGTTGACCGTTTACGGACGACGGACGACGCCGGAGAGGTTCCCTATACCAATAGCTCACCGAGCACTTCGTGCTCAGGTGAGCTAAAACGTAAACCTGAAACAAAATGTAAACGAGCTTTCAACTAACAAAATAATTAAGTAAATGAATGCCATGGATTATGATGAAGAAAAGATCATTAAGTTTTATCTTCAACTAGTAACGTTAAACTGTTTAACTATATTCCCCTTAATTTATTATATGCTTTTCAGTGAAATATCGAATTGTATTGGTGAACTAATTTTTTATATTTTTACTGCAGTGAAAATATAACATTAAACGGACTTTTTTTCCATAAATAGATCTAGCATCGATCTACAAGTAGTGGTTTACAACCCTTCGCAAATTTATATACATGTTCAGTATGAATATGCATGTGTTTATATTCCAGTTTTGGAATCATTTATGACGTCATTTTTTATGACGTCAGAATACACGAATTGTGACGTTTAAGCTTAGCTCGCGCAATTTTATTTATTTGTTGTCCAAAAGCATAAAATAAAAAAAATTGTTGATTTCGGTGTAAGATCGTATTTTATTTCGTTCGTGATCATAGAAAATATATTTTTTCCCTCGTGACTGCGCCACTCGTGAACATATTATTTTATATGAACACTCGTGAAATAAAATACGATATTACACCAAAAACAACAAATATCCTCTATATAACTACACTTACGCAAATTGATTGTCACATTATTAAACGAATACAATCCTTCGCATAACATGTGCCACATACCTTTCTTACAGAACATCTCATCTTTCTTGGAACGCTGAATGATCTCCGGAAGCAACTCCTCGAGCTCCGCCGCGCGCACCAGCCGCCGCTTGGCCTCCTTCCGCCGCCGGCACACGACGATGACGATGATGAACACAAGGAGGAGGCAGATGACGGCGCCGCCGACGGCGAGGCCTACAACGGTAGAGGAGGAAGTGGCGGTGGAGGGTTCCGCCGTCGTGTGAACGAAACTATCACAGTCGTTCACGTCTGTGGGAATTAATAAAATATGTATTAATTATACTTCTTAGATGTATTGTTGAATTTTAATAACTCTTTGATTAGTTGTAATTTACCGGTAACACATATTTAGTTTTAACCGTTTTATTATAGCTCGATTGATACGGATATTCATTGCGCAAATAAGTCGTAGATTACTAGTATATAGCATCTAATTTCAAACTTAAACACTTATTAATTGTTTTAGTAAATAAATATATTCCAAATCACATTCAAATAAGTAAACATGTGATTTTAATAGCTGTTGTTTTTTGCAAATAAATATCATTATAAAGCTCAATATGTTGAAAGCCAAAGGCGACCATACGCTTCGATTGCATTGATTCACAAAGAACTTCAGTCAAATACGTGCCTATAATTCAACATAGCAACTTGCATCTCGTGTGATAGGTTATCGTGTTACAATTTCCATCCTTCAGACGAAGCTCTGCCGCGGCGTTAATGGTATAGAACCCGAGTGCTAAGAATCCCTGCCCTAACCAGCGTTCTCTAACCGAGATCATAATTCGCGACCTTTAGGATTACAAGGGCCTATCTAACATGTATTAAAGAAGCAGTTAGGGCGTGTTCTTCAGTGGATTCATTCCAAAAATAAAACCCGTTCTGGCGCATTTTCGTTAAATGGTTACTTCTTGACGATATATTGCATCGTTCTGACATATACATGTATCCTCACATCTCACAGAGACCAACAGCTGTGTGATGGCAGTTACTGGGTAGTTCCGTCCTCTCTGACTCAAAATCCTGTATCCGCGCTGGTTTTACTTTTATGACCTTGCTCTAGCTTTGCAAAACGGGTACAATCGCTATGTCAAACGCCCATGCAATCAATTTTCTCCATTACCAAGAAAGAACCCAAGAAAACAAATCGCATGTACAATAATTTCTAATTATTACGGCTGTAAGAAAATTGTCCCACAAAGATATCAATTTCTTCATTCCGCAAGTGATAATGCGAGCGGAAGTAATTATATACAGCAGGTGCCCAGCTTACTCGGTTGACTAATTCTCGACAATGGCGGCAGCTGATCCCATCAATGAAGCGGGTCACATGGGACAGTAATCGATTACAGTCTGGCGACACTACACTAAATTATCTTAATCGAGACGATCGCTTGTGTAACGTTCGTTGGCGTCTCCGATGTCTCAGTTTTCGCGTTTCTGGGAAATTGCTTGCACTTTAGGCCGAATATAGTTCTTTGAAACCAAAATGATTTCAGAATACACAAACATCGTTTGACAATAGTTATTTAAAAGATACATACGCGATTTAAAAACAAGCGGGCCAAATGGCCCTGGGTCGCTCACCGGAGTTTCATTAGTCGAACAATTTTCCATGTGTTTGATCTTTATAGGGATATGGATATACTGATACGGACTGATGGAAATGCGGCCTTAATCATCATGGCTAGAAAAACTTAAGTGACAACAGACATTCAACATTTGGGAAGAACATATTGAAATTGAAGCTTTTTGTTCAATTTGACCTAGTGACCTAGTTTTTGGCCCCACATGACCCAGATTCGAACTCGGCAGAGATACCATTGGGACAAATGTTCTGACCAAGTTTCATAACGATTGGGCAAAAAATGTGACTTCTAGAGTGTTAACAAGCTTTTTCTTCAATTTGACCTAGTGACCTAGTTTTTCATCCCACATGACCCATATTCAAACTTGGCCGAGATATCATTAAGACAAATGTTCTGACCAAGTTTCAAGAAGATTGGACAAAAAGTGTGATTTCTAAAGTGCTAACAAGCTTTTTCTTCAATTTGACCTTATGACCTAATTTTTGACCCCATATGACCCAGATTCGAATTCGGCCGAGATATCATTGGGGCAAATGTTCTGAACATATTTCATGAAGATTGGGCAAACAAATGTGACTTCTAGAGTGTTCACAAGCTTTTCTTATAGCCATTCAAGGAAAACTGCCCTCCCCCCCCCTTGGCGGCCATGTTTTTCACCGGACCGGAACCATTTTTGAACTCGGATATCATCAAAACAAAGATTCTGAGCAAGTTTTATGTTGATTGGGCAAAAATGTGACTTCTAGAGTGTTCACAAGCTTTTTCTATAGCCATATAAGGAAAACTGCCCCATCCCCCGGCGGCCATGTTTCTCACGTGAGCACGTTGTGCTCAGGTGAGCTAAAGAACACGACATAGAGAAACACCAATGCAGTTGCATTTTCCATCAAAGTAACAATATAATACGGTCTTAGATCTAATACACAATTGCAAGAGGATTGCTCACACCGCTGTCATTACGTCGGACTTATGACAGACATTTCACTATGTAACTGCAAACATTCTACAAATCTGCTAGTTACAAGAAACATCACTTACCAAGGATTACAAAACAGTTCCAAATATGTATATAAACATCTCTGTTGTTGATTAATCCAAATTTAAGAATGCATCGTCATACCATCGACAACGTTACCATGTAGCTGAGCCTAAGTCTAACTCAAACACTCGTAGATACACTGCTAGCGAGTGGTTTGGCCAACATGAGAGAACGAGTGCTATTTTACTGGGACTATATCAACTCAGAGATGTGAACGGTAGCCAGACTAAACGTCGGATACTAAAAATCTAGTGCCTAGGGCCAGTATTAACACTTCATAGGTAATAGTAATTTTCTTAAATTCATAGAATTCCTTTAAACTGTGGCTGTTTGATTTATAAGTCATTTTACAGTAAAATGTTTTAAAGTAGTCAATATTGCTTAGATTTTTCATATTTTACACGATTTGAAACAGAAATTATCGGATTTCACATAAAAATGATCTGAAATTTTCAAGTTCAACTTTAGTTAAGAAGTCCCTTCGGAGCTTTGTGAATACCGGCCCAGGCTATGTACACCATTAGGCTACATACCATGTACAAGTGGTCCGCACTTGTTGTCGAATGTTCCGTTACTCTTCAGCACTGTACAGCGTCCTTCCTTCTCGCAACTGAAAAAGGTGATATAGCCATTACTATTAGTGAGAAATGCCCTTTAAACTAAAGCCACGGTGACGAATACCGGAGTACTTTAGTGCTAATGTTTACCTGACCGTGACAAGCAAGAATTTACTAGTAAATTCCTATTTATAAATATTTAGTTCAGTGTGCACACATATATATAATAATGTAATGTAAAGTAGTGTACAATAAATGGTAATTGTTTTACACATGACTTGAGGTGAAAATTGTTAATGGTAGTGGTTTTACCCGTGGGGCGAAGTGAAAACTGTTAAACTCTTATAACTGTGTAATTATTAAATGGGAAAATCCAATATGAAAATGCCGAATACGTTCCTATTCATATATTAGGATCAGTTTTGGTTTAGCCAACGTGGGTATCCGTTTTCCGGTTTCTTGACTAGTGTTGAATTATAATTATAATGTCCAGCGGTTTTAAAAGTAGAAATCCATTTCCATCTATGCACAACGGCCATAACTATTTTACAATAGCATGTATAGCGAGCCTTAAAGTTTGTTTTATAGTTTTATTTTATTTTATACAAATGCATGAATGTTATACAAACTATAAATGCCAATAAGCCAGTTCGAAATTAGTTATGCCAGTAGACAGTTGTCGTTTTAGACTGTTGGCGGAAGCCAACGGTCTTTTGTGAGCTGAATTTCCAGAACAGGTATCGCGGAAAACTACTTCTTTTCTTTGCAAGCTACAAGTAAGTAAACCGAAGTCCTTCAAAACAGAAAACAATTCACGCCTGTTTTCTTACCTTTTAGTTATTTAAGAATATATATAAAGTGCATCATACTGAGTATTTCATGTGATTTAAAACAACTACAGTTTCTAAAAAACAACAATTTATTAAAATTTGTACGTCAAACTAATGGCACCCCTTTTTCGCTATTTACTTGTATGTAACCGCAATATTCACCTGGGTGTCCTGGAATAAGACCACTATATTAATGCGCACATCGGTTATTTTTGACTCGTGTCGAACGTGTTATTTCTAGTTACCGATTCTTATTCTGAATATTTTGACAACACATTACTGCAATGTATTAAGTTTAAACTGTCGTAAATCGAGAGCACGCATCGTATGACATACCTTTTACTCGGTAGGCTAAGGATCACGAACAATCGATGCTCTTAATAACCTCGCTTTGAACATCGGCCATTCTGCATAGCTCATTGCAGATGTACTTGTGTTTTTTTTGCATACGCATCAATGTGCGCAAAATACATACCGTTTCATACTGCAATTATACACACGTATCTTCCAAGTAATGATTTTCGTTTAATTGCCCAATAGATTGTTTTATGTTTGCACTATACGTAAATATACATTACAAGATAGCGAATTTTCTTTATATAGCCAAAATATGTATATGAATGCAGTGCGAACATATAATTAGTGTTGTTGCCAACGTGTTATTAAGGCCAAACATAATAATAATTGTTGTTTTCCGCTTAGATCTCTAAAACAAATCTAAGGTTGAAGGAAAAAAGTAACTTTTTCTGTAACATTTTGCGGCATATTCACCACATAATTTAGGTATATTGGACTGCATGTAAAATGTTTAAACGCCTCCAATTAAAGAAACTGTACCTTACGGTATGTCATTAGCAGGCTGATTCGAAATGTTGGCTAATTACCGAAAAGCCGCATATAAGCAAAACATGCTCTTTTAACCGAAAATCAGAAAAACTTAATGATCGATAGGCCACAAAAAACGTGTAGGGTCGGCAGAAAAAAATGGGGGGGGGGCGGGGTCGTCGGGTTAGCGAAAACAACAACTTGTTTACGCCTAAACATTTTTGCTAAAATATCTATATTACCATAATTTTCAGATACAGTGTGTTAACACCAGATTGTGTACACTGGGGTCTATCACAGTCAGCCAATATTTCAATAAACGTTTGGTAGTCATGTTGCTTTATCCTTATTGTTTGATAGGGCAGAAAAGAAATTAGTAACATGTGCATGAAAAGGCAGTCTTTCAAATTCACAGTTTCGTTAGGGGATGAACAACAGGCTAACAATGAAATAGCAAAAATACAATAAAGGTGCTCGCCGGTCATTTAAAGCAGCAAAACTCAACTGTGTTTGTGCACTTATAATAATATAACATGTAAATAAACTGTGAAAAACTAGGTCAATTTTGCACAAGGAATGATCATGTCATGAGCTCATAACTAAAAATAGTAAGCACACACATTGAAAAGGTGAATGAATCTGGTGGGTCACCAAATCAGGTACATGGACCGTACAATGTTGGTGGTACATTAGGGAAAGATCTAGGATCTGAAAAGGTACAGGGTGCTGTTCAAAAGGAGCAGGGTGGAAACCAAACCTTTTTTTTTTTAATTTTCTAAAATATAGGTTATAATACGGATGTAATGAATAGCATGCTTTTAATTAGGTTTCTAAACAGGTTCTCTGAATTTATTTTAAAATGTAAAATATTCAACATTTGTTATTGATCTTCCGATCTCGATCTTTCCCTAGGTACATGGACGATACAATGCTAGTGACAAAAACTGGAATAGTCTATATCTTGGGAGGGGGCAGAAAATATTAGTGACAAATACTGAACATATCTAGTGTGTGTGATATCACTTTAGGTGCATCGCACGTCTGCACTGGACACTTACTTTCCCAAAAGTTTACACATTTCACATACAGTTTCATACTTTCAAAATCAACTAAAAACATGAGTTTTACATTTTCTAAATGATTGTGTGCAATATTGAGTTAAGGACATCGTATGTCTGCACTGGACACTTACTTTCTCAACTGTTTACACCGTTCAAATACATTTCGTGCTTTCGAAATAAACAAATTGTATAAGTTTTACCTTGTCTAAATGAATGTGTGAAAAATCACTTTAAGAGCAACGAACTTTGCCCTGAGGGACTTACTTTCTCAGTGGTCTACACCGGTCCACGGTACTGACCGAGTCCGACCACATGTTCTTCTCGATACAGTTGTCGCAGGTACCTGTGGGACAACAAAATAGGGGAAAATTAGTTCCGAAAGCTTCTTAATAATTATTTTAAAAAAAAACAGTACGTAAATACCATCTTTTAATCACAAATAGATTGCATATCTTTTTTTGGAAGCACGAATGTAGTTCTGACCATAATGTTATGATTAATATGAATGTATTCACAATATAACAAGTACATGTGGAAAAAAAATCAATATATTACTAGTATAGCAAGCTACTGTAATAAAATCTAAGAGTGTTCATGTAAAATGGCATAAGTAATTTTGAAAATACTCTGGCAAACACGGTATTTAAAATAAAAGCAGTTGGAGAATATTTTATTTTAGCGAATGCGCCTTAGATTAAAAAAATATGTTAGCCTCTGTGGCCACCCAACATATTTCTCTTTATCTATACTAACATTTCAAGTGACATATGCACAGCAAATAAAAACGTATCGTATCATATCAAAATCATGTAAATACTAGTATAGTAACGTGACTTTTTTCTAAACAGGAATGTGAAAGGAACAAAATCCAAAAACGCATAAAACATGAGCATGCAAAAAGCATTTACCGGAATTGACTTTCTACATTAAGTAACTATAATCATAAGCATAAAAATAACTACAACATTACTTTTCATTTTCAAAAATAAACCCTTCCTGTCATTTTTTTTATATTTATTTCCCTCACATAAGAATGTGTTCTCCTTTCGTAATTATTATTCTAGGGTCATAAAGAAACCAAAACCAAAATGCGTGTTGATATACACGTTAAATACCTAGTAATCAGGCCCGGCTAGCTCAGTTGGTAGAGCGCTGGACTGTCAATCGGGGGATCGTGAGTTCGAACCCCAGCCAGGCCAAATAACTTGTGTGGGGATTGGTCATGAAATTATTTCTACGGCCATTCTCCCCCTACCTCTGATTCAAGTAGTGCAGTTGTCAGTTACTGGCATAGGTATGTGCACTTAGCACTGGTAAACCGCTTAGATCGGATAAGCTTGCCCAGGAAAAGTGTGAGTAGGTTAACTGACCGCCGTGACATGACTGAAATACTGTTCAAAACGGAAAAAATCCAAAAACATTGTCCAATATTGGTTTGTTTTTTTAAATCCCGAAGATACTGTTAAATGTCTTTATATAAACGTTTAAGAAAGATACAGGTTCTTTTCTAAATCAGTAGAAATGATACTACAAGATGGAACAAGATCGAAGTTCAAACCAGAAAAGTGTATGTTAGTAGATAGTTGTCTTATGACAAATCCGTTTTGTTAATTCTCTATGATATATATACACGTCAGAATTTTATAAAATCTAAGAGTGCGTTACAGGCGTAGGAAAAAACGTCACAATGTATATGAATGTCTATTTGAATGCAGCCAGCTGCTTTGAAAGGGGACTAGTTTATGGTGTAGATGTTGTTGTTTTGTTGTTGTGGTTACTTGTTGTTACGTTTTGTCATACATACTAACACAATCTGCATGCAGCCATTGTTCCTAATGTTTCGACATTGTTTTCATCATTTTGAACATGTTATTATTTCATATACTGTCGGTCTAATGATTAAGGTTTGGCTGCGTTTTTTATTACAATGGAAAATAACGCTTAAGAACACTAAAGCAATAATGATGAAAAACTCTTTTACAGTGAACATGCGTATGTAAAATATACAAATACTGTATATAAAGATGAAAACAACTCTCAATTTGTGTTATTCTGATACGCTGAAGAAATCCATAAAATGAAGTCAATTTTGAGTTATTCAATATATCAAGTATTATATAATAAGCGAATTTCTTGTGTAAATACTCACAGATTTCAATCCATAATTGTGATATTTGCATCTGATAATTAGTTCGTTCAAATATAAGCCTAAAACAAGTTAAAATAACCAAATACATTTTAATACCATGCTATAATATCATATTCCACCTGAATCAAATAACACACATTTAGATATAACAGTAATTAAACGTGTTTGCTAGAAAGTAGTTGAATATCAATTACATTGGATATAGCACCTTAGTAGATATTTGAATACCCATTTTATTGAACACAAAATATCCATTATTATAAATTATACACGGCATCGACACACCAGTGGTAAAATTATAAGATACAGATGCAGAGATCTTAAAAATAACCTAACCCACTCGTTCACGGACAATGCTACAAATAAACATTTTCGACATAACAACAAACAATACAGTTTTAACACAAAGATCAAAATATGTGACTGTATACATTTCGGACAAATTGGATAACCGCCACCTTTCGGACAAACTTGTTCCCCTTCACCTATGAAAACAAACAGAATCCAGGCACACATTTTGGACGAAACAAGGGGACCAGCTATATTTGTTAAATCTACTCTTGTTGTATTGTCCTTTCCGACAACTCAGTTACATCCCTTGAAATCCAAGGGAGCTTAGCCAATATAAGACATCCGGGTACTAAGTGAATGCAAAATGGCGGAAAGGACAACACTGTTCCTACGGGAGAACTGTGGTTTTTTACTGACTGCTTATTTACGGGATCACTTAACCACCAAATATCCATGCAAAATTTGCAAAAGAATACATCGAAAAGCAACCTTTACTGTACTGTACAAATTACTAAAGCGGGATTCGACTCTAAATAGGTGCATGTAATACTCAACAAGTAGGTCATGTAATGTTGTGTATATATCTGATTCATGTGGGACTGTATAATATACTAATGTATGTATTTGTTGTTACAATGCTTAGCTGTGAATAAATTTTTGCTACCGTTGCTTATTCTGTCTTCGTAAAGACGAAGCGTACGGTCATTTCTTTCTTGTTTATACTATGCTGCATAATTATGTTTCTCAAAGCATACACAATCTCCCGTTTACAAAATTATATATCGTTTCTTAATGATTTGTCTAATAACTCAAAATGAGCATACGCATTCTGAAAAAAAAAAATAACTAAGTGATTTATTGTGTGTCCTGCTTTAAAAAAGAATACTTTGGAGTCTTTGGAAAATTCCTTGCTCATTTTCGTGTTATCAAACCCACAACGTAAGCGACTAGGTATCTCGAAAACACTCGGTATTTTCCGAAAACGCACTTCGCTGAATTCCGTTATGAATCGGAAATGCTCGGAATACCCGAAGTGAGCTACCGAGTGTTTCCGGACTTTTCCGAAATACGTTATGCACGATTGTGGGTTGGACTCATTACTAGCTCGTGGGAAGGATTGTCAGAAATTGTGAGAGTGGACAACGGTAGAGGAATGCTGTTTCTCACACTAGTTTTCCTGCCACTTACCCGTTAAACGTCCGTCTTCTGTAAATATGAATAAGGGAGTGAACTCATGAATTAAAATAAAGGGAAGTAACTCGGTTAAAAAAGTATAATGCTTAAATGGATGCGAAGCCATCTTTAAGCAATCTGGAAATATGCGGTCAAAGTTGTGGAAAGCGAAAATTGGAAGCAGACGGACAACAAAACCATGCTACCTAAAATTATAGTAAAAATAAATTAAAACATAAAATAACAAAGGATATTATTACAAAAGGTCAGTGAGTGAACAAAACCATTAGAAATATTTAAGGTACACGTACGAGTGTGTGTTAGTGGATTGCAACCCTGGGGAAAACCTCACCACCGACTTCACTATTAGTTACAATATAGTCTTATTTAACGTTCAGTGTGTACATACAGTGCTTTTATCATAGTATTAAGACAATGCGTTTATTTATTCCGACTTGCTTAGCCCTTAATACCCATTGCTCGCTTAAATTAATGTTTTTTGTTACTGCCATACTTAGGTTTTTTTAAGGTTACAATAAATTACATTTTGCAATATATATAAATATTTTATCACTCATTGTGTTTCAATGTTTTGGCATTTGTTTAACAGAACAAAGAGATTTTGTGAATTAATTACCGGAAAAAAAACTTACAATACCGTTTAATTATCGATGTTATAAACGGAAAAGGGTTTATTTTCACTATAAAATATATCTTTGAACAAGTCTAGAATTAAACAGGCTTAAACAAGCCGGAATTCAAGCCAAGATGCCCGATGTGCAATTAAGTCATGTTAATATACCAATAAAATGTAGTGCTAATTCTACAGCTATCTTTGCGTCATAAACAGCATCAATCGATATTCCGATATTTAAATTTAGAATATTAAATGCCAATAAATGAAATAAAATCTTCTAAGTGATTTCCCCACGGTTGCCTCTTTCGACATACCATAAACTCCCTGACCGAACCCCTTTCCGCACTCCTTGTTCGGTACGCATGCGCGCTGATCCTCGTTTTCAAAATGGTACCCGAGTTCACATTCGCACTCTGCGTTCTTCGTCTTATCGCCCGGTTGTTTGTAGATCATTTTGTATTTTGAACACGTCCGTCTGTAGAAAGGAAAGTATACTAATATAATACAATATAAATACATGTAAACATATACGTCATTATAATGTCTGATTTGTATTTGGAGTGGTCTTGCTCTGTCCGCTATTCACATAAAGGGGAGGGAGATGGTCAAAGACTAGGCGGTGAAGAGTGGGATACAAAACATAAGTAGCTACTTAAAGTAAAATCAATGAAACGAATTTAAGTTTAGGTTTCACAATCTGATTAAAGTTCGAAGTCTTCTTTCTTAGGAGATGATTTAAATCAGATTGCTTTTTAGCAACAGCATTGTACTCTTTCTGTTTCCTCGAACTTCCGTAGGAAATATTCTCCCAACTCTAAACATGGTATTCTGCAACGTATCGATTCTCTGTCTATGAGAACCATGATAATTAAATCCCAATCCAGAGACGGACGAGGAGGCATTTATTAGGATTAGTAGGGGCAAACCCAATTGTCTTTCCTCACCAACGAATTCCGCCAAGGTCGACCTCTGTCGCTGATAAATGGATCAGATACAACCCAATCAATCCAGACCATTTATTCAGAGCCGCAGATTGCAGAAGACGCAATATAAATTTGATTACTACTAAGTGGTTCTCAAATTTCGATGTTCTTCTTTTCCAAGACGGAAATTTCGTCGTGTTTTATATGTTTGCAGTTAAGAAAACGAACAAAGCGAACTGTTCAAGTCGTAGTTGAGTGAATGAATATGGTGCCCGCCTTACGATTGGGGATCGCTATTTCGATCCCTATTCAGGGAGCGTTTGAATGATCGCTCTCAAAAAACACCAACTACATGTGTACTGGTTCTTTCCAAGACACGGACTCGAAAAAGTCTCAATAAGCTTCTAGCTTTCGGTATAACCGAGCTTTCATAAATATGTTTGAACTAATTAATATAGGAGTCAAAAACAAGTCAAAACGTAAATCTTTGCACCTAAATCCTTCAAAGTATGTATTATTGTCCGGTTAATATCTGTAGCGCTGGATCGTTACATGGTATTCGGCAACGTATCGATTATCTGTCTATGAGAACCATGATAATTCAATCCCAATCCAGAGACGGACGACGGGACATTTATTGTAATAAAAATAGGTACTATGTACCGTTTCAGCTATATTTGCTATAGCAATTGCGTGTTTTTCTGGATCTTAACACGGTATTCAGCAACGTATCGATTCAGTGTATATGAGAACCATGATAATTCAATCTCAATCCAGAGACGGACGAGGAGGCATTTATTAGGATTAGTAGGGGCAAACCCAACTGTCTTTCCTCACCAACGAATTCCGTCAAGGTCGACCTCTATCGCTGATAAATTAATCAGATACAACCCAATCAATCCAGACCCTTTATTCAGAACCGCTGATTGCAGAAGAGGCAAACGAAATTCCATTACTATTAAGTGAATGGCACATTTCCTTGTTCATTTTTTCCGTGACGGAAATTTCCATGTTTTTCTATTTTTGCAGTAACGGAAAGGAACAAAGCAAAATGTTCAAGTCGCATTGGTGTAATGAACATGGAGAACGCTTCACCATCGGGGATCGCGAGTTCGATTCCTATTCAGGGAGCGTTCGAATGATTTCTCTCAAAAGACAACAACTACTGGTTCATCCCATGAAACGGACTCGAAAGAGTTAAATAAGCCTCTGGCTTTCGATACAATCGAACTTTAATAAATAGGTTTAAACTACCGGGTTAATTATTATAGGAGGCAATTAAACGTCTCAAGTATAGTTTGCTTCTATATTCAACAAAGTATGAACACTTCTCTGTTTCATCTATATTGCTATTAGAGGTGTTCAGTTGGTTTCTTTTCTGCGTCTTAGCACAGTATATGAACAGGCCGGTATCCAAACATAATTAGCTAATTAAAATACGAGGCAATGAAATGACTCGAGCTGAATTTTAATTTATTTTTGTAATAAAAATAGGTACTATGTACCGTTTCAGCTATATTTGCTATAGCAATTGCGTGTTTTTCTGGATCTTAACACGGTATTCAGCAACGTATCGATTCAGTGTACATGAGAACCATGATAATTCAATCTCAATCCAGAGACGGACGAGGAGGCATTTATTAGGATTAGTAGGGGCAAACCCAATTGTCTTTCCTCATCAACGAATTCCGCCAAAGTCGACCTCTATCGCTAATAAATTACCGCCAAGGTCGACCTCTATCGCTGATAAATTAATCAGATACAACCCAATCAGTCCACATCCTTTATTCGGTGCCGCTGATTGCGAAGAGGCAATATAAATTTGAAAACTACTAAGTGAATGGCAAATTTCGTTGGTATTCTTTTTTTCCATGATAAAATTCGTGGTTGCATGTTTATCCTTATCCTTATTCTCAATTGTATCATTCCATACAGAAACTGTCCAGAACAACGTTACATTTTAAAATAACATCTGTAGTACAATGTGATTTTAGAATTATCTACAACATACGCGTTTGTTTACTTAGTACAGTAATCCAATAAATTCAATTTTTTCACTTAATTTAAAATATTTCAGAAATTACTTAAAATGCTTTGTGAATATGCCCCCTGGGGTTGTGCCGTTCCATTTCCTTTCTATGACGGAAACAAAAACAGCCAAATTTTCAAGAGAAAAACGGCACTTCAAGTACTTTTATGGCAGAGTAACTAAGACATTTAATAGTTATCAACAAAAAAATGTATTTAAATTAATTGAACGTCTGTCTTTGAAGTATTTCCACACGGAAGTACGTCAAAATAAGTTTAACTGGAAGACATAATTTCGTTAATGTCTTAATAACCAGTTAAAACTAAAGTGTGTTTAGATTGCCATCAAAATTGTTTATCTCAATACATCCTTGATCAGGAAATTACTTCAGCTAAGTGGGAATACCTATTTTCATAAGATTTGATTTTTCAAAGCACTGGAAATTATGGGTACAAATGCCTGAATATAAGGAAACCAGAAGATCTTGCTCTGTTGCCAACGTCGTTGAAAGAAGACTACAATTTCTAACAGAGCACTGTAGGACCAAATTTTTCACCAATCATAATTTTCACATCTGTGAAAAATAGGATCTCATTCTTCACAAGTGTGAAAATTAAGATCTTATTCTTCACTCATCACATTCGTATTCTTCATATTTTCTGTAAAGTTTGTGATCGCACCCAGTTTTGGGTATGCAATGAAATCATATTTTTATGTGATCCTCACGAATACGCCGTTTTGGGCCAATCGCATTCATCGTACTAAAAAATGTGACAAATGAGATCCGATTCTTCACACTTGTGTGAAAAATATGATTTGTGAAAAATATGATCCTACAGAGCACTGTTGGATCATATTTTACACAAATCACATTTTTCACAAACCTGTGAAGAATAGGATCTCATTTTTCACATTTTTAAGTGTGAAGAAGATAATTGGTCAAAACGCGGGTTTTTCGTGAAGATCACATAGGAAAATAACTTCATTGCATATCTAAAACTTTATGCGATAACAAACTTCATAGAAAATGTGAAGATTAAGATTGCGTGTGTGACGAATAGGATCTCAATTTTCACACCTGTGAAAAATGAGATCCTATTTTTCACAGATGTGAAAAATATGATTTGTGAAAAATATGGTCCTACAGAGCACATTACACTTCCAGTTATCTCAGTGTTTGAACAATAAGTCCCTTGATGCTATTACATTATAAATTTGTTATAAACTTATGGTTCTGTCTTCTTTATTTTGCAACAATAATACAGTTTTAATACGCGACTATTAATTGATTTACTTACAAAAAAAATACGAAAGTAAAACTTATTCAAATGGATATCGACAATGACACTAAAAGGAGAATGGGTCATTACGTATAGCCTCTCTCTCTCTCTCCTACACGTTTTGTAATGTCTTCCGTTGGAAAAGGACGGAAGATCTCAAAACTAAATCTAATTTGTTCCATAAGAATGCAATTAGAATACGTTTGTGTTTTTATACAATAAATTGTTTACTTCTTTATTGCATAAAGGTTCATTAGAGGCAAATGAAAACAAGAGGGTCATGATGACCCAAAGCGCTCACCTGACAACTGGTACAGATGAAGACCATACTGTTATGACAGGTTTGAATATTAAGGTATATGAACAATGCGCAAAGGGGGATAGGATCAATTTGATTAAAAACATCGGTTAGTGCAATGGGCTAACTAAAGTATGAGTTGGGTAGTGGATGTGCGGTGTTTTTGCTAATGGTTCTCAAATCATTTTTCTCGATATTCTTACCCGACCTTTTTTCATTAAGTCAGTGACAATTCTGGAAAATGCAGAAACAGTAGATTTTGATGTCTGTTTCGCAGACAGTTTTGGAGAACTAGTTGCAACGCGATAATTGCAATGGCTGTGCTATAAGTTGAAGTTGTTTTGTTTTTTTAAAATAATTTTCTGTTTAATGATGATAAATGATGTTTATGTAGGCTCTGAAGACGTCAATGTTTCATGTATAAATAACTGCATGCAAGGTTTGAAACTGTTGGAAAACAAATTTTATCAATCAATTTTTATGGCCATACGCAAACTGTGTAAGTTTGGTCAACATTGAATAAAAAAATCGTGTGTGCAAGCCAATCATTGATAACTTGTTGATGTTTTTTTTCCAAATACAAAGGGCAATAAGTCCGGTATTTCTGGCCCGATCATGCTTATATTCGACTTCACCTGTAGTCTTACGTTCATAGACAAACTGTGCGCGATTGGTGATTATAATATGACTTATAAATAAACGTTATTTGATTGGCTCAGCGACACACCTTTGAAAGAAAATCATACATGATGTTGCACAGTTTTTACCTCACCTGTGCAAATATCAGATGATATTGCACAGTAACTAAAAATAGCTTATCTGGAATCCCAATGAAAGTGCAATTTTTTTCCCCGAAGCTCGTTCCGTTCAATTACGTATTGTCCCGAACACGAGTCGGTAATACTCGTGCAGCGAAACAGTGATCTCTCGTTAAAATTAAAATAAGGGAAGTAACCGAAGTATTTTTTTTTTCTGATATTATTATTGAAACAAATAAATGTGTGTTGTACTTTATTCTTAAAACGCCATCAGCTGTCATTTATTTTATAAGTCATATAATAAAACAAGTATGGACTTTTTAGCTGTGCAATATCATGTGATGGTGCACAGCAAAATCAGGGGTTTCGCTGTCGATCCAAATGCGAAAAAATTGCTACTAAAGTGGCGACAGTTTTTTTTTAAGTGGCGAATTTCATTAGTGACAATATAATTTTAGACAGTGCTAAATCTGATATGCAAACTCTCAATTGCAACACAACTGGGGCAGATTAAGTTACCACAGAGCCTCCAAACATGGCCTTAGGACATTGTTTGTTATCAGATCATTAATTTGTCTGTTGTTGCAGACGAGCGTGTCATGGTGTGACAGCTTATCTTTGACGTCACAGCATCAAATTTGCGCTTGGTTAGGCACAGTAATACTCAGTTGAAATCCGAATCAGCACTATTGATGTTTAATCTTCTGGCTAGTTATTATTGTGTAATGATTTTATCTGCAATTAGGAGAAATTTCAGTTTTAAAAAAACGCAGCAAAATCCATATTGAACGAGACGAGGTGACAGCCGAGTTCAATATAAATCCATATTGAACGAGGCGACAGCCGAGTTCAATATGGATTTTGCTGGGCACTCGGCTGTCGCCTCGTTCAATATGGATTTTGCTGTGCACCATCGCATGATATTGCACAGCTAAAAGTCCATATTTGTATAAGATGGGATAAAAAATTAAGTCTCTATTCAGAATAATTTCCATTTGTGTATATTTTTTTCACAAACAAAGGGCGATAAATCTGGTGTTTCTGGTCCGATTTTGTTTATATTCGACTTCACTTTTAATCGTATGGTCATAGACAAACTGTGCAAGATTGGTGAAGATTGGATGAAAAATGAAGACTCTATCCTGAATAATGTCCATTGTTAAATATTGTTTCACATACAAAGGGCAATAACTCAGTGTTTCTGGTCCGATTTTGCGTATACTCGCCTTCAACTGTATTCATGGTAATAGACAAACTGTGCAAGATTGGTGAAGATTGGATGAAAGTCTCTATCCTGAATAATGTACATTTTTGTATATTTTTTATATAAACAAAGGGCAATAACTCTGGTGTTTGAAACACGATCTGACCCATTTTTGGCATCTACTGAGATCTGATGGTCATATACAAACGGTGAAAGATTGGTTAAGATTGGATGGAAAAAAATGTATATGTTGGAAAAAACATTTTTGCACTTTTTTAGCATGAAAAAGGGGCAATAACTCTAGTGTTACTGGTGTGATCTAACCCAATAACAATCTCATCCGAGATTTTATGGTCATACACAAACTGTGCAAGTTTGGTTAAGATTGGATATAAAGTGAAGTCTCCATCGTGAATACGAACCCAATTGTAAACGGCACACGGACGACGGACGACGCAGGAGAGGTCCCCTATACATATAGCTCACCAAGTTCGTACTCATGTGAGCTTAGGTGAGCTAACTAGCTTGGTGTTTTGTTTGTTTGTTTGTTTGTTTATTTGGGTTTTACGGAAACTCAAATAAACAAACAAACAAACAAACAAAACACCAAGCTGATTAGCTCACCTGAGCTCACATGAGCAGAAAATAAGTACATTCTACGATTTTCTGGAGCGATGACAAAATAGCTAAGTTAAATGAGTAAAAACAGGTTCATGGACTTGTAACAATTGAACCTAGAATTGTTAAATCTGAAGACATTTGCCATTTCCATGACGTATCTGCCACCACAACAGTCAGATGCGTGGACGCGGGTATTGATTGAAGAAATCAACGTAATGAAGTTACCTGATCTAGAACGGGAAAAACTTGATTAAATTGTGACACCTAAATCAATAACTTGAGATGAATATGGAGAGAAACAATCGGACTTTGCAGTATCATAAATGTCTAATAATGTCCTTGCTATTACCTGACAATTTCAATTAGTTTTACGATTGCTTAACTTGTTGGCAGAGACGGGAAGTTCTATGACATAGTCTGATGACAAATTAACGTTCCTATGCAATCTACGATCGTTTTGTCAACTAGAACGTTAGCAAACATAAATGCATCTAAACACAACAATGTTTATTGCTCGTATTGTTTTGTAACATTGCGACATTTATACAAAGCATGATGCTGATATTCACTAGTTAACTGTCTCTAATGGGGAGGACCAGTACTATAAGAAGAAATGAATGCTGTTCATTTAATGATGATTCTATGAAATATACCAAGTTTTATTTTTGTTGCAAAACTTATTTTACTTTGAGTTTTTCAGTTTTTGCAAACCGGGTTTGCATTATTGTTGATTCTCCAGTAGATATCTACAGCGAATGCATCATGCAGCACCAACAGCAGCAGTAACAACCAGGCAAAGTACATAGGCGGTTTTAGAAGGGGTGTGAGCGGAGTACGCCCCCTCTAAAATGATGGTCCAAAATTCGACTTTAAAACTCGCAATATATTAAAACATATGCATTTCATTGCCATTTATCGGTTCTTCAATCAATTCATTGTCATAAATAACATCATGTTTCGGTATTTTCGGTAAAGTGTTCCTTTCGGATGATAAAGCACCTCTCCGGTATCTATCCCAACGTGTAAGAAGGACCAACAGCTGTTTGTTGGTAGCTTTTTTCAGTTACTGAATATTTCCGACCGCTCAAAATCCTGTATCCAAGCCTGTAGTTGCATAATAATTGTGCATTGAAATTTATTAAATCCACTCAATTTAACTGTCCGAGGACGGGAAGTGAAAAACTAAATAAACAACTGCGTAGCAACGTAAACATCGGCCGTTAAAATCTAATAAGTCCACCCAAGGCAACTGTTTGCGCATGGATTGTGTAGAATATATAAACAGTCACGTACCTTAGTCTACATTGGTCCCCGGCCCTGTTCTGGTTAGGCTGGAAGGTCAGTTCCCCGCATTGCTTGCAGTAGCGCCCTTGTTCCCCGTTCAGGTCACAAACCTCCATCTCGTGACCTGCCAGAAAAAATTTAATGTCATTATGACGTCATAACTAGAGAAAGGCGGACGTCACATATCTAGTACACAGCAGACGTAATAATGTTAAAGGTTATGGACGTCATAAATAGTAATCGCAGCAGACGTAAGAACAGTAAGAGTACGATGATGATGATAAAGAAGAAAACTAAAACCCAAAAGAAGAAGCAGAAGAAGAAGCAGAAGATGATGATGATGACGATAACGATGACGACGATGATGACAATGATGATGATTAGGAGAAGGAGTAGGATGTTAGCATGATGATGATGACTATGGTGAACTTGGTAAGCAGTGTGGTTGACAGTTGCCAGTTGTGATGTAGTGAACGCGAGATAATTGTATTTTATTTCAATAATGAGTTCTTTACGAGCAGACTATGTACACAAAACATTATCGTCAATCATAAGTCTAGCTATCAAGATAACTTATTTACACAGATCAGTACCAAGTTGGCATGCACAGAAAAAATATCATTTCAATTATCAACACCGAAGCCATCAGTTTCAAAAATCCTCAAGATTTTCATCAATTAATCAGCATCTTGGAGTCACGAGAATAAATTGCGTCTTCTCTTAGAAATGTCGTCTGCTAATAAGATTAGCTTCGTCTGTCTGCGAAAGGTTCTACTATAGCGCACAGGAAGTTCAAATTAGCGAGTCTAAAAGATGGTACCCTGTAACAGGAAATGCCAAATAATAAATTTAACATGGGAGAGTTTTACCAATGAGAAATCGTAACTGACAATTCATTTCCCGTTTTTTTCGGTTTTATTCTCTTCCATTGACCGAGGTTATAGAAAGGATTATTTCAAACAAGATTTTACTAGTTAATTTGTTGTTATTCTTTCTGTTCTTCTATAAGAATGTAGAGAGTTTCCGTTTCCAGTGTCAGAGTACAGCAATCGCAAGTGTCCTTTATTTTAATCTGGCACTTGCATGTCATTCAATCAAATGAACATAATCTAGTAGTATCTATAATGTTTTACTATGTTCGGGAAATATGTTTTACAATTGTTTAGATATACGGCAAGATACACGTGGTTGTTTCGAGTTAAATTCACACCAGTATACTGCTATTTATATGTAATTTAACCATTTTAATGCCATAACTGAACCTGAATGGCCTATGTACACAAATGTTCGGCTTTAATAATTAACGCTAACTGCTTACGAAAAAAATAACAAAAGGAACCCAAAAACTTCGCAATTCCTATTTAACCAATGATTTATATTACGTGATACAAAAATGATAATAACTGAAGAACAAATCGTATCAAGATACAAAACCTACTTGAAAACGCGTATACAATGCTCTCAGAAAACAAACATAATCTGGAAAACTAATTAGAAATAAACGGCTCGTTTTTGCGTACACATCGATGCTTCACCTTGCAGCGTTTTGTTATCCTACACGTGAACGTGAATATCGATCATTTCTTAAACATTGGATGCCATATTATATATCAATGTCGCAAAATACAGACGAACGGGTGACTTGATGTCGCAAATGCATGCCGAATAATCCGAATAATGGCATGTCGTAAAACGGTTTAAACGATGATGGATGCAGTGTCTGCTTTTCCATGTAATTTGAGTGATGAACCTGTCATTTCGACAGAGACATTTTGTTCATAATTTGGGAATGTACAACGATTCTGTTTCTGATGTTGCTTTTAAGTAAAAAGAACAAAACAAAACTGACAATATGACGGAGTTGATAAAACAAATGTACTACCGTTTCGTGAGAGCATTTGAGAATTGTTGTCGATGTTTCTTAAAAAAGACAAAATAGCTTTGTTCTTTACCCGTCCATATGGCTTATTAGATAAATTGTCTAAGCTGTTTCCGATAGAGCGAAACTTTTGTAAATAGTGACTGAACTAAATACTTTCGTCTACTAGGTATATTGCCGATGAAAGACAGTTGTAGAACAAAATGAAGTTTAAAACAAACGGGCAATAACTCCGCTGTAAAATTGTCAGATTTTGCGTACCAACAAACTCTACAGCATACTTTTCATCTAGTGCAATCTGAACAAGTTCTACCAATATCAGCTTAACTATTTATATTGATCGCTTTCAAGTGTATATAATGTATTTAATGATAAAACCCAAATGGGCAACAACTCCAAAATCCCAATTCAAATGTATAAGTCAGTCCAAAAGTTACATGATTAAATGATACTGAATAAGTTACTACAATGTAACTAAACAGTCCAAAAACTACAGAAAATAATTAACCCTTTCAGGCACTAGATCCCATGATATTAATCCTATATTCTGAGTGCGTGTTTACAAAATGAATTTTATCTATTTTATTGTTGTTTACATCTTTTTCCTGACTGGATGCCAAGACAGACAGTGGAAAAATTTACTGCTGCACACATAGCCAAAATATAGGTCAGAAGCAGGCTATGCATGGATTACTATGTGTAATGATGCTGATCTAAAATAGAAGTATCATATTGACTCAGAGTGACGTATTGAGTTTACTGATAAGCAGACTCCACTATCTGGGTTATATCTGCGACTAAAGGAAAATAAAACACATTTATGGTACTTATCTTCCTGATACTGCATTTACCTCCCTTTACTAGGTGAGTTATTCAGGAATAGATGTATTTTGGGCAAAAAAGGACAATAACTCTGGTGTTCCTGGTCCGATCGGGCCTATTATCGAACTCGTCCAAGATTTTATGGCCAAACACAAACTGTGCAAGTTTGGTAAAGATTGAATAAAAAATGTAGTCTTTATCGCGATAACGGTCAAATTGTTGACGGCATACGGAAGACGCACGACGGACGACGCCGGAGAGGTCCCCTATACCAACGGCTCACCGAGCGCTTCGTGCTCAGGTTAGCAAATAATTTCCGAAACTGTAAAATAAAGTTCGCAATAGTAATTGCAGAATTTGTTGTCAAGTCACGTTATAATATACATAATGTTCGCTTTATCATTGTTTATCTGTAAATAAACAACGCTGTTTCGTTCGGATGAGCGTTTATTAAGCCAATCGGGCTAACGCCCTCGTGGTTTAATTCTTGTGCATCAGAAATCAAAATCGTTGTTTATTTACAGATAAACAACTAAACATCGAAAATTATTTATTATTTCTACAACAACACATCCACATCTGGGATAATACAATCCCCAATAAGATATGTCAACAATGCAACAACCGATTGGATACCGTGATCATTATTAAGAATATTCTCATATAAAACCCCACAAAGCATTCTTAAGACAACTCATTAACGTCGCGTCAATCAGTGCTAAAACATGGAGAATGAAATGTCAATAGTTAGCAATCAGCTTGTCAGCCATAGAAGGAAAATATCACGAAACCGATCTGGCGATACGACTAACCATTTCCTGTTGTTGCTGGTAACATAATCTGCGCGCTGAAAACAATACTGTTGCGCAGATATGCGAAAATAATAGCTGCATGGAAACGTTTATATGGAGAATATTTATAGTGATTTACTAAGGCTGTTATACGAGACATGATTGGCAAGCGAAGATGACAACGACTATAATCTGAATGGTCATGAAGATGATCAGGGTGGTAATGGTCATGGTGAGGTAGTGATGATTAGCGTGATGATAATGGACATGATGATTGTGGTGGTGGTGATGGTGTTAGTGGTAGTGATGATGATGATGATGACGATGATTACGACGGTGATGATGATGATGATGAGGAGGAGGAGAAGGAGAAGGAGGAGTATGACGACAATGATTCTTCATTCTCGGATGGCAACGTCGGATACCGACGTTGGATCTATTCCGCTCCTCTCCATAGAGTGTAACGGAATGATTAGTCGTGGGTATCCGACGATGTATTTTGGTAGCGGTGGAGATGAGAATGGTTTTGTTGTCATCGTAGTAGGTGTTGATATGATATGCACAATATTATGAAAGGAATGCTTTGAAGAATGTTCCATACATTTTCTGGCATCTGGGTGTCATTTGAGTGTCTCGCCGTGCCTAGTATGACGCCAGGTGGCACATCAACAGACACCTGCATAGTAAACAAACCTGTCTGCTTTTGTCAATATATTACCTATATGCTTTTCTTGGTCAGTTCTAAAGATCATGAAATAACTCGACGGGGGAGCATATCAATAAATAATGAAAATTACATACATTATGTCATAACTGGGCACATTTTGCCGGCTTCCGATTATCGGGGCGAACAGATAAATCTTAAATTACGACCCACTGCAGCAAGAGTTGCAATGTATAAATGGATATTTTTTGACAAGGTGCCACCTGTATCATGCTGATAGTTCTTGGAATGTTTTTATGCACTGTGACGCTCAAAAAAGTACCCATTTGAACATGCGAAATTACATTTTGTCATGCTCTACTCTATTAAGAATGTGTGTTTTAGTACAGAAAGTGTAATATAAATGAGGCGCGTTGTTGGAAAACCGGACTTCATGCATGTGCGTAAAGTGTCGTCCCGGATTAGCCTGTGCAGTCCGCACCGGCTAATCCAGGACGGCACTTTCCGCCTTCAGTGGATTAATGTTTTAAAAAGACTTCCTTGAACCAGATAATACCATTAAAGCGGAAAGTGCCGTCCTGGATTAGCCTGCGCGGAGTGCACAGGCTAATCCGGGACGACACTTTACTCACATGCATTAAGACCGGTTTTCCCACGACGCGCCTCAAATAGAGATTTGTGAACGACAGGACTCAGTATTGTCTGTGAAAATCTAATGGAATAGTTTTCTAGACGTTCGACTTCTTTATGTACCGTTGCTTAGTAAGAATATCTAAACATTCTCAGCAAATACGTTTTTGGCAAGCGTCGCTCTCGATTTCATCGAGCATGAAGATAGCGTATCAAAAATATGCGCTGAAGTTTCAATAGGTAAATAAATATGGATTCTTATCAATGATGGAGATGCAAGCAGTATTTATTATCTCTGAGATTGCAGGGCACTCCGACTGCGCCCCGATAACATGCAAAAGGGAGATCGCGATTTATTATCTCGACCATCTCGAAATAGCGGCATAAAAACGAGATAGACTTACAGGTCCCGAGGCAGGGGCCGGTCCATGTGCGCGATATATTGGAGTGATAACAGTTTCTGGTTTTGAGAAATAATTGCCAATAATCTGCACACTAAACGTCAGTGTCAATTAAACCATTTTACCGCACATATATTTATGTCAGTGTTTCAACGGCACATATTGCGCCCAAAACAAACTTGAAAGTTCATTGTATTAAAGAAACCACAATCTTTTAAAGACGAAAATACTGTGTGAGGCGAAAAGTGAGGGCTATAACTGATAATTCATATATAAATAACAGAGAAAAGGGACGTACGGACCGATACATATTTATAGAAAAGAAGGACAGGACGGACGGGCGGACGATTCATAGTTGCTTACAATAAACAACCGAAGTCAGGGTTGTGGTTTTACGATAGACGTTTCAACTAAGTCAGGGTTGGGGGTTGTACGACAGACGTTTCCTCAAAGTCCGGATTGGGTGTTATACAATAGACGTATCCACATAGGCCAGGTTGGAGGTGAACGATAGACGTTTCCTCAAAGTCCGGGTTGGGGGGTGTACGATAGACGTTTCTCCAAAGTCCCGGTTGGGGGTTGTACGATAGATGTTTCCACAAGTCCGGGTTGGTGGTTGTACGATAGACATTTCTTTAAAGTCCCGGTTGGGGGTTATATGATAGACGTTTCCACAAAGTCCGGTTTGCGGGTTGTACGATAGACGTTTCCATAAAGTCCGGGTTGGTGGTTGTACGATTTACGTCTCCACAAAGTCCCGGTTGGTGGTTGTACGATAGATTTTCTTCAAAGTCCCGGTTGGGGGTTTTACGATAGACGTTTCCACAAAGTCCGGGTTGGTGGTTGTATACTATAGACGTTTCCACAAAGTCCGGGTTGGTGGTTGTACGATAGACGTTTCTTCAAAGTCCCGGTTGGGGGTTGAACGATAGACGTTTCCACAAAGTCCGGGTTAGGGGGTGTACAATAGACGTTTCCTCAAAGTCCGGGTTGGGTGTTGTACGATAGAAGTTTCCTTAAAGTCCGGGTTGGGGGTTGTACGGTAGACGTTTCTTCAAAGTCCCGGTTGGGGGTTGTACGATAGACGTTTCCACAAAGTCCGGGTTGGTGATTGTACGATAGACGTTTCTTCAAAGTCCCGGTTGGGGGTTGTATGATAGACGTTTCCACAAAGTCCGGGTAGGGGGTTGTACGATAGACGTTTCCACAAAATCCGGGTTGGTGGTTGGACGAAAGACGTTTCTTCAAAGTCCAGGTAGGGGATTGTACGATAGACATTTCCTCAAAGTCCGGGTTGGGGTTGTACGATAGACGTTTTCTCAAAGTCCGGGTTGGGGGTTGTACGATTTACGTTTCCACAAAGTAGGGATTGGGGGTTGTACGATAGACGTTTCCTCAAAGTCCCGGATGGGGGTTGTACGATAGACTTTTAACAAATTACAATCACATTACAAGCAAATTAACCTCGTGTTTTACCCAATCTGTACACTCGGTTAACCTAGCTTACAATAAATGGAAAACAGTGTGTGAAGAGCGTGTGAGGAATGATGAATGGCCATAAATCCTTTAACCAATGTATGTGCATAGCAAAACAGAAAAGGTCTAAGTAATACTGCAATCCACATAAATAAGTAGTCATTTCTAGGAACTAGGGAAAGATCTAGGTTCCAAAAAGGTACAGGGTGCTGCTAAAAAGGAGCAGGGTGGAAAGCGGGAAAACTTTGTTGACATAATTTAATAATTCACTCAATCCAGGATTTGTGTGAGACTAATGCTTGCACTTAAGGTATTTAATCATAGTCTATTACTTTGCTATTGAATACTTGCAAAAATATTTTGAATTTGCAAAGATATTCAACATTTCTGTATGAACCAGCCCAGAGGCGAGCGGGGGGGGGGGGGGGGGGACAAAAAAGGAGCAGGGTGCAGAGCACCCTGCCATTTCGCTCTATATCTTTCCCTATAGGAACTATATGCATGATGCATTGTCACTCTGCTGCACTCTCTGTCATTCCTCGCATAGACAGACATGCATACATGCAGCTGGCTAATTATGTGATAATGACATCGATATATATGTGGGCGTTTCACATGATACATAGCTAAATGAGCTGAATAGAAATCTTAAAGCAATTCGAATAAATGTATAAATGATGATGTTGTTGTTGATGCTGATGATATTATTCCTGCTGTTTTGTTGATGCTGAGGAGGAAGATGATGAGGAGGAGGATTACGATGATGATAATGATGAAGATGACGACAATTACGATGAGGGTGAGGAGGATTAAGATGAGGATGATGATGATTACGACGAGGATGAGGATGACTACGATGAGGATGATTATGATTACGATGAGGATGGTGATCATTACGATGAGGATGACGATCATTACGATAAGGATGAGGACTATTACGATGACGATGAGGATTATTACGATGAAGATGATGCTGATTACGATGAGGATAATGATGATAACGATGAGGATGAGGCGCCGAAAGAGGTGAACGATGACAACGATACTGTTGTAGACGGTCAAGGTGACGACGAAGATGACGATGAGGCTGTTGCTTTTATGATGATGTTGATAATGCTGCTGCTGCTGCTGCTGATGATGATGATGATAAAGACGACGAAGGTGGCGTGATTAATCGGAAAACATTATTATCTATTGATCGTTGTTCAAGTTTGCCACAAACTCTTGTACTCGAAAACTCCCAACAGATGTTAACAACCTTGTTAAAACAGATGTTCCAGCATAATGAAAACTTGTTAAATGTATTTCCGAGTGAAAATCGCTGTGCGATCCATGCCAGGAACTAAATTGACGGTTTGTTTTCTTCAGTGATTTTTTTTTTTCTCAGGAGCTTGTAATTTGTTTAAAAGCTCGGAAAGAGCGGAAAGTAAAACACTTTCCTGTGATCGCTTTCACTTATTTTAATCAATATCGTCAGGCATTTCGGAGTTAATTGCAGTTTTGATTCAAACTGAAAATTTTGATAAATTAAGCAACTGCGGACTGGACAGATAAGCGATCGCCTGATAGGCGTTAAATGTTCAAATAAGCATCACTCCAGTGAATACTCGGTGCAATGTGCAATGCTTATGATGTTCATGATGCAGACCACGATATTTTCAATTGATTCGTTTGACTACCTGCCAGTATGTAGTAGCTACGCAGACTAACCTTAAAGTAGGGAAAGATCTAGGATTAAAAAAGGTACCGGTTGCTGCTCAAAAGGGGCAGGGTGGAACGCCATCCCAGCTCTTTGACACTTTCAAATAAATAGGTAATTCTAAGTTTCTATCCAATAAATGCTGATAACTATGGTTGTTAAATATAGTATATTTATCGGGGGGGGGGGGGGGCACAAAGGAGCAGGGTGCAGCACTCTGGCTAAATCGCTCTAGATCTTTCCCTACATAAAGTTCGTATAATGCGAAAACATGTGTAAAACGTAAATTATCATTAACAAACGATTAATTTTTAAGCGAGTCGTGGTATAAAACATCTACATCGGAACGAAAATAATTTATGGCAAACATTACCGTTTTGGTCTTATGTATTTTGTTTTCTTAATAGTTTGTCTTGTTGTTCATATAATACTTGTACCGCTAATCTATATTGTTGATGTTCATGACATTGTTCAATGTCTTATTTCTAATTCCGCTTTGTTTTCCTAATAGCGTTCATGACTTCTAGAGTTGTAAGAGGTAGTAAGGATGCTGTTATACACGCAGAGGTTGTGATAGCGATATCGCAGGGACTATGGTTTAATGGTTGTTGCATGATGGAATTTGGTTGGTAAACAAAAATAGAGTTGTATTTTAGGTTGATTTTGCTATTATAAGGTTTGCATACCCGAGGCAGCGCAAGAAATGTATTTGTTCGAGTATGTTTTTCAAATACCCGGGCCCCGGGGGTCCACCACAGTTCCAGAATGAAGTAGGAACGATGCCAGATCGTGCTGAGATGCGAGATGTAATTTGCATTAGTCTATCCTATGTCTATCTATCTTATGGCACTTAACACCGATGCGAACTTCGGAACGCACTTTGCGAATAACAGAACGTAAACACTTCTGTCCGAAAACAGAATAGCGTGAATAGTATGGAGGCTATCTTGTGCCAAAAATGTACAAATGTTTTTTGTAGAAAAATGTTGTACAAATCGACAAATTACAAATGTAAAGCGGTTAAAAATTAACTAACATTTTGCAGTTTTCAAGATTACACGTGCAATTGTAGAAATACGATTTTATTTTAAGAAATATAATTCCGCTCTTTCGCTGTTAGTTAATCGCAACATGGTTTTGTGCAATTTCTAATGTTATGTTATGGAAAAGGAATCGGTAGAAAACCAAAATCCTATATAATATCCATTCTATTGAATAATTTCTCATAAAAAAGATCTAGCTTTACTTAATTCAATGTTTTGAATATGCGAAAAAGTTCATCTGACAAAGCGACAGTGGAACTACGCAAATGGAAAGTCGCCGTTTACATTTCTCGGTTTACAAAACTCGAAAGAAACAAGTATCGAATTTTGCACATGCCCATATATGGAAAATGTCAATAAGAATGTGGGAGGAGCCTATCGAACGCTCGTGCATCATCGGAAATTACCGGATTTAGTGGAAGGTCTACAGTACTGTAGACCGTTTATGTCAAATATACATTCTAGCAAAGTTACGTAAATACATCCGGACAGTATGTAAATCCGGACACCGGAAAGAAATATATGTTCGTATTATCTATGGAATTTATTAAGCCATCTATCTGTCTCGGTAATGTAAGATATATTTCAGCAGAAACCACGGCGTTGGTCAATATATATTGCCGCCATAGAGTCTTTTGATGGTTTTTGCTGTTCAGATTTATTCTGAACGCGAATTATTTCAGCTACCACGGCGTATACATATTGACAATTGTTAAAAAAGCTGATATTTGATTCCACAAATGCCTGTGTCGGCTGTGAGTGTGAGCAAAAGCTGTTCTGAGAGTTTCTGTCATACAGAAGACATTAACTACAGTACTTTAATCTGTCACATAACCTAATTGTGACATATTTTAGTTTATCAGTTAAAAAAATTCTTGTGTGTATATTTTATATCAAAAGTAATTGGTAATGTATGTTCATGGCAAATGTATTAATTATATTAAGCTTTAAGAAAAGACATGTGCAAAAATTATAAAAGAGACCATTTCCATTGTCATTATGTTCACTCACAAAAAGCAGTAGGTCTACTTATATCTTTGTGCTAGTTACTAGTATATGGTAATGTTTTGATTCACAACTGGGTATGTCCTGAAAAAAAAAACAACAACAACATACACTTGTACATGTGCAATAATTATGCAAGGTTCTTAAAAATGACATTTAATTGTTATTATAATGAACTTAATATAATAACATGTTCTGAATTTCATTATTTCTATGTAAATATTAACTGATTTCTGTACAGCCTTGTTCTTTTGGGTTATATAAGGCATGCAACCAAAGGCTTTATTTTAAGTCCCTCTCAGAAAATGTGGAGGGTCTTGAATCGTTTGTCAATATAATTTGACCAGTTGAAATCTTTGTTTGATAGAGAATGCCAATTTATTGTTTTTATTTTAACAAGAAGAAATTACTGAGTGATACCTTTGTATTATTTTTCAAAATACAATTGCATTAGAGAAACATCATATTTATGTTCTTAAAGGCTTTAAAATAGGGCACTTTAGGATACTTTTTTTCTTAATTTAAAATATATTTCCAAATTCATGAAAAAAATAGAAACAGTCGTTGAGACAAATACTTATTTCTGTGGAACTTTTTTGTTAAAGTTCATGCATTGGATCAAAAAGCGATGAGAGGAGTTATTGGCACTGTGATATTTACCAAAATCAAGTAACAGATTTGCTTCTAGCACATGTTGGGCCCTACACAGAAATTGAGTTAAGCACATATACAATGTACATTAACAGTAGCTCTAAATATGTGTTTAGTGACTCATTCATTAGATTAATTACTCTAAGCCAGTGTTTCAGAGCTGTACATTAGCTTGACTACCAACTTGTCCTGTCAGGCAAGTACTTTGAAAATTAACTTGCGCAATTTGTAGACGGAGCTCTTGATTGTCTGGTAAACCATTTCATGGCCAAACTTCATCGATTACATTAATTTGCATACGGTGAATCCCGAACAACACCGGAGAAAATTGGGGGCGGGGAGAATACTTCGGAAAACTCCGTAAGCATTTCCTTATATGGAAGTCAGTGAAATTGCAACTTGCGATTTGTCATTTCCGAATCGCGATTTGTCATTACCGAATCGCAATCGGTGAAGTGTGAAAGTAAGTTGGTCAGATGCCAAAACTTAATCGTTATTTTACATTTTCATAAGTACGTTGAGAAGAAATAGAAGTGCAGGGTAATAATGCGAGTGGTCAAAATAAAGAACTGTATACTGATTTTAATGTTTCCAAATGTAAAGGACTGCTGTCTTATTAATTTTTATGTAGATATCTAGTTGATAATCAAGAATTCGATTTGTTTTCACAATAATGTACTTTTCTTGTTTGAAAATAGAATTTAGATGATTTACTTTCTTATTTTAGAGAATGGATTTTATACATCTGAAAATTCCGCTTATATTTCTATGTTTGTACATCATTACATTTTTGGCACAAGATAGCCTCCATAGAATAGTATGTACATGTAAGAGTTGTTATTCTAGATTATGTGAAATGGATGAGGTGTTATGGGCATGAGGTACACCATGAGGTCGTCAGTTCGACCCGTTCATATTAGGTTATTAAAGTGATCTTCCTAAAAGACGTTAAGCACTAATCGCGGTTTCTCAATAATCATCAAATTTCTGAAACGATTGTATTAAAACATGTTTTATTATGTAGACTAGTTAACAAACAAATTTACAGATAAGTATGAATGCAAAACATGCATTTTTTAATCTTGTCAATACAATCAGTGAAGTCGATTAATTTATAGTTTTGGGTAATAAGAGTAAAAACCTGAATGCAAAATCCTAAGAATAAAAAAAAAAAACACCTTTAAATTTCAACCAGTGAACGCGTGTGAACTTGTGAAGTCGTTTGAAACATTATGTTTGTAAAACCAGTCAATGTTATTAGCTCGACAACAAGAAAGTCAGAGGAGAAAAACACGTAAAACGAGCTTAAGCAATAACAAAAAGCAACACATTATCCACAATATGGGACCCTGTTTCATCCGAGAAGATGTGATTGATTAACATTTCTCATTCTGCATGACGTACTTGCTGCATTGAACTTATGTAAGAAGTAAAACCAGATGTTTTTCCCGACCCCCACCCTTCTAATTTTTCCGCCGACCCTAGAAGTTTTTTATTTGCCTATCGATCATTAACTTTTTCTGACTTTTGGTAAAAAGAACAGTTTTCGCTAATATGCGGCCTTTCGGTAAATAGCAACCATTTCTTCGACGTAACTTTACAAACTCAAGCCATGCATTTACCACTTTTGCAAAGGTAATGTTTTGAATATTTACCAGGTTAAACCTACATGTTTGGTGCCAAAATTTAGCTTAATTATTATTCTGTTCTGTAAAATTGTTCTTACAGTTTTTCATTTCTCATTTTCGAAAGGAATCGGGTTAAAGGTAAAACGCAGAACTACGTTCACAACAAGAAATCTTACAGCTTTGCAGGAAAATGCTTTTCATATATCATATTTTTCACACACCTGTGAAGATAGGATCTGATTTGTCACATTTTAAGTGTGAAGAATGTGATTGGTGAGGAACACAGAATATGATTTTATTGCATATCAAAAACTGGATGCTATCACAAACCTCACAGAAAATGTGAAGAATAAGACTGTTGTGTGAATAATAAGATCTCAATTTTCACACCTGTTAAGAATTAGATCCTTTTTTCACAGATGTTAAAATATTATATATGATATGTGAAAATTATGGTACTACATAGCTTGAAACGTAACTACCTAGTGTTTTTGAGACAGTATTTTAATTGCACATCTTGGTACATGTATATCATTCTTTACAAATATGTAGTGTGGGTATTCTTTGCTCATCTTTACACACCTTACGTCACACAGATATGGTGCGGTAAAAGATTCATTTTCGTGACGAAATCCTATTTTAAAACTCTAAAATATCCTAGCTTTAACACGATTTAAATATCCTAGGTAAAACACCATAAAGTGACACCCGTCGTTATCAAACCAATCTACATTAACATTCAAACAACGCACACACCTGACTGGCTGGGTTTAAATTTCAGTAAACATGTAGAAATTGGAGAAAATATAATACAAACAACACTAACGACCGTAGATGTTTGAAATGACACAAACGAACAACTTAAAGTTTCGGGGTTTTGCAATACGGGGGTGTTTCTGTTTTACTGATCAAAAATAAGGAATATTAATCTTACAAAATATATTATAATTAAGTAGCACAAGTGGCAGGGAATATTCATGAAGTTCTTATTTTATGTTGATGTTTATACCTATGATTACGATGATACAATATGAAGTTCTTATTTTATGTTGATGTTTATATCTATGATTACGATGATACAATATGAAGTTATTATTTTATGTTGATGTTTATACCTATGATTACGATGATACAATATGAAGTTCTTATTTTATGTTGATGTTTATATCTATGATTACGATGATACAATATGAAGTTCTTATTTTATGTTGATGTTTATATCTTTGATTACATTGATACAATATGAAGTTCTTATTTTATGTTGATGTTTATATCTATGATTACGATGATACAATATGAAGTTCTTATTTTATGTTGATGTTTATATCTTTGATTACGATGATACAATATGAAGTTCTTATTTTATGATGATGTTTATATCTATGTTTACGATGATACAATATGAAGTTCTTATTTTATGTTGATGTTTATATCTATGATCACGATGATACAATATGAAGTTCTTATTTTATGTTGATGTTTATATCTTTGATTACGATGATACAATATGAAGTTCTTATTTTATGTTGATGTTTATATCTATGATTACGATGATACAATATGAAGTTCTTATTTTATGTTGATGTTTATATCTTTGATTACGATGATACAATATGAAGTTCTTATTTTATGTTGATGTTTATATCTTTGATTACGATGATACAATATGAAGTTCTTATTTTATGTTGATGTTTATATCTATGATTACGATGATACAATATGAAGTTCTTATTTTATGTTGATGTTTATATCTATGATTACGATGATACAATATGAAGTTCTTATTTTATGTTGATGTTTATATCTATGATTACGATGATACAATATGAAGTTCTTATTTTATGTTGATTTTATATCTATGATTACGATGATACAATATGAAGTTCTTATTTTATGTTGATGTTTATATCTATGATTACGATGATACTATATGAAGTTCTTATTTTATGTTGATGTTGATATCTATGATTACGATGATACTATATGAAGTTCTTATTTTATGTTGATGTTTATATCTATGATGATACAATATGAAGTTCTTATTTTATGTTGATTTTATATCTATGATTACGATGATACAATATGAAGTTCTTATTTTATGTTGATGTTTATATCTATGATTACGATGATACAATATGAAGTTCTTATTTTATGTTGATGTTTATATCTATGATTACGATGATACTATATGAAGTTCTTATTTTATGTTGATGTTTATATCTATGATTACGATGATACAATATGAAGTTCTTATTTTATGTTGATGTTTATATCTATGATTACGATGATACAATATGAAGTTCTTATTTTATGTTGATGTTTATATCTATGATTACGATGATACAATATGAAGTTCTTATTTTATGTTGATGTTTATACCTATGATTACGATGATACTATAGTTGCTTGTTGTTGCTGTTGTTTTTGTACGGCGAAGGTGATAATATTAATAAGGATAACAATGATGATAATAATTATAATGCTGATACTGATGATGGCGATTATGATGATTATGATAATGATGATTGTTGTTGTTGTTGTTATTATGACGATGATGATGATGATGACGACAATGATGATGATGATGAGGAGGAGGAGAAGGATGAGGATCCCACTGATAAGTAGTGGGGTGGCGACAGCATTTACAATGGTGATGGAGGTGGTGGTTGATGAAAATGATGACTATGATGGGGAGGGGGCATGAGGGTGATGTTGCGTGATTAGCCATGACTTGTTAAACAATGCATGTATTGTGATGAAGGCAATGCCATCGACAAGAAATTTTAATTACGACATTATTAGTTTAAGGTGTTAGTTAAGAATGGTTACAAAGCTAGCGAGTCGAAATGTTGCGGAGGGGGGTTGATGCACAGGGGTGGTGAATAAGGAAGATAATACATTACTAAGAGAATGATATGTCAACAGAGAAGACGTGAAGTATGATCCCTGTCTTTATCAATAGTATTGTTATTATTATTTCGAAACCATAACATAGAAAGAAAAAAAAATACACACATGCAGGACAACTGCAACGAATTATGTACAAGTTAGACACAAATGATGAGGGAGAAAAATGAACGCCTACCTTTGGGACAGAAGTCCAGGGTGGAAGCCTTGTAGCATTTTATGCCTGTTGACGTCGCCATCTGAAAAGAGACAAGGCCGTAGTGCGTTATAATTTATACGTATCGGGAAATATACTGACGTCATCGCGAAATATACTGACGTTACACTGGCGTCGTGGGTTGGACAGGGTCCTTGCCTGACGCCTTCATTATTCTGGGATCGAACCCTGAGATAAGGCGTGTCCAATGGATATATGACATCTGTCAAATATACGAACGATGATGATGATGATGATGATGTTGATGATAAAAATGATGATGACGACGACGACGATGATGATGACGACGACGACGACGACGATAATAATGATACCAATAATACATATGTATAAAATAAGTAGCTATTACACAGTGCTGCGTGGCGATTACCTTATTTTCGTTAGTACGATATAATAATCAAACGAAATTGCAAATGACCTCATCAATAAACGCTCTCGAGAATATGTTCTTTAATTGAGTAACGGGTTCAATACGATTCGCAACCTCTTATAAAACAATAAGGCAATGGACCGGAGAAATGCAGTAAAGATAACATACAAACTGCTACAAACATTAATACACCTTTGAAGAGACAAATTGCCTCCATGTATTATAGTCTTCCAAAGCCAGTGACCACTTTGCACCAAGAACACTAAAGACTTCAATGCATCTTGAAATCGATCATGAACTTTCAGATCTTCCGATCTTCCGATCAAAGCCCACAAGACATTATGCAACCATGGGACAAATTATTTTGTAACAACATTAACTATTCAAACGTCCACAGCACAGGGACTTCGTATGAATGTACATGCAAATCGATTAGGAAAACAAAACAAACAACCGTGCAACATGGTACAAAGCGATTTTATGTACTCCAGAACGTTGCGATTAATTATTCATTGCACCAATTATTATAGGCTTTGTAAAATGTAATGTCTATTCGGAGTTCTAGCTAAGCTGCTGCGTTCTAGACTCTACTGACGCGATCAGTCGTGTAACCATAGCAACTATAGAAACAATTGTGCGTTTCTTTGAACCACTTCCGGTTCTGCGACTAGCGAATGGTTCCGCGACAAAGAGCTGAATGATGAGTTGGTTCTGAATGTACAGCACATTAGATGGGATATTTCTACTTTTGTTCGTTATCATATAAAGTAGCAGCAATTACGATGTCGATTATGAACCGCGGCGACGATGCTGATGATAATGATGACTGTGATGATAATGATGGTGATGATGATGATGATAAGGAATATAAGGATAAGCAATAGTTGTGTGCTCTGTTTCAATATATCTCTACCTCTGCAGCAGTGTATTATCTCAGCTGACTGAGTAATAGTTGTGTGCACTGTTTCAATATATCTCTACCTCTGCAGCAGTGCATTATCTCAGCTGATAAGGGCCGCTACACTGCGACCACAGTAGGATGCTAATACACAGATTGGGGGGGCGGGCGGGGGTCAAATAAAGAAGGATGGGGGGGGCGGGGGTCAAATAAAGAGGGATTAAACTAGGCCTTTAACCTACTGCTATATTGTCACAAACCAATTACTAGTAAAGTGTTACCTGAATGAAAACAAAAAAAACATGACATAAATGTTAACAGTTAATTCAACATAACCGAATTACCTTCTAGTCAATTGAAATCCTAGCAGATATGTGTTCAAATGTAAACCACTATACAGCATTCCCTGAACACACGAACACAACTTTGTCACAATACCAACAATATTTTAATGAACTCCGTTACATAAAAAGAAACTTAATTCACAACTTCCTAAAACAACTTTAAAATATCCACAAACACCATACGGAAAACTTCAATTAAGCGATATATTAGCTATACAGTGTATAAAACTAGCCGTTTCGTCTAATAATGATACTCGAATACCCTTTTATGACACAAGCCGTTCCGCACGACTGGTTTTACATCCAATACACCACAAAATGACTAATTTAACAGCACCCGGCTGTGAAAGCACACCAAGGTGTGTTTACCCAAACAATACGTGAATCCTTACACTAATCGGACAGAAATGTTTAAAAGAGATCTTTTAGCGAAATGAGCGGGCAATAGTAAGTAGTAAAATTAACAACTGGCGACTGTGTTTTTCTATGCCGAACAATAGAGATCCTATAGTTATGACTAAATTTTGTCTTAAAAAGGCTGAATGTAGGTCACGACCGAATCAAATCCGACTGGATGAAAATATTCACTTGACTAAAACGTGACCCAGGGAAAAAATCTGAATGTACATGCATGTTTTTTTTTTATTAAGAAAGATACAATCCTGGGTATATTATGTATGTACACAAGTCATTAAAAACACTATAATACAAGGAAATTCAACCCCCTATTATGGAAATAGAAAGCCTAGAACCGAAATTGTGATATCCAATTATAACAAACGAAGCTAAATATTCCCTTCATAATTCAACACAATACCGGTATCTATAGTATCTATTATGCATTTCATATTTCCCCATGTCCCCCATGATTAAAATGAAAATGCAAATCAAATATGAAGCACCGGAATAATCATTCTGATGAAGACATATTTTCGGAATGACATACATGCCGTTAATAAAAAATCATTAATTGTGTGTACATATGTTTGCAAAATAATACCATGATTGGAACGCGAAATTAGGAAACTTCCGTTTTAGTCAAAATGTAGAAACTTGTGTTAATAATCAACCCCTCGTTAGAATACATCTTACTGCAAAGAATGAGCCAAGTGTTTTAAGCGTCGGTTATTAATAATTAATATGAAAGTCTTAAGTTCGAGTTTCGGGGACGAAAACTTATTTTGTATGTTCTTCTTGCTGATTTAATTTCTGAGTGGATAAATGCACACGCTTTTATTAGTTCAAACATATTTATCTAAGGCCAGAGTTTTTTAGTTTCTTGGTTCTCGGACATTTTTGGAAAAGTGTCCGGATGGAGGAGGGAAATAAAAATATAAGTAAAAACAACACAGAATTGAGTAAATTAATGACTAGAACTTCACATATGGACAGTGATATTAAAATCTTCATGATTTATTACTAACAAAAATCATATTACACAACATTAACTTAATCACTACATGATAACCATGACATTAATATTTTTTTTGCATTCCGTGTAACAGGTTGAAACCCTTTCACAAGGTCATTTTTACGATATCGGTTACATTCTAATTGTTTTTTGCTTTTTGGAAAAAATCGGGTCGGCGGATCCGAGAACCAAGGAATAAAAAAACTCTCGCCTAAGCTCGAGTGGGTTGAAAGCCAGTAATTACTGTCGTTTGAGGACAATTTCTCGAAAGCTCCCGGAGTAAGGATCGCACTCACGACTGCCGATCGCAATGCGGAAAGCACATCCATTACACCACTACGGCCATATGAATATATTTTAATAAATATTTTTTTGTATATGTATTTAAGACGTTGTATTACATTTTCAAAGAACAAAATAAAATCTGAAAGCATGTCCCTTTAACAGCAAGTGTAAATTACCTCATTGAGTCTCTCAAAATAGGCGTCATAATCCACGTCGTTAATCATACCGGGCGACATTTCATCGAGTTTTCACGCAAACACTCTCTCCCTAAGATACACAAACAAAAACACCACTTTCCTGAATCAACACGAACCTTTTTCTAACCATAAACAACATAACACCGTATGCACCGCAATAATAGAAGTAACCGAAATTCCGCCGTCTTTGTTATCATAGCACTTAATCGGGAAAAGCAAATCGACCGAAACAGGGAGATATCCCAATAGAAGTCTACATTATATATATCATCCAAATTTCCACGAGTAAGCACCAAACTTCAATTCCTAATCCACGTTTATCATCAAGGATACATCATCGCGATTTCATTTACAAAGAAAACAAATGTATTCTTCTCCGTTACAAAGACTCGGAAATGACAAGGTTCTCACTAGTTATTGATCGCGATTATACAGTACACAGCACAGCTCGCGCAAATATTCCATTCTCGTTCATCAACGCGAGAAAGCACGCTATCGCAGCAACAACGTCGATACTACTTTCAAAGTGAGCTGCTCGTATTGGAAAATATATTATGGGAAATAAATGTGTAAAATACCTACCTGGAATCTTAATTAATTACTAAGGTTTGCACAATAGATTTGATGTACATTTTCGAAATTACAGGTAAATGTCAACCACATTGAAAATAGCCTGATTCTATGGTATAACTATAATCGAGAGAATCTTAAAAGTATGCCAAATAACATGTTTGCCATGACGCTGTCCCGTAAGGTAACACTTCAGAAACAACATGACCATCGATAATAAAAATACTACTGATGATGATGTTGATGATGACGACGACGATGATGATGATGATGATGATGATGATGACGATGATGATAATTATGCTGCTGATAATTATTATTAGTAGTATTATTATTAGTATAAGTATTATTATTATTATTGTAGTAGTTGTTGTTGCTGTTGCTATGTTAACGATAATAATGATGTCTATGAATATGATCATTGTTTATCTATAAAAAAAACACTACATACCGGTGTATTCATATTACACTATTATATCTCACTTGATTATTTCTCTATATAATGTATATATACTGCAGCGGGCAGCAACTTGATATGTCGCCCGGCAATGTCGCCCGCTACCGCTATGTCGCCCGGTACGCAAATGATACGGGATTGTTCGGTATAATAAAATAAATATTGACTTCCTTGAGGGTGACAGTGCGTCTCGTCAACCCTCGACACACACTGTCAGTGTTGCCTCGGGTTGACAATACGCACTGTCACCCTCAAGGAAGTAAATATTTATATAACATTATCCCCCTCCTTTGGCATTTCCATTCATTTCACATTCTCGAATATCGCATAATTATGCTAGAATCTTTCATGTTCGCCAGCAAACAGCGACGGAAAGCATCGAATTTCCTGCGGGAAATTATCAGTTATTATTTTTCATAGGAATGACATGGGGATATGGATATGAAAGAAACATGATTGGATCGACTCGAACGTCCATGATAACGAGGCACAGTTATACTCCTCATTTACATGTTTAGAAATATTTATAGTATGCATTTTGTTTTTTGTCTTTTGTTTTGTTTTTTACTTATCGCCGTTTTTAACAGTATTTCATTCATATCACGGCGGTCAGTTAACCTACTCACACTTGTCCTGGGCAAGCTTAACCGATCTAAGCGGTTTACCCGTACTAAGTGCACATACTTATGCCAGTAACTGACAACTGCCCTACTTGAATCAGAGGTAGGGGGAAAATGGCCTTAGAAATAATTTCAAGACCAATCCCCACACAAGTTATGTGGCCGGGCTGGGGTTCAAACTCACGATCACTGGATTGACAGTCCAGCACTGTACCAACTGAGCTAGCCGGTCCCGGCTTTCGTATGCAGATAAAGTAGCTAGTGGCAAGGAACTCCTATCGTTACAAATGTTCCTTGTAATTACTACGACAACATGTGTCAAGTGTCGTCATTCTAATGTATATAGTTTAAAAGTCAAATCGATATTTTTCGAGAATATTAAAAATATTAAATGTTAATGAGTCACCCCTAGCATGGTCCATTCTTGACATATAACTATTTAAACTCTTTGTGAACTATAACGTATTCAGTATCCAGTACTAAAGAAAGAACTCTATTAGTCCTTCTGCGTGTATATACGTATATAAGGTAGCTACTTCTGTACATAACAATGTCAACGTAGATTACTTTATGTTAAGATCAGTGAAATTGTATTTGCCATCAAGCAAACATGGTGCAGAAGTAACTATTTTCCCCATAAGAAACATGTATACAGAGGACCAGATAAAGCGCGTACACGCGTAAATTACGCATAACTATTTGGAAGATACGCAGAGAAATTCGGGCGTTCACTTACACACAATTTTCCCATGTTCGCGTAATTACGTCAAATAATAGTGACTTTAAGACAGTAGAAGACGGAAGTTTTGACAGGCCTGTCTACCTTGATGTGCAGTTAATAAGTTCATAAGTTGACAATAACAGTCTTAAAATGTTCAGAAGTCTTAACATTATTTGTTCAAATAATGTTGCTACCTTATTAAGGATTATTTTAATAATATGTTGCAAATATTGTAATGTTTTTTTTTAATGAAAATTTACTACCACTTATCCTACATTGAGTGTACATTTACCCTCGTACATTCTGAAGAGAGTGTACATTTACTCTCAAATTTTCAGAAGTACGCGTGCATTTACTCCTAGTATACAAAAGCTTGTCTGGAGCACTAACTGTATCCTTCTTGTACGTCTCGTATGCCAAAGCCATATTGCCACAAGTCACCAGTGGAAATAGGAAAATCGAATATATTACAATGGAACAGCTACCTCGAATTTAGTAATAGTCTAATAATACTCGAAGTCTTGGGTGTGGCTGCCTCCACAATTGGAATAGATGTGATAGAGATGGCAATGTGCAGTGAACGGCATGCGTTGTATATGAAGAATAGAATTGGACGTTATTGCCAGGGAAACTTTGCTGACCTGGGATTAATAACCATTGACCAGATGCCTTCGGGAATAGGAATTTGAATGCAGCAGTGTCAAGAGGAGTCGTAGAAGATCACGGGAAAATTAATCAGATAATAAACAGAGCCCCAGGATATTTTATTGAATACGACAAGCAATAAAGCCTGTTGCAAATAATTCTGAATTACCACGCAATGTCAAGACATTTGAATAAAGCAATATACGAACTGAAGGAAAGTGGCATCGGTAACCAAGAGAAGTCGAAGGAATTTAATCATGTAATAACCATAGCTGCCGAATAATGGCTCAAAGGGGATGAACTAGTTTAATTTAGTGCAAAGTCCAACAACAACCCGAGAAGAAGAAAATCCTTAATTCAGCTTAATTATGGCGATGTGCCATTAGAGAGTTGAACCGTATGTTTAAGACAGAGCCGAAGAAGAAAATGAAGAATTGATTTCAAGGGACCATCATCATATGTGCAGCTTAAATATCTTTGTAAATAATGATGGTTCATATAGTGTCATGTGAAATGAATTCAATGGTCAACTTTCTTATGTGCAGGTACAGTGATTTGTTCAACTAATTTTTGAGCCTTTTAAAGGCAGTTTTTCCTGACAAAATATCCTCCATTTTCCCCCCAAAACGTCCATTTTCTTCCCCCATGTAATTTATAGTATTTTACAGGTGGCTGCATAAACAGAAAACAATTTTGAATTGGCACCATGGTCACAAAAGAAGTTTATTAGATGAAAAATGTGAATATTTTAATCATTAAAAAGCAAAATAACCATACCATTCGTGAAAAACTTTCCCTATTTTGAAATTTGTCGCGGTAAGGTTCCGCATTTGATGGGCACAGGCAAAAAATCACTGAGGTAGCATTGCGTTTTACAGAATGATTGTTCACCTACTGTCATGTGAAATGAATTCATGGGGCAATTATCGTACGCGCATGTAAATTGCGTTGCAGATAATTTAATGATGCTTCCACTATCGTAATATATGATGACATAGACAGAAGTATGTCAACGAATTATTGGAAAACGTGCAATATAATTACTACGTATTATTGTCAAACCTAAAACCGTGTAGATTGTAATCTAGCTGGAAGAACTTTTACTACTTTTGTGAACAATTAACACTCCGACATCCGTTTGAGAGTTTGTTTTAAGTAAGTTTAACAATGCATAAGTATATGCGCAAAACATACAATGAAACTTAAAACGGAGCTTACGTGAAATCGAAGAACTAATATCAGATCCAAACTTTTGTTAAATGTAGAGGTGTCCTAAAGAACTATAATCTCAATGGGCAACAGGTGTCCGGAAATCCATTACATACCAATTACCCACCTTAATCAAATGCAATTTCATCTGCGGGCTAGCAGTCGCAAGTCTTAATATGCCAACCATTATGCACCTATCAATACTTTCTCCCCGGGGGGGGGGGGGGGGCGGCGGGCAATCCCAGGGGAATTTGACTAATTGTATTTTTGGGGATCTAATTGACCACCCTAGAGCCAAGCATTTTGTCTAAATTCCCTCAATGGGGGATGCTTAATTGGCCCAAGGGCCAATATTACCGGGATCTAAAATCCGAACAAAGTATATTACCCGGTACCCGAAATCATTCGGCGTGTCATATTCCCGCCTGTCGGAAATTGCTTTCAGTCTAAAGTCCCGTATATGCCCACCGCACCGCCCTGGGGGAAAATATTCATAGGTGCATTATGCCATTGGGACTGTCAAGTGCTCTAACCACACGCTGACTCACCGGTTTCTCGTCTCATTTACCATGGATTGCACGGGAAAAATCAGCGGAATCAGTTAAGTTTCACAGGAAATTACTTCGACAAAAGTCGCTTTGGTTGCTTCATATGACCACGCATTATATAACATGTAATCCTATGTAAAACAGTATCCATAGATTGGAGTTTAGTACACATGCACTGTACTCAGTGGTATGCGTAGTATGTTAGTGATCTTAATGTCTTGGTTAGTTGGGATTGTTGCATTCCTTTTGGGGTAAGAATTAAAGTGACCTGTGCACGAATCATCAATTCGAAAATGTTCAAATTTTTGTCACGTTTTCCAAAAAGATAAAAATACGTTATATATAAACAAGCGAAATAGCACTATTGACAAAGAAATATATTGGAAATATAGCACGTGTCGTTTATGAAAAATCACCAATTGAAATGGATAAATTATAAAGCGTTTGTAACGCATTTCATCGCTATTTTGAGGAACACGTGTATCTTACTAAGCGGTAAAAATGAATACATTAATTGGCAGTCCGAATAGCCGAGTGGTTACGTGGGTCGCGTCACGGCGAAGGCAATTTTTTTTTATTTTATATAATATTTGGTTTTGGTCAGTCCAACTTATTGAGTTTTTGCAGTTAAGACATTAAATGACATTTTGTCAAAAATACGAAAATCTGTGAAGAAGTCCCTGTAATAGGTCTTTATATTCATGTATTTCTATTCACACAAAGCACGTAGTGTCAAACAATGGGGCGCGTCGTGGGAAAACCGGGCTTAATGCATGTGCGTAAAGTGTCGTCCCTTTCCGCCTGCTGTGGATTTATGTTTACAAGCGACTTCATTGAAACAGAAAATACCATAAAAGCGGAAAGTGCCGTCCCGGATTAGCCTGTGCGGACTGCACAGGCTGATCCGCGACGACACTTTACGCACATGCAGTAAGCCCGGTTTTCCCACGTCGCGCCTCCAATGTATTTTGTACCACACGCAATGGTGTTAGGCCTGAAGTAACAGGAGTCGAGCCATGAAGCTCTAGCACCATTAACAATCGTTCTAATTATATGGGAAACGTGCAGAATTGTGTGCAATCGGACGCTATGGTGCTGCGTCGTTCATGGTCCGTGATATGCTGTGTGTAATTGATGAGTTGCTGTCACCACATTCGCTGCGTGTTTATAGGTTTTAAAAAATCAAGTATTAAATTTTCTGTACTACGTTACCATGAAAACATACCAATTTTCATACGTTATCCTTTGATCTTTTCCTTAAAATTATATTAATGTATTTGACTGCAACACTTAATGATTCCGCTGAAAGAGTGTTCCAAAGATATGCTTCTTTCGCACGCGAAGATACGATTCGTTGCAAGTAATTTTGAAAATTGAGTGCCGTTCTATAATTCGGAATTTTTGTTGCTGTTGTTTGCTGTTGCTGTTTATTTTTTATACTGATTGTTTATAACGTTCCAAGAGTAGAGACACAATCTTTTCAGAATTCACATGTATTGGACATTTACTTGACATCAAGACACATACTTGGACAATCGCCTGGCATGGAATGCCATTAATGCGATGGTACAATATATATTTTTGTTTTTTTTCGATTTCTTAGATACATGTGAGAGTGTTCTATACTTAAATGAAAACATTTGATCGAAAAGCGTATTACAAAAGTATGCCAACACAGGAAAAGTTCGCAATGTTGCAGTGACGAGTTTCGCAGAAACGCACTCATTTAAGATTCGACTGAATCATGTGTTTTTTCGAACCCGGCTAGCTCATTTGGTAGAGCGCTAGACTGTCAATCCGGGGATCGTGAGTTCGAACCCCAGCCCGGCCAAATAACTTGTGTGGGGATTGGTCATGAAATTATTTCTACGGCCATTCTCTCCCTACCTCAGAATCAAGTAGGGCAGTTGTCAGTTACTGGCATAGGTATGTGCACTTAGTACTGGTAAGTACTTAGATCGGCTAAGCTTGCCCAGGAAAAGTATGAGTAGGCTAACTGACCGCCGTGATATGACTGAAATGCTGTTCAAAACGGCGAAAAAAACAACAAAACAAACAAACATTTGTTTTTTTGCTATTAAGTCACAAAATATTTTCTTAAAGGTACTTGTTCACATATGTTTGTATCATTGAAATATTGAATATCTAAACTGGACAAAAAACTTAAGCATCTGAACTAAAGAGCGTAAGTTTTAATAACAATAACAGGCGTCAATATGAGAATTATTCCCATTGAAGCGAGCTAGACGACTTAAATGACAAACACGAAAGTGTTATAATTTTGGCAAACCTATTTCTGCAGTTCCATTGTCTGAATTATCATTCTGTTTCATGCATTGTTTACTCCTACTGTTGTCCTATTAGCACCAACATTCAAACACACAAATCAGCGTGTGACACAGATGCGCCACCATAGTCATAGCGAAACAATGCTTGTATGGGACACCATAGTTAATGTTGAACAAGGCATAAATGTGCCACCATAGCTGTAGTATTTGCTGTTTGGGTTTTATTTAGTATTTATGGTTCTTCTGCTAATTGGAACCTAATCGTTTAGGAAAACTTATATTGTTATGCATATTACACAGATTGTCAGAAGTTCGAATTTGTCTGGGACGAAATTACTACGCATTAAAGTGTTGGCAATGAAATAAGAGATAAGCCATATATTAAAGACTTCATCTGAAAAACAACATTGTTACATATACATGAACGAGCAACAAGTAGTAATGACTGTGATAAGAGAAACTATCCAGAAACTGTATCAAAGAATACGTATGAAAGGGACACGAAATGATAATGCTCATTACTGATATATAATGATGATGATGATGATGTTTTTGTTGTTGTATGGGTTGTTGTTGTTGATGATGATGATGATGACGGAGATGAAGATGGTGGTGGTGTGGTGATGATGACAATGATGGCGATGATGATGTTTTTGTTGTTGTATGTGTTGATGACAATAATGATGATAATGATGATGATGATGACGATGATGATGATGATGATGATGACGACCATGATGTTGATGTTTTGTTTGCTGTGTGTGTTGATGGCGATGATTCTCAGTTCACGACAGTTCATGATGATGATGACGTTGCTGATTATAACGATGATTATGATGATGATGATGATGATTACGTTGCTGATTATGACGTTGATGATGATGATGATGATGACGATGATGATTATGACGATGATGACGACCATGATGTTGATGTTTTGTTGCTGTTTGTGTTGATGGCGATGATTCTCAGTTCACGACAGGAGACTTACCGTCACTGGAGGCCAGAGCGTTATGCCCCATTTTCCACGACCAGACATAGGTATACTCCTCTATGCACTGAAGCCACTTTAATACACACTATTAATTTTATTAATTATACTCCTCCTTCACTTCGTCTATTTCACAACCACAATAGTCACGTATTAATTAATTGTAACGGTAACGATGTCTCATTTCTCATTCACAAATTCTTGTCACATAGACATCCTAAATCATGAATGCCTTCAATGCCTCGCAAAAAAAAAATAGTATAAATAATAAGGAATCATAAGTGGAATATAAGCGAGCTGAAAAGTGCCAACTTGTTTGACGTTATGCATCAAACTAGCGACAGTGAAACCGGTTTGCGCCTTATATAGACTGTCACGCAACATCGCCCACTAAACCGCGGTCATTTACCGGGGGAAATAGTGGCACAGTCTTACCCCAAGAAATTATCTAAGAATTCATCTGAAGTCAATCACAGTTTGGTGGTAAAAGCTCATTATTGACCAAAGGGTGTAAGTGCTCTGCAAACTGATCAGGAGGTCGTTAAACTTAAACGTTAAACTTTTGACTTTTTATTAAAAGTGAAAACGTTTATCCACTTTATGAAAATATTGATAGTGATTATAGAATGGCTTGAAGCATTAAGGTTTCAAAACAAAGTTAATAATGAGGCGTGTCGTGGGAAACCCGGGCTTAATGCATGTGCGTAAAGTGTCGTCCCGAATTAGCCTGTGCAGTCCGCGCAGGCTAATCCAGGACGGCACTTTCCACTTTCGTGGTATTTTCTGTTTCAAGGAATTCTCTTCTTAACATATATCCACTGTAGGCGTATAGGTTATAAACAGTATTTCTTTCCAACAAGTTACATGGGTCGATTTCACGAAAATATGCAAGACTCACGGCATTATTATTTCAACATAGGTGGTTTCATAATACGTATGGATTATATTACAACGAGCCTATTATGTATTCAAAGTCTTATACAATAAGAGAATAACATGTTTTAACTTCAGTATAACACATAAAACACATACATGCACATCTTATAATCTTATATTGATTTACTGTCTTTTATATCGATTGATTTCCAGGTAAGCCGTACTTTAATTTATATTCGTTGGTTTACTTAATATACCTGTTATACTTAAAAATAGCAGTCATAAAGACATTAACGTTAAAAACAATATCCGTGGTGTTTGTTTTCCTTTACTGATTCACTAACTTTCCCACAATAATTATCATTACATTGATCACTGCGAAAATAAATTGAGCAAATGGGCAAAGACGAGATACGATCGTGTAGTAACAAATGAAATCATCGCACAATTGTGATATCATTGTTTGTATAGCCCGTGGCAATGTCTTATGAACTGATTGAAGACGGTTGCGTTACGCCACGTGCTTCGTATCACAGTTCGTCTATTAACCTTAGATCTGGGACCGTATTACAGAAACATCTTAAGTTTAACTGTTTGCGTTACGCCACGTGCTTCGAATCACAGTTCGTGTATTAACCTCAGATATGTGGGCCGTATTACAGAACGATATTAAGTTTAACTTAAAATATCTCACCTAAGATCAAATTTGTGAAGTGTAATATTTCTGAAAGTACATAGAAATCTTCGATTGTATTTACAGTTATGTAAACAATAGTACAGGAAATAGTTAATAATTAATAAATACTGAGAATAATGTCATGTACAGGTGGAATAAAAGGATAGGAAAAAAACAACAAATGATTTTAAAGTTAAGGATTCAATTTTACTTCAGATGTTTACTTAAGAAGCCCCTGGACTTCTGTGTTAAAATCTTAAAACAATGTTCTTTCTGAGAATAAAAAATTATAAAATTTAATACATTTAAGATGTTTCTTAATTTTCTATTTTTATTTGTGAAGAATTAAAACCTACTTTTCACAGATGTGAAAAATATTATTTGTGAAAAATATGGTCCTACAAAGCTACAATGTCCCGTACTGCAATACCTTTAGGCCCTGTCACACTGTGGCAAATTTGAGCTTCGAGTTCTGTACGAGTTCTGGCGAGTAATAACTCGCCGTAAAGTGGACGAGTTGGTCGCGGAATTGTTTCTAGACGACATTTGTTCGAGTTCTCTTCAGCCTTGACACGACACTGACACGACACAAGTACGATACTCACATTTTATCACGAGTTCAGCAGAGATATGCGTACGATATCTTTTCGACAATCGAAGACTTGTCTTCGAGAATTTATGAGTGTGGACGAGTCTGTACGATTTGTGAGGACATGAATACGAGTTTATGGCGACATTTTAGGAGAAACTGACGAAAAGATGTCGTAGGCATGTCTCCCGAACTCGCAGCAAACTCGTGGTATGTCGTAGAACGATAATATACGGCGACACGCTACGACAAGGGAAGACATGTCTACGGAATGTGTTCGAGTGTGTTTGACAGTGTGCGAGGTTCTTTCGACATTCTTCGACAGGTGTACGAGAATAAAAAGTCGCCGAGAAGCGGCGAGAATTTTAAACGGTTTGGCGACATAAGAAGACATCATTGCGACAAAGAACGACATGTGTACACGATTTACACGACACCAGGCGTGTTGTGGCGATTTACAACTCGCTCGAACTCGTAGCTCAAATTCGCCACAGCGTGACAGGGCCTTTTATTACAACTATATATCGTCCCCTGAAGGCCAGAATGGGCTATCAGCCTTCTTTGTACATAATAAAAATCTCATGAGCTGCCATTTTATGCTGATGACACTTGTTGCTTTCATGTGACGATATTTGCATTAGAAGTTTGGAAATACTTCGAAGTCATACTGATTCACGAATACTTTTTTGTGTATACAAGTCGCAAAATATATTACAATATAATTTATGTGAAACCAGCTTTAAGTAGGAGCGAATCATAGCCAAAATATGAATTTATATGAAATATTAAATAAGAACTGTATAGTGAAAAGTAAGTAAAATGTACAGAATATAATTGAAAGTGAATTACTCTGACTAAAATACGATCCGGTATTTCAGTCATGGTAGTTCACTTTCAATTTCATTCTTTACATGTCACTTACTTTAAGATAATGCCGCGCGTTTATATGTAAATTCGTCGACACGTTTTTCTATTTCACTTAAAAGAATGTCATTTTGTTGAAATTACATTCGCTCAATGGTTGTCATTATTTAACGGCCTGAAAACGACACGACTTTCACATTATAATTGGCAACCTTCGGTCTTCAACCTAAAGAGTAAATTTATGAAATATGTACTTATTCAATATATATCACCAAACAGATTGGCTTTGTAGAGTTAATACACTCAGAATATTCGTGAAAGCGCGAATTTAATAACATTGGAAACCCTATTTAAATTAATAAATGCCAAAAAAGTGAAAGCGGTAAAGTTATATACTCCCAAGTTAACCGACCGCTTTTACATTTTGACAAGAAATTAAGTGTCAACATATTACTTTGAACAACAATCAGAAGGGAAATTATACGAAGCAACTTTAAACTAGAAAAAAAGAGACTAAATCTGCGAAGAAGTAACACGAGCCTAGTATTAGGTGATATTAGAATCAAATTATTAAGAGAAACACGTTCAACACGAGTAACAAAGAATCGACACAAATAATGTGTGTGTTTTGTTGTTGTTGTTTGTTAGAAATAAGTACTGTGTATTCACTCTTAAAATATTACAAGTATTATATTTTCTTAGTTGATTTCTCAGAATAACTTGATGCATCAACCATGAAGCCTAATTGGGATTGTTCAATAGAGTATTTTATACGCTCAGTTGAACACGGTTTGACTAATCCCCAAAACGCATTTACTGGGGTCGAAGAAAATGTGCCTATTGTCCGAATTATTCGTCCGGAAATTCATGCTGGTTTACAAAAAAACAAACTTACATTCACTTGCGGTAGTCGAAAATAGCAAGTTTCGCAACATTTAAACATTAAATGATAACAGGCTCATGTTAACACAACGTTGACAGAAAATCTAATTCAAACCGGTCCGAACAGAAACTAAACGGTCAATTACCCCGAACATAATCGATTTGAAATGGGGGATTTAAAGTCAAACCTTTTAAATGGCAACAATTATTAAACGAAATTCAGGAATGTGTGACGCATTACATTTAACTTTTTTTATTATTTCGCTGCTTTTCGCTGAAACACAAAGGTTGCGACCATCTGGCTCGATGACAACAAAAAACTTGAACTTAAATTAGCCAATACGAATATTTGTTACAAATCTGATCGGAATGCAATTTCATTGGCCAGTATTTAAGTTTAAAGGGACCTGTTCATAGATTGGCAAGTTGAGAATTTTCATTTTTTGTCATAGATCCCAAAAATTTAAATTCATTATTAGGGAAATTTCTAGGATCAAAAAAGGTACAGGGTGCTGCGCAAAAGAGCAGCGGGGGGGGGGGGGGGGAGATGGACCAATTTGTTGACATTGTCTACCTAAATAAATAAATCCAGGGATTGTATTACTTAAAGGCCACTAAGCTTTTTTTAACATAGTATACTTATTTGTCATGGAATATGAGCAAAAATATATTAAAATTCAAGAGGTATGCAACATTTCTATGTTGTCCAGCCCAGATGGGCAGCAGGGGTGACCAAAAAAGAGCAATGGTAAAGAAATGTATTGGAAATATACTTTCGGTTATGAAAAAACATTATTTAAGATGGTTAAAAATACTCTTTTTAAGTTTCATCGGTATTTATGTTACTTACTTATAGCGTCAAAAATGCACACCTAGGAGTGTAAGTCACAACGGCCGAGTGGTTAGTGCGATTCACTTTTTATCCCGACGGTCGTAGGTTCGAGCCGCGGTGAAGGATTTATTTATGTATTTATTTTTTTATATCGTATTTGAATTTGGTTAGTCCAACTGCTTTAGTTTTTGTAACTAAGAAATTAAATGTCATTTTTTTTAAAATGCGAAATTCTGTGAACAAGTCTCTTTAACAAGACTAAGATACGACTTAAGTAGTCTTGTATTCTGGGGACCTGGGCTGGTGTTTATAAAGAATCTTAATCGAAAATTAAGAAATATCTTTAAATTCTCAAATTTAATTATGGGATTTTCTGACAAAGTAATGCATTTCTGGAAGATATTGACATGTAATTTGCAACACAATTCAAAATGTATTAATATATAGAATTAGTCATGCAAATGTTCCAAAGCATAGTGTTTTAAACACAAATTCTAATTTTGACTTCTGTTCAACTTAAGTTAAGAATTGCTTAAGAACCTTTATAAATATGGGCCCTGACCCAACGACTACGAAAGCTCTCAATCTCAATCTTGGTCTCAACTTTAAATACCGACCAATGGAAACTCTTCAGGGGCGACTTGGGTTAAAAAAATGTATAGGCACAATAGGCGGAATCTACAAAATGACGCTGTAAGCGATAATTTGGGCCAAGAGAGTTTATACTCGTATGTGGCTACAAACAACTAACTTCAGCTAAAACCCGATTCTACAAAATAATTGTAAAATAAGCGCGTGCTTCGTGAAATTTGTTTCATATTGCCGTAATCGACTCGTTAAACAAAGAAGTAACAACACAGCCAAGAAAGATCCCCTCACCCCCACCCTCTTGTTTTTATTGCACATTTTGGCATATTTAAATTTTTCATCTCTGGAAAAAAAAAGTATAGGCACGTGCCTATTGTGCCTAAAGGAAGCTACGCCCCTGCTCTTGTTATATCGGTGATTCGAGTTTCACAAGTTAATCGGAAAATAAACATATTATTATTGCTATTATTATTATTATTATTATTATCATTATTATTATTATTATCATTATTATCTTAATTTAGACAAAGTCTACGTTTAAGAATGTCAGCAGTCATTGGTCCAGAAACCCCCTCGTATTAAATTCTTTATGCTCACTAAATATTTCGTTTATAAAAAAAAGCAAAAAAAGCTATGTGTATTTATGTTGTTGTTGTTGTTTTACGTAAGACGAAAATATATATAACCGGTGTTTATATCACATCACGACACTAACATACAAATATACCTAAATCTTATTAAAAGACGATAACATTTAAAGAACAAAATATTCTGATTGAAGAAACACCCGATAGTCCTCGCCTCAAACAATTTCGTACACTGTTAGTCAAAAACCCACTGTCCATAAAAACAACACAATAAACGCACTATCCGCACACAGGGTAATTAAGGATACACATTTCAGCTCCGCTGTTGAACATCCTATTCAAAAGAAAACAAACACAACAACACCATCATCCAACAGTACGCAAACTTTTATTTATACACAGAGTCCGATTTCCTTATTTAATCCTCAATTCACGAAGCTCACTAAACATAACCATTTATTGCATGTAATTCGATACCAGACGCCGCGTTTGGGGTGTATTTATTTTCCACTTTATTCAGTATCCGGGTAACTAGACGGGTTTGATTATTTCGGAGATTAAAATCGCGATTTCGGAGATTTATAACTTTTGAAACTGCCTTATCAGATTCAGAACCAGTCAAGCGTATGAATCCTCAAAATTCGCCAAGCTGTCTCAAGTTGTGTAAAAATATCCAAATGCTTTGTGTTATTTGATACGCAAGACTTGAACTAGGGGCCATAACATACATAGAAAGGATCGAGTTGATACGCAAGGTTTGAACTAGGGGCAATAACAGACATAGACTGGATCGAGTTGATACGCAAGGTTTGAACTAGGGGCAATAACAGACATAGACAGGATCGAGTTGATACGCAAGGTTGGAACTAGGGGCAATAACAGACATAGACAGGATCGAGTTGATACGCACGACTTGAACTAGGGGCAATAACAGACATAGAAAGGATCGAGTTGGTACGCAAGACTTGAACTAGCGGCAATAACAGACGTAGACAGGATCGAGTTGATACGCAAGACTTGAACTAGGGGCAATAACAGACATAGAAAGGATCGAGTTGGTACGCAAGGTTTGAACTAGGGGCAATAACAGACATAGAAAGGATCGAGTTGGTACGCAAGGTTTGAACTAGGGGAAATAACAGACATAGAAAGGATCGAGTTGATCTGCAAGACTTGAACTAGGGGCAATAACAGACATAGAAAGGATCGAGTTAGTACGCAAGGTCTGAACTAGGGGCAATAACAGACATGGAAAGGATCGAGTTGATACGCAAGGTTTGAACTAGGGGCAATAACAGACATAGGAAGGATCAAGTTGGTACGCAAGGTTTGAACTATAGGGGCAATAACAGACACAGACAGGATCGAGTTTGTGCGCAAGGTTTGAACTAGGGTCAATAACAGACATAGACAGGATCGAGTTTGTGCGTAAGGCTTGAACTAGGGGCAATAACAGACATAGACAGGATCGAGTTTGTGCGCAAGGTTTGAACTCGGGGCATTAACAGACATAGAAAGGATCGAGTCGGCAATATACTAAATACACAGCATTAGCAGTGGCTATGTAGGACCACATTTTTCACAAATCATATCTTTCACATCTGTGAAAAATTGGATCTCATTCCTCACAGGTGTGAAAATTCAGATCTTATTCTTCACATATCACAGTTTTATTCTTCGCGTTTTGTGTGAATCATTTATTGAAAATGGGGGACATTAATTTGTCTGTTAATAATCACGTCATGTGCTATTAATATGCTTTGATTAACCCTGATTTAACCTCATCGATTCGCCCATGTTGATAACAATTCTCAATTGCATTTAAACGGACTGTAACGTTGGTTTATCAGCTAGTCACATACAAACTTTGAGTGGGACACATACAAACTTTTATCGGAAATTCAAATAGTCATCTATATAAACAGTACCCCCAATTTCCAATATAAATTTCTTCCTAAGTGTCTGTGTATATAGCCAATAATCGGGGCTTATCCCATAGGCAAACATCTATCCGTCTGCCCTACAAGAAACGGACGGTATTCGCTTTGTAAACAAGATACTACCGTTTACCCTGGGTAGGGTAAAGTCAATCTGATTAAAATCATATCCAGTCTGACGCTACTATATTATCCTCTGACTGGATCTGATGACTTCGCTTTAGGGGTCACGTTCAGATGACCTTTTCAAGAGGCAATCAAACTGTTGTCTTCAAAATGTTGTTGTATAACTTCGTATATCAACCACAAGTACTCTGCACGAAATTAACGTAAACTTTAGATGTTTCCTCGCCAAAGGTACCACTATATCCATTGTTATCCACGTGAAAAGTAATTGTACACGATTAATTCGCGAGGATCAGTTGGAAATGCATCACTTCCAACATTGCTGTCCAAAAGGCAGTTTCATTGGGCGCAGCAGGGCTGATAGTTTATTGTTAGGAAGGTCATTTGAACGCGACCTGTTATACGATGTCTTCAAATCCTAACATTGTTAGGATTTTATTTTAATGAGATTAAGGTAAAGTATGCTAGATTACATCAGTGTTAGCCATCACAAGTCTGAAGTTTCGACACTAATTAAGGATCAATTCTTTATGTTTAACTATTGATAGTTCCTCTGTTTTATTCCAGATTCAACATTAATTTTTTCAGTCATTTAAACGCATGTTTCTCGTAACATGTCCGGTCCAATGCATTATAAATACCTGACCTGCGCGCGATTTTAACAGTTTTTAGTATCCTAGTTTTTCACAATGTGTATCATCTCATATATCGTCGTCATTTTGTTAAAGATAATATGTGTTTTTATATGAAATGATCGATATACCGCTACTTCATTTAACACTATGTATCATTGTTATTTAATACATGCATTTGTTTATTACTTATTATTCTAACATGATACTCAAAGATACTTATAGACAAAGAACAAAAGTATCGTTGTTAAACTACAGAATAAACAACGCAAAAAACGTTTAAGTAGTCCCGTTAGAATCGAAATAATTTTCGCATGATCGTTGTTTATTGGCGAATAAACATCTCTTTGTCGTTTTGATGCGTGGCTATTAAACAACGCCCTCGTGCTTTAATTCCTACGCATCAGAACTCCAAACCGTTGTTTATTGGCATATAAACAACAATAAATAGAAAATTATTTCTTAATTTACGTTCTTATTAATGCATGAACATGTCTTTGCTTTATATGTCTGACCTAATATTTAAACATTTAATACAGTGGTGTGTATTATTGGTAACATGTTATATATTATTATTATCATTATTATTATTATGACTATAAATTATAAATTATATAATTTGACGCTAATTCATAAGATGGATCATACATATATAATGTCAAAGAAAGATTATTACCACGCATATATTTTTATTCCTTTTCAATCAGCAATCGTTCGCTACATCACAAAAGAGCAACACCTTTCACAATATATCCATATAGCAAATAATGCCCACAAATACAGTTTCACAGTATGCTTAATTATTAACTATATCCAAACACCAGTCTTTTCTTAATATCTCACATGACTACTTTACTTCCTCTAATATACGTACGAAGTAATAAACGCTATCTATTGAAGTGGTGAAGCCTATTGTACTTTGGAATAAAAGCCTGTATCACAGTTTACAGTCCAATTTCGTAGTCCGTAGACCGATATTGATTTAATTTATAGTGGACTGTGACCGTTTCTACTCGGAAGAAAATTGTTTCTTTTTTGCCATTTGCGAAACGTGCAATGAATTTCGAAATAAATAATAATTCGGATAAAAATTAATTTAGGGATTAAGAATAAAAAAAATACAAGTTTCCATAAGGAAAAATTAAATTCCTTGCTAAAATGGATTCCTTAATCGACAGTGCTTCAAAACGCCGAATACAAATGTCAATGTAATTGATAATTGGCCATCACGAAAACATTTACTGCACAACTAACATCGTTACGTCTTACATGTTTTCCTTAAGATTTATTTTTCGGCAAAACTATACAATACCTTGACAAATGTATAAATATACGTATTATGGTAGGTGCACTTTATAAATTAATTGGAATCTTCGATACGATTCAGAAAACAAAACAAATGTAGTAGGTTCGCATTGAAATAGAGTATTATTCTCATCACCATATATATACATTACTATTATATATATATATATATATATATATATATATATATATATATATATATATATATATATATATATATATATATATATATATATATATATATATATATATATATATATATATATATATATATATATATATATATATATATATATATATATATATATATATATATATATATATATATATATATAATAGTAATGTATATATATGGTGATGAGAATAATACTCTATTTCAATATATAATAGTAATTTTAAAGGGACAGTTTCACACTTTTGGGCTGTTAGAAATAATCATCTAAAACTGAAAAGCACAGTGTTGTTTGTTTTTTTTTCAAGAAAAATTAGATACCTGGTAAGGCATACAATAAATATCAAAATAGTCATGTTTTGCAACCAAAACAGCATAACAGACAAACAGTTTTAATAGACTCTATACATTTCTTTTTTTTTCTATTTTAAATTTCCATTTTAGAGAAATATTTGTCCAACCCCAAAGGTTGACTCATTGTGAAACTGTCCCTTTAAATAGGACCATCTCTGCACAACTTTAAGTACAAAACTCAACAACATTTCATCCCTGCGTGAAACATAAAAATTCACATGACCGGGCAATGCTTTTGAAATGACCGTTCAAATACCACGACAAACGACAAAAACCCATTTAACAAATATTTATACCATTGGGATCTTTCTCTTCTGTTCGAATGTCGACTTTCCGCGCTGTCGACCCGGATTTCAAACAGCGCGTAGCAACGGATTAAAGTAGAACGATTTTACACGCGACAGCGTTCAAATGAATCTGATACGAACGTAATAAATAGCGTGATGAGCAAATATTTAATCAAGGATTTACTAATCATTCGATGTTGACGTTGTATTGAAACCTTAAGCAGATAATTTGTTTAAAAGTGGACACCGTACTTTCTTCGTTTTATATTTTCAATACAATACGTCTGCCCTCTTTAAAGATGACCATTTTCTTTTCAACAAATCTCCACATTAGAATGAAAAGGGCCTATCGTACATGTTCTAAAGAAGCAGATATGTCTTTTTCATTTAAAGGTGGCGAAATATACTTTAGCGTAGATATAATCAAATATGACTTAGAAAAGTTAGCTAAGTAATATATAAAATGGGTCAACATGTACTTGTGATGGTAAACTTCTATTCATTGTCTAATTTGCGAGCTTGCAAAACAATATTACAGTCGGATATGCCTATTTTATACACATCTTATGACACTTTACTGAAAAACACCCCCTGACATTGAATGCAAACAGATTATAGACTGTTAATAAAGCACGAGAAACAAACATGTAAAACATGTGTACTTACCCTAAACATGCCGTTGGTGATATTTAATTCAGTAACACAAAAGTTTAAAATCCAAAGGAGTTACGAACACGTTACCCTTTGTAACCGAGTAAACGATCAGTTACCGGTTACTGCTTTAAACTGACTGACGTTTGTGAAAAGAAGTGAGGTTGTACCTTTAAATCCCTGTTCAACTAATACTGACAGAGGCTAACCTGAGTAACAGTGTGTATTCTGTTAAATCGTAAAGTCCATTTCGCATATTTCTTCAAAGCCTAAGTTGACCACATACGGTAAATATAAAACATAAGTTCCAAGATGAGTTAAGAAGCCCCACTTATATATAAACAACGATAAACAGTTTACAATTTTTATAATCCCACTTTTTTATCCACCACGAGCCATTTAAAACCCACTGCTTTGATGTTTAGGTCAAACGCCCCAATAACCCGCGGGGTATTTTCACTATCCTCTGACCTTAGCGTCTTGTAATCAATGGGGAACGGTATAAAGAAATGGACCGTTGCGCATCGTTATCGGCTACAACAATCGACTGGAGATCTGTTATATTGATCATCGGCTATCATTGTGATATTACCGTCAAATACATATAATTTAAGTTGTCGTTAGAATGTAAAGACTACCGATGGTTTTATTAGATTTATATGTCTTAGCTAATTTCTGTTGAATGTAACAGAACTACACCATTTCTCTCTGTCACTGTATTTAAGTGTGCTTCATTTCAGCCAAGTATCTCTCTCCGTGTCACTAGCCTGCAGTCTATGTTTTCGGTAGATTTTATGACGTCGTGTATATCTCTCCCTGTCACTAGCCTGCAGTCTATGTTTTCGGTAGATTGCATGACGTCGTGTATCTCTCTCCCTGTCACTAGCCTGCAGTCTATGTTTTCGGTAGATTGCATGACGTCGTGTATCTCTCTCCCTGTCACTAGCTTGCAGTCTATGTTTTCGGTAGATTTCATGACGTCGTGTATCTCTCTCCCTGTCACTAGCTTGCAGTCTATGTTTTCGGTAGATTTCATGACGTCGTGTATCTCTCTCCCTGTCACTAGCCTGTAGTCTATGTTTTCGGTAGATTTCATGACGTCATGTATCTCTCCCTGTCACTAGCTTGCAGTCTATGTTTTCGGTAGATTTTATGACGTCGTGTATCTCTCTCCCTGTCACTAGCCTGCAGTCTATGTTTTCGGTAGATTTCATGACGTCATGTATCTCTCTCCCTGTCACTAGCTTGCAGTCTATGTTTTCGGTAGATTGCATGACGTCGTGTATCTCTCTCCCTGTCACTAGCCTGCAGTCTATGTTTTCGGTAGATTGCATGACGTCGTGTATCTCTCTCCCTGTCACTAGCCTGCAGTCTATGTTTTCGGTAGATTGCATGACGTCGTGTATCTCTCTCCCTGTCACTAGCTTGCAGTCTATGTTTTCGGTAGATTGCATGACGTCGTGTTCCTCTCTCCCTGTCACTAGCCTGCAGTCTATGTTTTCGGTAGATTTTATGACGTCGTAACGACGTTCCAAACCTGGGGTCATATCCACAAAGCTCCTTAGGAAAATCTTAATTCAATTCATACTTAAGTGAACAATTCAAAGACAATTTTCCGTGCGAAAACCAATGTGTTGTATTTGAAATCTGGTAAAATAAGAAGCTTCTTTTGATTATTTAGTAGAATACAAGTATTGAAAACAAAATAAACTTTAAGGACAAGACCACAACGCAATTCAAAAATCGAAATTTTTTCTGTATTAATTAAAATAGCCGGCAATGATGGCTTACATTCAAAATTCGTCCCGACATTTGGTGCGCTTACAAAGCTATGTATGTGGTCGTGATGGGGCATAACGATGCAGCGTCACCCTGAAAATACCTCATCAACTTCCAATACAAATAACAATGTTATTGAACGAGCACATTACTGCTCCATTACTGACCAATCACAAGATTCCGATGATCGAGTAACCGTACACATGTAAATACTAAATTGGAACCACGCAGTTGCGCGCACGATACGTCAGTGATGAAAGTAGTGAAAGAGATACACTGGAAGATAACAAGATAAATTAACTTGATAAGGAAACACAGGTCTACACCTGCATGTTATGTAAATGTATTGATACAGTACATGTACCTCATTACGATTTTCACAGTGATTGTGCACACAATTATAAATAACCGTTATTAGTATTCAATAATGGACACTGATTTCTATGTTACACATTACCTTAATATACAACTGCTTTCTTTGCATGACCAGGCAACGACAAGTAGACCCCGACCAAGAATTTTATGAATTCATATGCATTTAAAATTCCCTAAAACTGATACGTTAATTAATTTAGGCTATGCAAAATTTTGGCCTAACTTTTATAGCTAAACCAACAACATACATTAAATCGAATTAAAACAAAATTTGTTTCCAAAACAAGTTCAAACTAAGCCCGTCTTGGATATGATTTAAAGAGAATTATTGTGATTGCAATACGTGTTTAACCAGAAATCCATCGTCTATTCAACGTGCAGATGAAATGTAACATGTTCAAGCGAGCGTCTGTTGAAGTTGTTAAAGCTCTGACGGTGTATTCTTCGTCTATAAGAAATATTTAAGAAATAATTTCCGATTCAGAGTTGTTTATTGGCTAATAAACAACGATTTGGAGTTCTGATGCGTATGAATTGTAACGGTTAGCGCGAGTTGTTTCATATACCGCATAACAACGACAATGCGAACATTATTTCGATTCTAACATGACCTGACAACATTTTCTGCAATTACAATGCGAACTATAGTTTAAAGTTTCGGAACTATTTTTTCGGATTGTTTATTGGTAGTTTAACAACGACGAATTTTTTTTGTCTATAGAAAGCTCTGCTCGTGTCGTGTTAGAATGTAAAATACTAACCGATTCTAGAACTAAAATTATCTGCTATTCTGTCATGAACATGACTCTTTGTTTTATTTTTCGAAATATTCTCAGTCCCTAAATATAATTGAGTGCCTTCCATGGTTTCCTTTAAATGAAAATTTAAAATTGAACTGTAAATATATAGAAACCACAAATAATGGTTAAACCTGCTTGTCACAGACGAGTTTAGAATTAGGAAGTTTTACAGTTTTAATTGGTCGTATTTCGTTGTCTGCGTCTATTATAGTCTTCGGCTCTGAAAAATTACCACCCAGGTCCTACCAAATTACATAAACTTTTCAAGAAAAACCGTTAATTGACGTTAATGTCAATTTTATATGGTGTTGACTTATAATGACTAAGATAATGGTTCTTGTAAATGAGACACGTTAAATTTAGTTATTCCAGAAAGGTGGAAGTTAATACCTGCGAAAGGAACGTGTGCGGTTGAAATTGTTATATGCAAAGAATTCAATAAATCAAATACATGTATAATACTTAGGGGCTGTTTTATATGTTTAAATTGAGCAAGTACCTAGCGAATGGCGAAACTGAAATCACTAGAAAAGAAGAAGAAACAGAAGGGAAAAAATAATGATGGTCACAATGATGATCAACATTTGCATATCCTCGTTACTGGTAATTATTTCATTTAAACAACAGTTAATGTACATGTATTTCACTTAAGTAAATCGTTCGTCTTTTTTTTTCGCGCATTCGCGATTCATTTACAGCTACCACATTACAAATACAACATGTTCAGCCTTCGATGTCAAAACACATTACGTTGTTTATCAACCTAGCACTTCAGTATGGGAACCAGATAACTAACAACAATAAACACGCGTTCCTAGTGCGTAACTAAGGTGCGCGCGATTTCCGCGTGCTTATGGAAGTACGTGTGCGATTTCCCCGTGCGAAGTCTTAAAATTCTAAATACAGCTGTTAATAGTCCATCAGTAATAAAATTACACAAACAATTTGCAACTGGCATAAAACTTCAAAGCGTGCATTTATTGCTAATACCAATTAGTAATATAATTATGCAGTTATTATTCCTCAGATAAGTGCACGGATGCGCCGTGCAAATTTATATTGGCACAGGCGCTTAAAACGCACACAGGATCATATACATTGCAAGTGATAATTAATTAATAATTTTCGATTTATCGTTGTTTATCGGCCATTACACATCGATCTGGAGTTCTGATACGTAGGAATTAAACTACGAGCGCGTTAGTCCGAGTTGTTTAACAGCCACGCATCAGAACAACAATTAAAGAGTTATTTATTGGTCGATAAACAACAATAAATCGAAAAATTATTAATTAATATTTTTATTCTAACATGATTTGACATATATTTTGCAATTGTAATTGGAGCTACTTTTTACTCTGAATTTTAAATCACACAAAAAAATCACAATTATAAATCACAGTTGAACATTACAGATATTCAATATATACATGTTGTATTTAGTTACGGATAAATAGGAAACGGAAGCTAACATTGATGGTCCCCGAAAAGGAGTTTACCGGTATATAAATATGTGCGTTACCTGCGTGACGCAGTTTAATTTGGACTGGCTGGTATTTATAGAGACTTTAAGTCGCACATTATGCAAAATCTTATTATTGCATAAAGTGTATAATTTGATTTTAAGACAAAGAAATTCATTGTTTGAACACAATAATAATAATAATAATAATAATAATAATAATTTGTCGCATACTGGCTCGAATGGATATTGTCTGATATACAAATTGTAGTTCTGACTAATTTAAAACGCAATTTAAGACTAACTGAAGTTTCTGAATAAATGTGGACTCTGAACACAGTTTTGTTTAGCTGTTTTCGATATAAAACACCGCGATGTTCTAAAGCTCTATTGTGGTGAGGCAGTACATGAAGTGTTTGCGAAGTGCAGTTGTAGAGTTCCAAAATATGAATCGGTCAGTTTGTACGCAAAGACACCAATAAAACCCACCTCAAACACATTTGTAATGAAGACATTTGCGTTTCCGCGCATTATCGCGAGTTATGCAAAAGTATGCGCGGAATGTAATAATAATACACAAGAGACTACTCGGAATTTATTGTAAGGTAGGCACGGGTAATGTTTGTAATAACATTTACCGGTACATCCGTGCTCTTAAAGCATTTGTGTTTGACATTACTTGATGTGCCTTTTAAGTGGCACATTGTTGCATATTCCGAAATGATAGATGTCCGAAACGTAACTATCCGAAAAGTGTTGTATAATAAATTTTCAGTTTTTATAAGTTAATTATAACATTGCCATCGTATTAATATCAAAGCGCTGAAGACATTGCAGTTGTTATCTATTGCGTAACATAGGGCACAACTCACTCTAAGCAGCCTAAGGTGCGGAAAGAACACCATAAACCCATGAAACGAAGAACGTTTAGACTTACAAAGACATACTTAAGCACTTATACCCCAAAAAATGAAACATAACTCGGTTTTATTTTCAAGACCATGCATAACTGCGTTAAGTGTGTTCATACTAACGCGCACTTTGAGGCAGATTGGATAATTACTTTCTACACTAGAACTGCATATCCGGTACGGTAAAAACGATGCCAAAGTACACTTTCATCGTTGTCGGTACTCATTATCCGTAATATGTCTGTCAACATAAGGTACACAGGTGGTAACTGTTGATTGCACTTGAAGACAACGTCTTGCATACTTAACATTGCCTGATTAGCCTTCATGTCTGTTCTTGTTAAGTATAAACGTGAAAATTGTGGCAGGCCGATGTTATGTAACAAGAAACAAAATTACCCGTACTTTTTGATCTTATGATATTGTGACGCTAGTTTCCAAAGTAGTAGAAGTAGTAGTAGTAGTAGTAGTAGTTGTAGTAGTAGTAGTAGTAGTAGTAGTAGTAGTAGTAGTAATAGTAGTAGTAGTAGTAGTAGTAGTAGTAGTAGTAGTAGTAGTAGTAGTAATAGTAGTAGTAGTAGTAGTAGTAGTAGTAGTAATTGTTGTAGTAGTAGCAGAAGTAGCAGCAGCAGCGGTAGTAGTAGTAGTAGAAGTAGTAGTAGTAGTAGTAGTAGCAGTAGTAGTAGTAGTAGTAATAGTAGTGGTAGTAGTAGTAGTAGTAGTAGTAGTAGTAGTAGTAGTAGTAGTAGTAGTAGTAGTAGTAGTAGTAGTAGTAGTAGTAGTAGCCGCATAACTAGTAAAAGTTGGGGCGATGAAGTAGGTGGTGTAGGTGGTGGTGGGGTCGGTATTGGTAAAGAAGACGATATGTATTAGTAGTGCAGTAGTTATTGAAACTGATACTGATACTGTTGTAGAATGAGGTAGACATTGATAAATGAACTCTGGATCATGTAATGACTCACGCTCGAAGTATGTTACTAGCGCAAACGCAAGAAAACGAAGCGGACAGCTCGACGTTCACAAATGACCTGACCTGGGTAAGCCGACATTCGGAATTGATAAAAAAATATGTTTACCCAGAGCGATTCTACAAGATTATGTTAATTTGACGGCGTTGTTCCTGCTGAAGAGAAAGTTGATGCTGCTGTTGCTACAATATCCAATAATATCTAATCAATTTGAATTTTAATATCAAATAGTATCTTCATCATTATAAGCGTTTTCAACAAAGTCAACACCAACACCATCATCATCATCATCATCATCATCATGGCTCCATCAACGTCATCATCATCAGTATGATCATCTGCAGCAGGAACAACAACATAAACAGCATAAGAATCATCATCAAATGACACCAGAACAACACCAGAACAACAATCCCAGTGCAACAGATTAATCTCAGTTTTCGAACACTGACAAATGTTTCTTTAATACAAAAGCAGAAAATGATGAACATGTTCATATTCAAATATTGAACCGAAATCACCTTCTCCCAAAATAATGACCAATTTACTTGCATGGTTTGTCCTCTACGGATTGATCACTGTTGGCTTTTCTCAAACAACCCCACGGATAATTGCTTTAAAACAAGATAATTCCTAATTACATATTCATGCATTCGACATGCTTACAAATAGGGAAAAATGCGTTTGACATAGTTCAATTTCTATTTGCATTGTTTGTTTATAAGGGTAACAATTTAAAAGTGGTATTACAGTTCCTCGGAGTTAAACGTTAAGACGTTAACGATAACATGTTACATCGGAAAATAGTATAACGGCTTCGGAGCAGCAGTTCCACAATTGTCACCTCTACTTCGTGAAAACAAATTGACTGTTCCCAAATGCCTAGGAAATATCTGTATATTATTTCCAACTTTACTGTATAAATGATAATAGGACATACTAAACATGATATTTAATTTTAAATGCACGTAAAACTGTTAACAGTATTTTGGAATTAAGGTCATCTGGAGCATTTTTAACTGTTTGCCACTTTGTCAAAACAAGCCCTTCAGGCAACATTTTTTGATGTGTCATGGTTTTTGTTTCTTTATGTTGCCCTCATCACTATTCAAAGGGGAACAACCTGCGCAGAACGTTGCGCAATGAAACTTTATGATATTACTAAGTGCTACTGACTGTTACAAGCAAGACCCAGGTGATTTGGCTATTTGGTAGTTGTGAGATACTGTTCACACTTGTTAATATAATCAAGAGCACTTTCTTTTAGGAAACCGGATATACAAAACAGCAACACCACCACCACAACCAACAGCAACAACAACATAACAAACGGCATTCGTTGACAATGTAACCACGACGGGTCTATAGCCAGCTTGAGGTTTCGACAGCATTAGTCTGTGTTTAAACACAGTAACAAAGGGATGCCGAGTTATGGTGACTTAGTGGTCAATAACTGCTTCACCCTGCTCCTTTTTGGTTTTTCCCCGCTGCCCATCTGGGCTGGCTAACAGATGAATGTGAAATAATACAATTCGATTCGTTTTATAATGAACATTCCATGTTTAGACACTAAAGTAGAAGCATGAAACTGACTAAAACTGGATTTACCAAATTATTAGAAAATATGAAAGAAATGGCCTGTTATTTCTCCTGCGAATTTTGAACACAAGGCTTTTTTGACTGATTTTATAGCCGTTATTGGGTCATATTACCAAAGGCAAAAAGTATTGTTTACCCAAACCCAGTCGTAAAATTCCCAATTGATGGTTTGACTTTCATATATTTGGAAATAAGAGGTGTTCAGTGTAGAAATAAATACTGTTGAAGTTGTGATAACCGTTTTACTGATTTGTTTTTGTTCAGAGCATTCTATTTTATGTAGTTTTATCAATAATTATTCAAATTTTATAAACCAAACAATTTCACTTTTTCCCAATTTTAGGTGACTTGACGCTAATGTTCCCAATTGCATTGGTATAGCCGGTCATATTCCCAAATTGGCGGAAAAAAGCCCTGAAGCAGCACCCTGTACCTTTCCAGATCCCCGATCTTTTGCTGCTTGCGATACTGTTACTGGCTTAACATTCCGGGTGTCACCGGTTCGAGTCTCCGCTAAAGAAAATCCCGGTGCACCAGATATACATTCAACATACACATACGGTAATGACATACGCCCTATTCATGAAAACTCACAATCATAAGCATGTTCTCCAATGTTCGATAACTCTGTAATCTGATGCGATACGCTGGAATCTCGGCAATGTCACTTGTGGCCAAAATCTTTTGAACGTGTGTATGTCAACATCGTATATTCTGAGCATAGTAAAGGGCAAGGAAATCGAACTAGGGAATTGGACCTAGATTTAGGAGGGGAGGGCGATACATTTAGAATATACGGCGATAACATAACACGGTTGCAAAGTCCGCTATCGGTAATATCAACAAAGCTCTCGTAACAACATGCCCTGAAGATAGAAACATGAGGTCAAGCGAACTATCATGAATTAAACGTTCATTCGTGAATTTAGAAGTAATGTCAAACACCAAATAATACAATATGGTCTATTTAATATATATCATAGTGTTTACGTATATACATCGCGGTCTATGTTATTACACACACCGACCGGGTTAGGATATACCGAGTTATAGATAAGAATACCACCATCCACATACAGCTAATCGTGTGTTAATGGATGTGAAGGATGCTATAGTTAACTAGGCACATGGTCCTGTCAATGCCGATTAATGAGCAACTAGACCCATGCTCATCTGATAGCAATATATAGAACAACGGGGTTTGTTTTATAGGCAACATTGAATCGACTTTGTGAAGAAACCACTAAAATCCTACTTATTTTCAACAACATCCTCCTAATAATCATAATCATCATCATAGTCATCCTTATCAACATCACCGTGTGCATTCTCACCACCCCGCCATTATCATCATCATAATCATCATCATCGTTGCCATTATCTTCATCAACATCATCATCATTCTCTTCTTTGTCATCATCATTGTCTTAATCATCTTCACAACCACCACCCCCAGCACAATCATCATCAATCATCATCACATATCTTTTTCATCGGTATCATCAACAACATGAGTATCATCATCTTCATGATGAGCCGCACATGCAACAGAAGCACCGGCAGCACAGGATTATCATCATCTTCATGATGAGCCGCACATGCAACAGAAGCACCGGCAGCACAGGATTATCATCATCTTCATGATGAGCCGCACATGCAACAGAAGCACCGGCAGCACAGGATTATCATCATCTTCATGATGAGCCGCACATGCAACAGAAGCACCGGCAGCACAGGATTATCATCATCTTCATGATGAGCCGCACATGCAACAGAAGCACCAGCAGCACAGGATTATCATCATCTTCATGATGAGCCGCACATGCAACAGAAGCACCAGCAGCACAGGATTATCATCATCTTCATGATGAGCCGCACATGCAACAGAAGCACCAGCAGCACAGGATTATCATCATCTTCATGATGAGCCGCACATGCAACAGAAGCACCAGCAGCACAGGATTATCATCATCTTCATGATGAGCCGCACATGCAACAGAAGTACCAGCAGCACAGTATTATCATCATCTTCATGATGAGCCGCACATGCAACAGAAGCATCAGCAGCACAGTATTGTTCCTGAGCGTAAGTTTCTTAAACAAGATAATCCATCTACCAGAGATATAATATTATTTTCTTCAGCCTCACGTAATCACCATGTTCGAACACATCCTTACATTTCTCTTAATGACCAATCAACCCTATTGCAAACATATCTCAGTCTTGCGTGCGCTTTGATCATTTACGACGGATTTTCTTGACGTTAATTCAATAATATTGACATCTATGGACATTTAGATCAATTACTAGACATACAAGCGCATTCTCTCATGTTGAACAGTTTCTTAATGCAGAGGAGCAAAATAATATCAAGAATCATAGCAGAATATTCAATTCACAATATACAATGTACAACCGACCTGTTTAATAAATAATTAACGCTATAGGACACCACAAATTACTTAAACTTTCAGGTTCGTACATAAGACAGTTATATATTTATTTATTGTACATAAACATGTGTACGAGTATAAAACTACTTTAAATATTAATAACACAACAATCCAAATCATACTAGGTGATTGTGAACGTATACAATACGTTCGTTGCATGACGTATGTTAATAAGCTAATTAGTTATCAGTTGTTTACTACTTACTGTCTAACTTTCCAGAGGGTGAAATACCAGTATTTAAATTATTGATGATAATTAACTACAAAGTTTATTTCCATATACATTTATTGAAATATTCGTTGCTGAAATATAATGGCAACACGCTATACTGTCTACTATACTATTTACTGTTGGTTAAATTAATTGATGTCGATATGCTTGTATGTATTTATTAGGCGAGAGTATTTTGATTTCTTGGTTCTCGGATCCGCCGACCCGATTTTTTCCAAAAAGCAAAAAAAAGAACAACATTTAGAATGTAACCGATATTGTCAAAATGACCTTGTGAAAGGGTTTCAACCTGTTACACGGAATGCCAAAAAAAGGTCATGGTTATCATGTAGTGATTAAGTTAATGTTGTGTAATATGATTTTTGTTAGTAATAAAGCATTAAGATTTTAATATGACTGTCCATTTGTGAAATTCTAGTCATTAATTTACTAAATTTTGTGTTGTTTTTTATTTTTATTTATAAATTTTTTTCCTCGTTCAACCGGACACTTTTCCAAAAATGTCCGAGAACCAAGAAATTAAAAAGCTCTGGCCTTATGTTACCATATTGTTGTTTATCATACATAAATATGTCTTTTGGTGTGATTTTAAGAGTATTTACAGCTCTGTTTGTACATTAATGCATGACTCGGTTAAGTGATATTGTGTATGTTTTTTTTTAAATATTTATGTATAGTGGTATCTGTACATGTATAAACACTATCGAAACCTGTACGTATCGATAGATGATCACTGACGAGATCGTATGACAAAACAAATCACAACATAATCTAATAATTATATTCAATGCACGTTATTAATAATACATAAACACCTACCGACGGCGGCAAGTATGCTTTATGCATAACTGCTCACGACCAGCTGCCACTCGTGTGATTTCAGAAATCCCAATAATCCAGCAGTGTCACTCAATACCAAACCTCTCGCATACACACGCTTTGTTACGATTATACACACACTGACACACTTCCCGAAAAACAACAACAATAGCCACGAGGACTCAACAATAAGTTTCCGCTATGTCTCCGCTGTAGAACTACAACTACCCTAGCCCCGAGCGGTTTTTCAATGAGTTACACATTTACACAGATCGCTATGTGATTTGGCAGACTTATCCCAAAGTTACTTCATTCAACACAATCCGCTATGTATCCAGTATTACTATCCTATTCGTAGCCCCGAGCGGTTTTCTATGAGTTACTCAACTACATGTACACAGATCGCCATGTCGTTTCGCAGACTTATCCCCAAGTTCGTGTAATTACTTCCTCCAACCGGAAGAGTTATGGAAGGCATGGTCGGTCGATGAAGCTTTCGCCATTGTTAAATCCCCTGATACTTCGCAGAAAACGCATAGATCGCCGGTATCTTGTCAGAAGATATTTTCAGACCACTGCAATCCAATATCCAATTTCCAACAGCTTGCTGAGGCTCTACATGAATGTTTATCAGACGGCAGCATCGGCAAAATAAGGTATTTGAAATGGTGTACAGTATAATGCTTCAATTATTTAAACGTGTACAGCGTTAAACAGCAGTCCATTTAAATACTTTATGTGCCAGTAACAAATCTGTGTTACTTACAGCCTCTTGTAATTGATTAACACCACTGTTGTACTCGCAATAACTATCAATACGGCAAGCACGCTCAATTCCGAAGCCAACTTTCCGCTTAATTTTAACTAGAACGAATCGATTTATACTGGCCGATAATAAAGCATGGTGTTTAACTTAAACACCAATAATTACAGTGTAAACAATAGGCCTCCACAACAGTACATTAAATGGCACATTTAATTACAAACGAAAGTCAATTACTTAACGTGAATTTGAAAGTTTATATATACATACGCGACTCACTGGAATCCCATAAGTTCACAACTACAATTCCGTGTTGGTCACACACCAAAATCAAAACCAAAGTCACTTCAGCGTATTTCTTTACATTAAATGAATCATCAATTATAACACTAAAAAAATAATCGAGTAAAACGTTACTCCACTAATCCACGATGACCTGTATATACGGACTAGTTAAACATTGTAAACACTCATATCGTTCGGTATATCCCGTTCTTATCTGCGTATACACTTGACATTCAGATCATTAACGGTTTGTTCTCACATGACGCCTTCTTTTGTCTCACGGCTTTTCAAACGAAATCTATTAATCACTTTATTCATAACTAGAATTAGTCATTCGACACTTTATGAGCTACTTATTTTAAATGATTATTGAAGTATTGTTTGTTCACCAATAAGTTGTTCGGGAATTTGATAGTATTAAATCATTCAATGCAATCCTGCGATAACAAACTATATTGTATGCTCATCAGTTAATCAATTCCATTCTGTTTCATCACGTGTAGTAACGATAAATTCGTTAGCGGCGCAAATCACTACCGGCAGTCTTTGTTTGCTGTTGACTTTACACAATCCCTTATAGTGATGAAGGCCGACGATTTAAAACAAATACAAGATTCCGTTTATTGAGTCTAGATTGAACAATTGCACATAAAATTCTCCAATTTGTTCTGTCCCAATCAGTTTTCGTCTGTGCTCCTAATGTAATCTAACTATTGGTAATTCGTCATACTACCCTTGCCAGATAACGACTCGAGAGCCACATATCAAATTCCTATTGCGTCGTGCTCACACTGTAACTATACTAAACCAGAGCGCATTCCTAAATTTGAGACTCATTCAAAGTTAAAAACAGCATGTGTCACCCCATTAGGCTAAATTCTAGAACAAATCTGTTTTATACAAGCGCAAACTGCACAGAAATCCCTACCATTGACTCACACTACACAAAAGAAGTCAAATAAAGGAAGGATTTCGTTTAAATGCCCCATGTGCTATCAGGCGCGTCGCGCAGTATTAAACATTGGGGCGGCGGACTGCTTATGCGTATAAGGAAGGATTAAGTCATGTATGTTTTATAAGTAAGAACATCAATGTCGCCATTTCTATGCGTTTAAAATAAGTTATTATCAAGCATATTATAAATTACACTCTGAAATTCAACAACAGGTACTCGTATGGGCTAATAACGACACAAAAAATGTAAAACAAAAAATGTGTATCGGTGCGTCTGAAAATCCGGCTTGTCGAATAGTTCGGTGTCTTTGGTCGTTTCGGTAAACTCGCCGAATCTCTTCTTCACATACTCTGTCAGACTGGCCTGCCTGCCAGCGCAGTGGTTGTCACACACACTTCTCACCTAAGCAACACATGTTCAATTCCCGACCGGCGCATGTGAGTTTGGTTGTTGGGCATGTTAGTGGCCTTTTGGTACTCCGGTTATTCTCTCTCCCACATACACAATACAAGACCGCACCAAAATTACTAAATATTTCAGTAAAACTACAATAGCTGGAAATTGCAGATATGATTCCGAACTGAAAACTAACGATATTTCTCTAAAAGGGGTCTAATAATGAATAAATGATGTAGCGGCGAGGGGACACACCCGGTTTCTACAGTCCACATTATAATGAGGCTTCGGTGCTGAATGCCCTCCTACACACATGCATATATACGTTTGCCGCAACTTTTTTTCTTTGCATCGGATATATTAAGTGCGTAGATTAGTGTAACAAAATTTGATTCTTTCTCTGGCGTTGAACGAACGTATTTCGTGTGACGTTAATTAAATGGACTTGGGAAATGTAAAAGCATGATGTTAAATAGGAATCTTCAAATTTAGATGTTCTCAAAGAAATGGCTAACATGTTCTGCTCTGTTAGCCCACATGTACTAGTATGTCTAGGTGTAAACACATATTATTTTTTAAATGTATTACTGTCAACATTTAGTTAATATACTGGTAGCTAATCGCCCTTGTTGGTCACGTAACTGGTAGATACATGTAATAGATAATTGCGTGTGCCAATTAAGGATAGTAAAGCCGTAAATTTCAGGACACTGTAGTGGTCACGTTCGCTTTGGAAACTGAGTGTTATTACTATCATTTTGCCGCCCCAATGCATTTGCGCGAAATTAATTCAAATATTTTATAAAAAAACAACAGCGCCGCCCCTGCCGCCCCAGCCGCGACGCCACTGGCTATTGAACCATTTCAATATCTGTAATTTCAAAAAGAGCAAGGTGTCAGCCCTTAAATTCATAATAACGTCTATTAGTAGTCTGTAAAGCTGTACCATAAAGTAATCCCTTTATTTGATCATAAAACAGGAACAAAGAATTTAACACAATCGAACATTTACTATTTTTAAATCACACACAAGGTCGCTTTGTCCCAGTCATTAACAAAACTGGCGCTGTTTGTGACCCAGACGTTACACTTTGCCGCGCAATTTGCATAGCAACCGATATTGCAAAGTCTTTGTTTAGCTTATCATGCTACGGTTTGCACCAGGGTCATGTTACCCGGTTTCGGTTTATTTCATTTGTTTGAGTACAAGGGGTCGAACATTTGGGAATGGCTGATGATTTTTTGTGTATTTAAACCCAAACAGTTGTGCGGTTATCATATTGCATTAACGTATGAAATAATTATATGAATTTATTATAATCGTCGTCGTCATCATCATCATCATCATCATCATCAACAACAACATCATCGTTGTCGTCGTCGTCATCGTCGTCGTCGTCCCATTATCAATTTCTAATTATTTTCAGCATCATCATCACCACCACCACCATCATCATTATCATCACCACTATTATATTCGTTCATCCCCATCATCAAATTTAACACCATCATCAGAATTGAACGACATTTAAACCATGGTATAGTTTATATCTACATTCAAATCAGAATATTATTTTAAAATATATTTCAATTGGCTCATTGACATCTTCTGTATTAGTTTTCGCCACACTTTGAAAAACAATTTCACATTTCACGAACAAAACGCCTGCATGCACTAGTGTACACGGCTGTATTTTCTTTCACAAGAACCTTGCAGTTTAGCAATCATTTTATAGTCTTGATGTGTATAACGATACAAACATTATGTTGCAAGTATTGAAAAAATTACCTCAGTTATGCAATTTTTATTACCTCGTTGTGTTATTACATACGTGTACATAGTGAAATCTGTATAATTATTGAATAATTATCAACATTCCTCACACAAATTATTATATATTTCTTATATCTGGAAAATGCCATTAACATTGCTTGATGCTTGTAATGCTTGTATTATGGGCCGGAGGCCTTATATTACAAAATAAACGAATTGAAAATTGAATTTCATGTAAACTCTACCAACTGGCTTGCTACATTGCGCAACAACACGCCGTCTCATTGTCCTCTTTGTGTAACAAATCAAGCATCAGACAGCTGCAGCAGTGCATTTTATCCTGTTATTTATTTTGTTTGAGAAATAATGTGCATTTATGAAACCGATATGGGATACCAATAATAAAAGGTGAATCTAATGCATTTTAAAATCGAACTGCATCCACTGTTAGGAAAACGATATTTCACTTAATAATTTATTACAATAAAAGAAAATGGCCAGTCTCATTCAAACAGAGCAATATTGTATTAATATATTATTTCAGGAAGCACTTCCGGCGTGTAACAGACGGATTTGTTCTCATTCTAATGATATTGCATTAAAGGGACTTTGTCGTCGAAAAGGGCCCCAATGGGGGGCAATTTCTTAACAAAATCTGAAATTTAGATATTAATACTGGCATATAATAACGGTTAAAACAGGGTATATATAATCGGAACAGAGTTTACGCCTTCTGAGATAAAAATCAATGTATAATATGTGTTTTGTTTGTTTGGCCCTTTTCCTGTTTACATTTTGACGTCAGAATTAGGAGCATTTTATATAACCATAGTTTACAAAACTACTCCTTACCAAGCATGATAGCGCAGTTGGTTAAAGCGCTGTCTACTGTCATTTCTTCGTATTGCTCCTAAGTCGTGAGTTCGATACCCTCTCGGTATTTTAATTTTTTCAGACTTTTTTGCTAATTTGTTTTTATCAAATATCTTATTGTGTATTATTTTGTTTTATCTATTTAATGCGCATGTCTAAATATAGCGCATTACTATCATATAAAATAATTTATAGTGCAATAGGAAGACAATTTTTCGTTGACATAGTCCCTTTAAGTCAGTCAATTAGAAAGTTAACTCCACCTCCATTACCATTCATGGTACAAAAATAAGTACATGTACATAATATAGGTTTACAATATTCTCAGAATATATCCGTCCGACTGACCGTCTTTCCACCCGTACATCCATGTATCCATTGAACTAAGAACTATATATTAATATCATTTGAATAGTAGTCTCGGTTTCGACAAAGTTCGAGACTCATCATTTGATAAGTAAATCATTAACGTAGCTGTACGATTATAATAATCGTGCCAGGTTATAGAATTGTAAATTAAACACTTCTCAAATACTGTTCTGTCCTTTTTACATGTTTATGGTAATTTGAAATGCAGCATATAGACTGAACGCAATACGTTAAACTGAAAAAGTAATTTTATCGACTGACAGTTCAGCATCTTATGTAGGACTCGACTTTATACCCGGTTAGTTCTTTGATTAACGCAGTAAAGTTGCTAGAAATGAGTTACACTATATAAACAACTTCAAAGCACCAACACTCATGGGACAACAATCTTAGGGCATATCAGTTCCTTGTTAATCAATTTTTAATTTGGAGCGGGTTCTTCATCAATGACTAGATTTTAATTGTCGTTCAAGGGTTGATCGTATCACATGATGAAAGCGTTCCTGGCCTAGAGAAATCATGAATAAATCATAGACGCAGTTGATTGACCAAGCGCAGTGTTCAACAACATTGTGTGTATCGATAAAGACGCAGTTGATTGACCAAGCGCAGTGTTCAACAAAATTGTGTGTATGGATAAAGACGCAGTTGAATGACCAAGCGCAGTGTTCAACAACATTGTGTGTATGGATAAAGACGCAGTTGATTGACCAAGCGCAGTGTTCAACAAAATTGTGTGTATGGATAAAGACGCAGTTGAATGACCAAGCGCAGTGTTCAACAACATTGTGTGTATGGATAAAGACGCAGTTGATTGACCAAGCGCAGTGTTCAACAAAATTGTGTGTATGGATAAAGACGCAGTTGAATGACCAAGCGCAGTGTTCAACAACATTGTGTGTATGGATAAAGACGCAGTTGATTGACCAAGCGCAGTGTTCAACAACATTGTGTGTATGGATAAAGACGCAGTTGATTGACCAAGCGCAGTGTTCAACAAAATTGTGTGTATGGATAAAGACGCAGTTGAATGACCAAGCGCAGTGTTCAACAAAATTGTGTGTATGGATAAAGACGCAGTTGAATGACCAAGCGCAGTGTTCAACAACATTGTGTGTATGGATAAAGACGCAGTTGATTGACCAAGCGCAGTGTTCAACAAAATTGTGTGTATGGATAAAGACGCAGTTGAATGACCAAGCGCAGTGTTCAACAAAATTGTGTGTATGGATAAAGACGCAGTTGAATGACCAAGCGCAGTGTCCAACAACATTGTGTGTATGGATAAAGACATGTCCGGGCTCCCGTACTTCGAATTACATGCCGAAAAAGGACACTTTTCAATCCGAAATCGTTACATTTTCACACAATGACTTACCGATGAAGCACAACAGTGTTTAGCTTGATTGAAAGTGTTCAAATTGTTGATTTATCCAACGACGAAATAAACACTGTTTGGTGTAAACTTCGCTTTAGTGTTCACATTTAACACTGTAAATAACTTGCATCGTGCATGGCGTACATGTATTATATACCTATTTAATATACTGGTAATTGCTATTTCTTATATATCTTATATATCTTAGATATCTTAGCAATTGTACAGCTAATTTTGCTGTTCAATATTGATATTTAGTGAAATAACGGAAATATATCTATACCACTCAGTAACTAACATAGAAAATACCAACTGCCTAAATTTTACGGTTCCCATCTTTTAGATTGTGAATACGTTTTAAACATAATTATAGCACAATTTTGATATCACAGCTATAAATGTCGTGAAAAAATGTATCGTTTTCTAGGAGATAATGCGAGATAATCACAGACACTTCCTTGCCGTCATATCGTGCGAGTCGAATCCATAGACACAATCTCTTTGCCAGAAAAAATCACCTTAGATGAATTGACCGTCATTGGAACAGATTACAGCCTGTGAAAGGAAGTATCTTTGGTAATTTGTGTGAAATCGAAGATGAAATCCACTTGCTCAGGATTTATGGGAATCGAACACGCGCAAAGATAATCATTATTTAGAAAACTCGTATTTTCTTGTGGAATGGCGATTTTATCAGTATTATTTAGCTTCTATAGCATACGTGGTATTGGCGGTATTGGACGTACACAAGTCAGAGCGTACATGCATATCAAAACGAATTCAGACACTGATATACTTTCCAATAAATCTCATTCGAGGCTACATAAGCAAGCGTGTGCTAGTTAAATTAATTTGGAAAATCATAAAAAATCTATTTTGATATGTATGTTTGACATAAAATGTTTCAGAACTAAACATTAAACATAATTTCTTAAACCAAACGAACACATATATATGTTTATTTTTAATCACATGCAAGTCTTCTTTCCACACACACACTGTAATTATTATTCTCTCGTCTTTAAAGAAAGTCTCTATATTCGATAAAAATACATCCAAATAAATACTCCTTCCTTGTAATTGCTGACACAGAAAGAACCAATTCCATCTTATTTACAGCATTAAGCAGCAGTAAACACGTAAAAGAAATATCTGATTGTGAAACTTAACTATGTATCAGTATATATTTTCTTACTAACAACATAATTACAACACTTCAGCAGAGAGGCTTGTTAGGACTTGACATGTAGTACGTTATGCTGTCAGTGGCTTGCTTTATTACACCGGCAGCCGTAATTCGTCTCCGTGACGAAATATGGGCTCTAAATCTCGCAGACTAATGCCAGTTGTTTGGTGCGATAATTGTTAAACACCGTGATTATGTTTTCGAGACCAACACGAACAGAACTGTTTCCAAATTTATTAGCATATCTCCTTTGCCATTCTGTCTTTATTTGCACCATTTTAAAGCAAATAAAACTAACTAAATGTGTATTGCGGTGATGTAGTACATTCATTGACTATCAAATAGGACCTCACAGTTTAGTTTCACTAAAACATCTCAAATGTTAAAAATACGTAGGGAATCATAGTAATTACCATAACACAATTATTACTGGCCTATACCAATGCCACTGATCCAATGCCCAATGTCTTATGCTAAGTCTCTGGTCAGCATAGACCCCGAAACTCACCATGTTCCCGTATTTTTCAAGGTGCCCTATTTTAAGGAATGCATGTAAACCGTTGCGTTGCATTTGTTTATAATTCCAGCTATCTTAGAGCAGTTAATTTCCATACAAAAGACAGATTGTCAACAAAGTGATGTTAGAAATACTTGAGTACTTTATAACGAATCCAACAGAACAAACGGTAAGCTATTGATTGATTTTGTTAAAGCACGTCTTCCGCTTGTGTTCTACGTTTCTACCTACATATATCTTGAAAACAGTTCATCTCTTCACAGGTTGCCGAGATGGTGATGGCTCGCAATCGGATAATCAGTTAGCCACAGTAACATTGTTGTCTAATGTTGCCAGTAATTACCATTAAAGTTTTTGCCTTGTCAAGACCTGGCACAATAACAGAAAACCGAAAGGCGGCTGTAGACAAACGTCATGAAATACCGTAATGTCGAAGACCAAATTTAAAAATTCGCTTGCCTATTTTGAGTGAGGAATTGAATCGAAATTCTTTACAATGGTGTTGTTATTCGACATATACGTTATATACGTTTTGATAGGTTGTAGTTTTATCTGAGGTGATGTTCCAGGTTTACAACTACATTTCTTTATTCGTTTGTTTGTAGTGTTTTGACAGTCAGTTCAAGTTTTGTTTGAGGTGGAGCCACTTGGTTCGAAGAGGGAACGGATTAGTTAAGGAGGAGGCGTAATGTCATTGTTGCTGTATTTAGTTTTGGCCAATTAAAACACTGATTTAGAAACGTTAGAAACATGTACAAGTAATTTTGTTAATAATATGAAGTACATTATTTTAATGAATATGGTAATATGGTTTAACTTTACTTGTTACAAATGTATGCTATTTGAAAACAAACTGCGTGTATAATACTTATCGTTTTTAATGATAAATGTTAAGATAAGTTTTATGGATGTAAACGAGTAACAACAATTGCTTGTGTTTTCTATTTATAATACTTATCCTTTTTAATGGTAAAAGTTCAAATAAATTGTATGGATGTCTAAGAAAATGCATTTCTCTTTCAGTCGAAAATAGATATGTTGAAACAATAGACATGAACCTGAAACATCAATTATCAATGCATGCAATTAGAATAAAGTCTTCACCATACTCATTTTTAATTTGTAAAATATTTTTATATCAAAAATAGCAAGAATTAGCACTTTGCACCATGGTTAATGAATGATAACAAATCAAAAGACTGAAAAATGTATATCCGATAAATGTTAATCATAAACTATTTTCAACATACTTTCATCTACAATCTGATTACGTTTACAGACCAGGTAAAGGGTATTCTGAGTGGTATTAAATTGAATCCATATTTTTGCGGGGATGATTATTACTCTCTAGGAAACATAGAACAAAGTTAGTTATCTATGAACATGTTTTGATAAACATGTTACATGTCTTTGAAAACTGAGTGAAGTGTTGAATTTTGGGCGGGCCTGAAGAAGAAGATGGCTTTATATCTTATAGATATTTAATCCATCATACGTAAGAAAAGTCTGTACACCTTGACTGGAAGGCGTGGAAGTGATTACATAACATTTGGAGCATCTCAACATTTCTAATATTTTAATCACCTTTACATTTATGTTAGTACGTGCACTATATTTATTGTTAATATTCCGTACAGTTTATATGCATTAACATTGGGCAACATTACGTATTCGGCAGCGCATTTGCAATGTAGGGAATGGATATCGTTTCAAAGTTAAAATAATCTTTATAAATTATCTGAAATCTCTAATCTTCTTACTTAAACTGAACACTCGAGCATTTATTTGAAATTTAAAAAAAAAGAATTAAAAAAAGTTGTACTACCGTGAAGATGTGGCGTTCGCTAACGTCAGTGGGCGATGTTGACGTCAATATTCGTCAGCACGTATTATTTTATCATTTTTCGTCTTCTTAGCTTTTCGAGTGCACAATACCGAGTCCACACTGCTACAAAAAGGACACCATCAGTGCAAACACTGGTACCGTATAGTCAGCGGTTTACGTACAGAGACGTTGCGATGACCATGTCACCAACCGTTACGGACGTTACTGACGTCGTTTGATATTGTTAGAACTACGATATACCTATTGGACAGTACACAATTGACCTTGATAACGTCTTTAAATGTTCTGTAGTAGTACACTATTTAACAGCATACCATACAAAATAGTAACAAGAAACAATTATGCTAAAATATTTAACAGTAACACACTGTCATTTTATAAACATATTACAGTTCCAAGAGTAAAACGTTCAGAGATCAAATACTTCTCCAAAGAACATATTTTCACTCCACTAAACGCAAATTACAGCAAATCTTTAACTCCCCTTTGATACTAATAAATTCAAAAGGTTGATACCTTTCACTAAAACATCCAATTAACATCTGACTCGCTCTTAATCTCGCTGTTCGTACCTTCAAAAACAATTAATCACCGTATCATCGTTACAGAGACTTCATTTTTAGCGATTTTCACATCATCTGCGAATCATGTTCCGCTAAAGAAGACGCTAGCTTATCTTTCAACGACTAGAGCTACAAGGGGATTTGGTAATAGCTATTAGCAAAACGCAGGTAAATACACAAAATGTCTGTTGAAATTCATTTCCTGTGGGAAGAGAATTCCTCTCATTTTAAGGATTTCTAAACACCGAGAAAGAAGTATATTTAATGGACGTTAAAGGGGAGTATAAAATATAATGATTTTAAATATTCCTTAGCTAGACATTTCTCTGAATGAATATTTACTGAATTAAAACTGCAGAAAAAAATGTTCTTCTGTAATTAAAATTGAATTTAATTAAAAACTACATTTTTTTTAAATAAAAATGGAACTGAAATTCATGCCAATCATTAATAACGAGGTTTAAGAGCAATGCAAATGTTTCTACAAATAAATGCACTTATATTATTATCTGTTTCTTGTCGAAGAATGTGATAGAAAAAAAGGCAATAATGTGTTATTTTACAGTGCATTACTATCAGCTTGCGCTTTAGCTAGCAACGGTTACCTCCCTTGACTAAAAAAAAACACTTAAGTACGGAAGGGTAAAAAAGGTGATAACGCTCCATAATTATTTTGTTACTATGTCATTATAATAATCACGATAACAGTTGAAATGCCGTATACTTTGCAAACGTGTTTCAAACTCAGTTTTGTCACCAACATAATAATAATAATAATAATAGTAATAATAATAATAATAATAATAATAATAATAATAATAAATAATAATAATACAATTAATTATATAAATATATTATAATATTATTATAATTATAAAAATTATATTTGTAATAATTATACTAGTAAAACAATGTTAAAATAATAATAACGAATAAGAAGCTTAAACTAAATATTCAAAGTATTAATGATACATGTATGTATGAACACACACTAATTACAATAGAAATTATTACAACTAAAATACCTTCCAAAATATTTCAGACCAGTTCAAATTAGTACCTTCCAAAATGAGTGCTTGATTGCCCTGAATTAAATCAACATATTTGACATGATAGTGACTCAAAAATGTGCATGATTTTGTCTTCATGTGATTGAGGCATTTTAAGTGTCATCAAGCAAATTAGCAAATTGTCATTAATATCAGGCAAGTTTTCAATACATAATCATCAACACCAGCGTTCATTTTATGCCTGTTACATAATATATATATAATTGTTGCAATGCCCCTTCCCCTATCTAAGAGCCTGGAAATTTCCAAAGCTTTGAAAAGTGCCCCTCCGTGCTCTATAATATTTTCAACGAAGTATTTAAGTATCAAGCTGGGCTGAGTTGCATTTTTTTAATGGCCAATTAAGCTAACAGCCGTTAAATTAAGACTGAATTATTTACGTTAATATATATATATATATATGTTTGTTTGATAAACAAGTTGCTTGTAGTATTTGCTTTATTTAAATCTTAAGTTAGCGGGCTGTTATAGCTTAATTGGCCATTAAAGTTTTGAGCAACTGAGTCCAGAGCAATGAAACTTAAACGAAAATTGAAATCTAATGCAAGTAAATTAAAGGCCACACGAGACACCAAACCGTTTATCACTGTCACGAGTTTATATGCAATAAGTTTTGACAGATTATTATAAATTTGTGTAATATCCTTGGAACAAAATGACATAAAATGCCTTATGAGTAATTATCAATACTCACAACTCGACGTGAATCTCAGCAGAGTATAAACTAAACGTCTGCTATAATAATCCACCCAGTGATTTAAACTAATTAAATATCACCACGAAATTATTATTCTAATGCTTTCTTAATTCTGCACTTCATATACAAACTGAAATTAAAATTCCATTAACGCTTCTAAAAAGTCTTACAAACTCTATTACATTGTTCTTATGTAAATCGTATGTCTTCAGTTGCGATCACTATTTCTTGAGAAAAAACACATGTAGAACTATCTACGGTAATTGTGCAATGCACACTAAAGCACGATTGGTACAAACAGAAGCGTTAAGACAAATATTGACGCTGATCTCTTAACACTTGCAAAAATAAAACATTATGATCCACGACGCGTACTAAAACACAACCTGTACAATCGCCAGAAAAATACGGAGAAATCTACCGTTATCCCTTTCGTTTACAACCGCTGTGAGCCCATAGTCTGTTGTAGCCTCGATAAATTCCAACTGCCCTGCGACAGTGTTTCCTGAGAAATGCATTGCGCATGACTACAAAGGATCGATACAAAGACTGATCGGTTATGATTAACGAGACCCTGCCACATTTATAATAATTGATATTTATTGTAACCTTATCTGCGTTATGTCTTTGTCACTATACGGAATTAGGAATACGATATACAGCATTTTCTAGGGAAGAACGAGACAAGAAACTAATCTGACAATGAAATTGATTTCCTTCGAGATTATGATGAAGAAGATGAGGATGGTTATGGTGGCGGTAAATATGATGTTTATAATGAAGAGGATGTTTATATTGATGAAACTGATTATGAATGGAATAGTGATGATGATGATGATGATGAATACGATGGTGACGATGATAACGACGAGGGTGACGTTGGTGTCGATGATGATGATGATGATAATGATTGATGATGATGATGATGATGATGTATAATTGATGATGATGACAATGATAAAATAACACTTAAAAGTTATATCGATGTCGACAATAATTACAGTGAAAATATGAAAGTGATAATGTTGACGATGACTATACTGTCTACAATATTTAGTGTTAATGAACGTGGAAGATGGTAAATTCAATAAGAAAACTGATTACATGTATCAAACAAAAATAAATGAAAATAACCGCAAAGCTATATGATATGTTTCGTGACATGTAACTTACCTTTAGTTTATACATTTTTTTTCCACATTTACACTTGGATCTATCCAGAGAAAATCTTACGGATAACAACTTTTCAGTGATATGACTTTATTTACGAAAGAGAACTCAATTAAATTGCACACTTACGGGGTTTGTCAATTCCGCATAAAACTAATATTTTTCCTGTTCAATCAACAAAAGAAGTAATTAGCTAACTGGTGAAAGTCTCTAGCTCTAAAATCGATTTGCAAACAAATTAAAAAATACCACGCGGTTTCTTTTTGTGAGCTATTTACCTACCTTACATCGAGTAAGAACTCATTGTATGAACAAATATGTAAAACGGACCAAGAAAGTTAGCTAAATAATGCGCAGCAATGTTATTAGAAATTCAATACTACCAAATAGAAACGCTCTCGATCAATTAATGTAAATTGGATTGAAATTTAATCCACCTTTCCCTTTACGTCATGGGAAAGTCAAATTATAATGAATATTAAATGGGGTTGTCATTACTAGACACGGGTACAGCAATGAAAGCAACACACTGTTACAGGAACTACGATAACCGAGGTATTTTGATACCCATTCAGGTAATTTATTTCACAGTCGTACATGTACATCCGTGCAAATGGTATAGGCACACATCTTTAACTTACAGTTTACAAAACTCAATTCACAAACTTTTACGAGCATACGGATATGTATACCTGTTACAAAAAAACATTTACACATTTCTATGAACTTCTGTTTACAACGCAAGATCCATACTACTACAAGCTTACTGTTCACAAAAAATATGGATCAAAGAGCGATCTAATGACATCGAACAAAATAAGCATTGTTCACAAAACATTATGCCAACCTGTTATTGTATATTATTATAACTGATAATTCACAAAACAAAAGATACATATTCTTTCGTTTCTAAAATAAACAATCAAAATAGCACTCTAGTCTTCAAAAGTTTACAATTAAAGATGTTGAACAAAAACGAAACATTCGCGTTTCTGTGGTATAATTGTTTGCATCCATTAAAAACATACACGAACAAACAACTAATAATCGTGATAAAACACTCTATAAACTGGTTATACTTGTTAAGAATAGTATGTATATAATAGTATAATAACGACTTTTGTGGAAATTCCTCTGTCTTCCTTAATGCGATCGAACTTTTTCATAATGGAAACAACACTCACCTTGGACTAAACACGTTTATTTAAACTTCACCTACAATAAATAATGCATACCTTGAGAAATCATCGATATATAGTACAACGTATTCTCTGACAATATAAGCAAACGTCAGTTACCTAACTTGCATTAGTTAACTGAAGCATTTAATCCCGAAAGGGTCGTGAATTTAGAACGGTAAACATTTGCGAGAAATGACATTTACTTTGGCAGTTCTGCTGTGACTTTATGCCACGTGAGTTGTATCATCTAGACAGTTAAACATATTTATGTCCGAAATGCCTTATTATCCGAATAATATACTACAGCGCGGCAACGTTTATGCGTCCTTAGGGACGGTTCCAGGCGGGTTTCGTTGCCAGGCAACTTGTTTCTTTGCGATAGTTTAACAGCTGCGTATGTAAGGTTAAATAAATGGGTTTGACTTAATCATCAACATGGGACTTACAGACAAATGTGCAATATACGGATAAAACAATGATGTTCCCCAAATGTGATACTTTCATCTAAAGTTTCTACTCTCTTTTGCCTTCATTGGTTAGCGAGTAATGGTACTCGAGTGAGTCTTGTGGACCCCTATAACCATCAGCACTGAATTATGTCGATATAATAATTATTTGATCCAAATTATGGGTGAATAGCTAGTTTGGTTTTCCAAAAAAATAAACCATAAAAATTTGCAGCAATTCAGGATAAAATTCATTATTATGAAGTTAAATAAACAACTCATAAATCGAATAGTCCAAAAAATGAATATTTTCTAGTGCCGGAACAGAAGTTTCCTGATAGTATATTAAACATTAAAAATGTTAAAATGTATAAAATAATCAAAAGCTCATATTCGGCTAGCTAGCTTGATTTGCCTTCTTCATAAACTTAAACCAATCGAATTCTACAAGCACCTGCCGTTTTCCCTCGCTTTCATTGCTTCAAATATTCAATCCTTCAAAGCTTATTTCAGTGCACTTCTCACCTCTTGATCTCATTATTTTCTCCGATGGTCATTATCTTTAATTATCTCGCACAAATCTCGCCAAAACGGAAAATTTATGACAAAAACAATAAATTTTGACTTGGGTCTGTATACTTGCGGAAGTTCAAACGCCTACGCTAATCAATGGCCTATGCTTATCAGCGGATTCGGATATACCTTTTTGACTTGTTTAGGGTTAATTTATCATCTGCTAAGGCGAGTAGATGTTTAGTCTGCATTGTGGATTCGCATGAGCTGTTTGACAACTAGAAAATATATGATTTGTGAACGGAACATTTAGCATAATGACGGTTATGAATGTGTTGCAACTAATGAATACAAGTTTTTAATTGTTGTCTTACGACACCGGCTACGACGCCTATGAGTATGCAATAAATCAAAGACGATAAAGACGATGAGGATGATAATGTTGGTTGATAATACGATGTTTAAATTGATGGTGATCATTATAAAATTGGTATATATATTCAAAAGATAGTAAGTATGATCATAAGGTAAATGATTATGATTGAATACTGGAAAAAAGGTAACAGAAAAACATAATCGATTGAAAGTCTTTAAAGTTTAATATGATACAGCAATGACAACGCTGAGAAAGAAATTTTTGCAGTATTTTAAAACTAAAAAAACACCTGTTATCGATTCTTATCTTGACATTTTAAACCAGACGTCGCAAATAAGAACATTATCTTGTGCATGACAATGAAATATCTCGTCCAATACATGCAATGTGATAATTAATATTATTCATGTCATGGCATTATATTGTAATCAAATTGCGGAATAGCGATAGTGTTTCTAAATAAATGCCTTAATTATTACGCTTTTTTGGAAACAGATATTGAACCGGAATTAGGGCTGTCTAGCGATAAAAAGTGATTCATGTGGAGATATAATTAAACGATTATGTCTTTCTTATGCGAACGATTTTCGCTTAAATCAGTATCTGAACCATGTTGATTAATTTAAAGCAACGTCACGCAGGAGATACACGACAGTCCGGTTAGCGCAGCGGTTCTTACACATGGTGTTCGAGTCAAAGGATTTAAAGTTTAACTTAAATATTTTCCCTCACGTTACAAAATGTGTAAGGTGATTTTTAGCCTACGTGTAGCATAATGTATCTGTGAATTACTTCATACGCTCACAGTTAGGTGAACAATAGCTCATACAAAATTTGATTATAAGCACTAAGCACAATGGCATTTTCACATGGTAAAGACAAGAGGTAATTTTAAGGTTACGAATAAGAAATACTTGTGATATGGCTTTAGAGTACGGTCCTTTAAGTAACAATTACTAACGTTCCTTAAATATACAGCTGGAAATTGCAGTGAAGAATGATCTTCTGTAAAATGTCAACATGATGTATAAGCTTACATTAGGACTTGCATATAGAAAAAGGGTTTCAATAGAGCACAGTACGAGGACACGCGCATAAATACTAGTCTACGGATTGTCAAGAACTACTTTGGTCGCATTCATATACTTCGTCTTGACACGAGATTTCAGCCTCACTTTATTTACCCGATACTTTATTCCTCATTAATGTTTTATAACTTAGAAATACTTACATTGCCTAATAAAACCTGTACGACTTTGCAATTAATTTCTCAACAATATCTCTATTTTAGTAACGCTTAATTAAATGCTCAGATTTAAAAAGCGAGTGTTGCATTCTGAGAAGGGATTCATACCTTTCATCTAAAATTTCAAACAACCTACGACCAATCTGAATCTGTGAAAATTCAATGTCTGCATTAGCAGCATCTTCAGTCAATACAGTCTTAGGTTTGTATGCTTATCAGCACATAAGTGACGCTTTTTGGACATTAAATAGTCATTAAGTGTTGGTAAATAGAATGGCGGAGTTGGAACTTCATCTGCCCCGAATCAATTGTTTGTATCATTTTATTGTATGATACATGGTATTCTGCCGTGGTGCTTTAACAAGCATCACATTTATATCTGGATAAAAGAATCCAATGTTCTGTTTCGTATTTAATAAAAAAAAATATGTTTATGAAATTCCTATAATTGAAAATCATATGGCGGTTGGTAGAATCTGACAGATTGTCCAGCATTAATCTAACGCGTTCTGTATATAACGTTATATTAAATCCACTGTGACATGTGTTCCAAACTGTCCCTTATTAATGTTATGGTTGTTTCTGAAACATAATTATGCACCCAACAAAATGCTTTTGCCGTTTCTGCGAACAGACGTACCCACATACGACAATAAGTATACATGTACGATGCAGTTTCGCTGTGAATATCTATCAAATTTTGCTCGCCAAAGTGAAGTTTACCTATGAGTAAATAATCCCAATCAGATCAGGTAAACATGTATATGTATATATATATATATATATATTGTATATATTTTTAAAGCATTTTCCTTTGGTGAAGGCAGTTGAAAAAATATAAGCTTGCGCAGATAAGTCAAAATAGCAGACCTATTGTACCAATGTGTATTTTGCAGCGTGCATTACACAGATCTATACTCTGTTTAAAGAATATGGATCCATCCAAAGTAATCTGCAAATAATAATTATGGTGGAAAAAAATAAGGAACCTTTTAAAATTGTATACTGAGTAAAATGGCATAAACAGAAAAAAATGCAATCAATGTAATGGCCTATATAATATTATGTAATCGTACTTGTAGGAAAGGAAGTAAAATGTTCTAACAAATCAATCAAACAAACAAACTGAAATGATCATGTGCAGGAAAAAGAAAAACCACATTTGTAATATAGAATGTATAAGTATATAATACCCAGAATCATCAGTCTTTGAACATCCCCGTAATCTGTTCGAATCAAAACGTTATAAACTCTTCACAGACGTTTACAAGGAATAAGAACTATTTATCTTTTATATGAGTGCCATTAAAAGGCCATTAAAACAGATAAATGTCATATGAAAGGAAGATTTCTATTTATTCGCTAAGTAATTGCATTAAAATTAAATTTTACGCTCATCGCATTAATCTTTCTGTGCAAGATGGGACTAACCATACAATTATGGAATGGATCCGCGCTTAGATTCTAAAGGATCGATTATGGAACCTTGCAACAATAAATGCAAAACTTTGACTTTTCAAATAGTGATCGTGATTAATTTAAAACCCTTGATTCCCTGAGACATGGAGCTTAAACGAGTCTGCTTCACGCGTACGCTAATGGTCTTTGAAAGAACACAGTTGTATTGTCGCTTACTAACCATACTATATTATATTGCAGAAAAATAATATACTTTACTAAGCAGAATTTGTCTTTTGAGTGTTTTTTCTGACTTACACATGCTCATGTTCCATTTTCTCCATGACCATTGACCCATATAGTCCCAGACGTTTCTGGTACAAAAACCACATTGCAGTTTCAACTGAAATAACGAGTGCGTTAATAATGTTTATGGTCATAAAACCAGACCTCATTAGATATTACATCGGCGCATTAATGTACGAAATACAAATTATTAGATTCTTTTAAATATTGAAATGTATACGTGTAGTAGTTAGGTATGGTCTCGTTGGACCAAGAGAGGTATTCCAGAGCTATGGTATTTGACACGTGGTGGAATTAATGTCAGTAGTAAAATTGTCCTGAAGATAATTAACCACGTTATACAATACATCTGACAAGCGTATCGTGACGTATAGACGCACGACCAATGACAACATCAAAGGTGATAGATCAACGGACATGCGTCGAATCGGACACTGGTATCTGATTCTATATTTTGTTCTTAATTTATATCCAACAGCAGGTTTTACCCTCAAAAGCTAAAATTAAAGTGTCCGCCAATCAATATAAAAAAGAAAGAAGGGTTCACGTGTATCTATGTGCAGTATATCATGTAAAAGCACTGATCCCTCAACTGGCTTCCGGATTCCGCAATGTTATGTAAATATTTCCGGATTAATGGACGCACATTTAAAGATGTATATAAACATACTGGAAACCGAACGCATTTCTGAATGAAAAAGAATTATGTTTGAAAGGTGCCTCCATATCAATCAACAGCAACTGTAGCATTAATTGATGCAAATAAAGCCCGTAGATCAGTAACATTCTGGTGCTCCGGTTTTTATACTCAAATAACTCTTCATTTTTGAAACAGTTGGTGTTATTGCGAAATGGCTGCATGTAAAAAAAAGCAGCTGCAATTAAAACCTTTGTTTACTTGTAGCGTAACTAGTGAGTTAGTTGTAATTTTTACCATATAGAGTAAACTCATTGTTTCAGTCTTTACTATGCAATTCTGGATATACCGGTATAAGCATGCATAAGACAATTAGCGCAAGCAAACAGTGGTTATGCTAGTATAGCATAATATAATCGTCACTTCTGCGGATTTACTTTTGCACCTACATGTGATGCAACACTTTGATAAAGAAAACTATTATCACCTGAGACAGTAAACCTTATTTTAAAACAACACCTTAAATACAAATGCATACCTTTAATAATCTTCGATATCCTCTCATAATGTACCGGTACGTAACGAAACGCCAGTTTCTCAATATGCATTAGTTAACTGAAGCTTATCCCCGAAATAGTCGTAAATTTATAACGGTAAACATTTACGAGAAACGGCATTTACTTTGACAGCCCTTCTGTGACTTTACGCCACGTGAATTGCATCATTAAGACAGTTAAACATGTTTATGTCCGAAATACCTTATTATCCGAATAATATACGAGAACACGGTAACATTTATGCGTCCTTAGGGACGGTTATTGGCAGATTTCGTAGCCAGGCAACTTGTTTCTTGGCGTCAGTTTAACAGCTGCGTATGTAAGGTTAAATTAATGATTTTGACTTAATCGTTAACGTGGGACTTAAAGACAATGGTACAATATACAGAGAAAACATTGATGTTGTCCAAATGTAATACTTGTTTCTAAACTTTCTACTTTGCCTTCATTGTTTAACTAGAAATGATATGTGTATGAGTATACCGGACCACTTAAATTCTCACTTAACGAAAAACTGAATTAGTTCGATAGTTAGTTATTATCCAATAGTAAAAGTAAGTATTTTATTCGTATATATAAACCATTTTAACTGTCAGCCATTTTGGGGACGAAATGTCATTATTATAAAACCTCATAAACATTCTATCAATCGGATACTACGAAACACATGAAGACGTTCTTATTGTCTGAACAGAAGTGAACCGAGAGTGTTAAAATGCTGAAATCAATTTCAAGTGTTCATAGTCTGCTAGCTAGCTAAATTTGCATTCTTCGTATACTTAAACCCGCCATTTATCCTCCATTTACCATCGCTCTCATTGCCTAATATATTCAGTCTCTCAAAGCTCATTTCACTGCACTTCTCACCTATTGATCAAATTATTTTTGACAATGGTCATTATCTCTAATTATCTCCAAAATATCGCCAAACAGAGGATTTATGAAAAAAAACACACAATAAATCTTGCCACAGACCTGAATGAACGGAGTAATCCAAACGCATTCGTTAATCAATGACCTGGGCTTATCAGCGAATCCTGATATGCCTTTTTGACTTGTTTAGGGTTAATTTATCATCTATATTAGATCCAACTGGCCAAATTTAGTAAAATTTAAAAACATTCTCTCTTGTCAAAATACTACAGTCATTAACAATGTTGCCAGATTCATTACCGATGCTATGAAACTCCGTGAGGAAAAATTACAACTATTTGCTGCTTCTTAATAAATATTGTATGAAACACTAAATATATTGTCTATTTATTACTTGTTTGTTCTCACTGCGTTGTTTTAATACATACACTTTTGTACACGATGTTTGAACACTCTTCACTGTAGTTTATGTCTATGTCTATTAACATGATTGTATTTGTATTGTACTGATGCACTTTGACTATATGTTCTTTACTTGTATGTTAATGGTCAAAGGCGTTTTGCCGATGTTCCAATAAAAAAACTAAACTTGAAACTTGATAAAAGGAGTAAATGTTGTGACTGCAATGTGGATTCTTATTTACTGCTTGACTGCTAAAAAATGTATTATTGGTGAACGCAAAATTTAGCATATGGACGATTACGAGTGTGGTGTTATTAATGAGCAAAAGTGGTTGACTGGTGCCAAGAAAAATGCCGATGGTGACGGATAAGGTTACGGCAACGACGTCGATTACGATGATGATGACAAAAAGCGTTACAAACGCTTAATAATTTAATACATTTCAATTTGATGTGTGTCCATACACGACACTTTATTTCCAATATATTTGTATATCAGATGTGTTATTTGTTCTTTAAATCCGAATACATTTTCTTTTTAGAATTTGTAAGATATTAAATGAAAATTGTCCATTCGCAAATCTGCTAGTATGTCATTATCATGTCGTGATGAATTGATGTTGGAATAAAAGAATAAGGATGAAACATTTTAAAACGGGTAGCGGCCAAAAAAAAAATTAAAACAACAATATAATACATTTTCGCTACTTTTTTTAACAAATCTTGTCATTGTATATAGAAGGAATAAATTATATCCACATCACTATGTGACAATAATGACAACCATAAGAAACAATTATTTTAAAACGGATACCAGTCTGTTAAACTGTGAAACACCTGCTATCGATTCTAATCTTGGCATTAAAGAACCAGACGTTGCAAATAAGTTTATCTCGCGCATGTCCACGAATTATCACGTCAAAAGCATGCAATGTGATATATTATTCATGTCACTGCATTATCTTGTAATCAAATTGCGGAACAGCGATAGGGTCCACCGTTTTTTTAAACCTAAATCTTACCTTTATATTCACAAACGGTTATTGTAGCATATTATAATTATTTAGAATGCTTTGTAAATGACATATTTTAAGCGACATTGGTATCCGAGATATTGGTATAGGAACCAGTAATTTGTCGTGAGTCTATTTTTTATTCTAAAGTCAGAGAATGGATTGGTGAATATGAGGCCCGGATTCCTGATACTTTGAGTTAATGGTCACAATATCGTACAGATGAGTTTTACCGGGATACTTCCACAAATATATAACAGTTCAGTAAACGCGCGCAAATACATGTATACCAAAAATATGTCAGGAACTGTTAAATCATAAAGTTTGTTTTACTTATTAGACTCCAGACGTTAGCTTCACTTTATTAACTAGACATTCACGTTACTGCTTAATAATGACATATAATTACATGTAAGCAAATATCCAGATATCATATTCGAACGATAAAGAACGTCGCATTTTATTTCTGAAACAACGTCGCAGTTTTAGAAACGCTTAATTAAATTCTCAGATTTAAAAAAGCAGGTGTTGTATTCTGAGAAGAGATAAAACTCTTATGTCGTCAATGTTCAAAGAACCTACAGCAAAGGTGATCTTGTGTAAAACTAATTTAGTTTGTTTAACCAAACTGTCTTCATTAATAGCACCGTCAGACTGTAATGTTTTAGGCTGTATAAGGACAATGGTGATACATGACATTTTCCGAATGTTGGATACTTCACTAGTAATATTCTTTGTAAAATCAGCAACACACATACCACCCCGAGATGCTTTGTTAAGCATTCTATACGTATGTAAGGGTCGTGTCTGGACCATGTCGCCTAATGCAATGCCTTTACATTTGTGCCAAAAAGAAGTAGAGCAGATATAATTTTAAGACATAATTTCGCTACGGATATCTGGCTATTTACATACTACTATGATGTAATAGTGATATGTCATTGTTCAAGTCGAACGAATTTTTGAGTGTAGAAATGTATTGATCAAGAATACATGTATATATTTATTTAATGGGTTTGTTGGAAATATTTGTTTTGTTGGTGAAGTCGGATTGAAGACATAATAACATTTAAATAACAGTTCTATTCCACCAGTAATGTGCATTTTTCAATTAACATGTCCATATAATCTAACTTAAGAACTACATTCTCAGAAAACCATTCAGGTCAAAGAACATGGTTCCATCCAAAATAATCAAACTGCAACCGATATGGTTGAGGAAAACTGATAAATGTTTGATATGCTATATAGCGCGATATCGCAAAATAACACAGTCAAAGGAATGTTATCAATGTAGTGGACTATATAACAGTATATGTAACTGTTCTTGAAAGAAAGAAAGTAAATAGTTCAACAAATCAAACAAACTGCAAGGAAGATGTTTAGGAGGAAGAGAAAGCTAACTAATAATATAGATTGTATAAGTTTATAATACTGAGAATTACCCGCCTTTGAACATCCCCATAATCCATAATCTGTTCGAATCGTAACTGTATAAGCTCTTCAAAGACGTTTACAGAGACTTACGAACTATTAATCTTCTTTATGTGGGTGTCATTATAAGCGCATTAAAATAGAGAATTGTCATTTGAAAGGAAAATTTCGATTTATTCACTAAATAATTTAGATATTAAATCTGCACTTTTACGCATATTGCATTTATCTTCCGCGAGTTCGTTTCTGTGAAAGATTGAAATAACCATATAATTATATGGAAGTTGAAGGATCCATGCTTAGCGTCTGGAGAATCGATTATGGAAATATGCCATCATAAGTGCTAAACTTTGACTTTTAAAATAGTGATTGTGATTAATTTAATTAAAACCCTAACAGCACAGAGACATTGGGTTGAATAGAATCTGCTTCATGGTAATTATAAGTTTTATTGGAAAGGACACAGTTGTAGTGTCGCGAGTTAACCATAATATAAACATTATTATGTTGCAACATATCACAATCCTTACTGTTTAGTATAAGTTGTTTTATTATTGTCTTTGACTTGTTTATGTTCGATCTAAGACCCACAGAGCAAATGGATGCGTCTTTGGTAACAAACAAATACAGTGCAGCTTCGACTTAAATCACAAAACCGTTGAGTGTTAATGGCTACAAAATTATATCCCCTTCGATATTACGTTCGATGCAAGACGTACAAGATGTAATTCTTTCAAATATTTTTAATTGAATGTATATTTGTTTACTGTTCCTAGATTTCTTTGGACCACAATAGGTATTCCAGACCTATGGCGCTTGACACGAAGTGGAGTAAGTGTCTGTAGTAAAGCTGTCCTGAGGATTATAAACCACGTATTACAATACATCTGGCAAGCATCTATCTAGCGACGTATAGACGTACGACCAATGACAGTTGCACAGGCGATAGATCTACGGACATGCGTCAAATCGGACACTGGTATCTCATACTGGACGGGTTGTTAAAGTGTAGTTCTGAATTGGGTATTAGGAGAAGAATAATAGATGTCAAATGTCGCCAGAAACACAAATGTCGTAGACAACAAAAGTGGCTTTACAAAACCAATTTTGTTGCTGACATTGGTTTGTCAACATTAAAAGGAAATGGCGTTTCCGGGAAACGGCGGATATGTGAAACAGACGCGTTACAGCAGGAATGTAAAGACTGCAGTTGATGGCAACGATGCTATTGCTGATAAGGACGATGCTGATAATAATGGTAATGATTACGACATTGATCACAACGACGGGGATAGTGCTGATGCTGATGGTTTTAAAGTCAAAGAAGATGACCATTATCACATGTCGAGTATTTGTGCATAAAAGATATTATATTAAAACACTAACAAAACTGCACACACGCGCATTATATTTTGATCTTAATTTATGTCCACAACAGCTGGCTTTATTGCCAAAAGCTGAAAATCATGTGTTCGAAAATCGATATAGAAAAGTTTACATTCAAGAGTACCTCAGTTGGTACTTCTGTACAATTACTGATATTTCATTTAGCTTCCTGGTGTTGCTATGTTTCGCAAAGTTTTGAAAATACTTCTGGATTAAAGGAAGCAAGGCTAATGTTTAAGGCGTATAAAAACAACGATTTCGCACACATGGCCGATTCACTGTTATGTCTATTTGAAAGATGCCGCCTTATCCATCAACATAATCCGAACTACACTCAACAAAGTTATAAGGCACCAAATGGAAATAAATTGAAATGGTTGTATGTTCTTCATGTATAAGAATTTCAGCTTGAAATATCAGCTATGATTATTTGAGTTATACATGCATGTGTTCGTACCAAAATATTGGAAAAATAAAACGAAGTTCGTGTTTACCATGGCGCAGTTGAAATTCTGATAAATAAAGAAAATACAACAATTTACATTTGGTGCGTTATAACATTTGTTGAGAGTGTTTCGGTTATCATTCTCCCATAACTCTTTATTTTCGAAACAGCAGGTTTTATTGCGAAATGTCTTCATTTAAATAATCAGCTGCAAGTAAAACCTATGTTTGTGTACTCGTACATCGATAAAAACACAACCATCTTCTTCTAAAATACCATTACAATTAGGTAATAATGAACATGTAACTTGGGAGGACACTTTCTCTGATACTGAGTAATTGTATTGTTTGAGTCTCATCTGTACTATACGGAAGATAATATCATGCATAAAACAAGTATTACAAGGCAATGCCTCTTGACAATTGAAATCATCGAATGATAAGAACGTTGATCCCATGATCGCGCGTGAATTAACAAAATAAACCCTCGTTGAATCAGCTTGGCTTTATTTCATGACCGTCTGAAGATTGTTTCAAGGTTTCTCGATCTTTTTTCATCGAGAACGTTGCATTCTCAGTACATATTGATGTAAAGGCCCGATAAGTTGTTAAGCCGAACAGGCTATAGACCGGTGCTCTCGCGACTGTTTCAGCAAATACTACCGATCTAGTGAAATGTACCATACAAGTTCCCTGATCAGGAGCAAATAATATCATCGATTACCTTTCTTAGAGGTAAAAGTATCATTGCGACAACCAATGCAATACTTCTTAATACTCCATTGCCTTCATTGTTTAGCGAGTAATATGACTTGTATGAGTTTACGGAACCTCTAAAATCTTCACTTCTCGAGACACTGAATTATTTCGATAGATTTGATCCAAATTGTGGGTGAATCGCTAGTAAAATATTGATTCGTGCATGTATATCAACCATTTAAACTTTCATCTTTTTGGGGGAAGAAATGCCATGTTTATGAAAAAAACAACAACAACACATCAATCGAATAGTAATTAACACGTGTAGTTTTTACTCGTGTCCAAACAAAAGTGCCCATAGAGCAAGACATATTAAAGTTTTAAAATGCTGAAGTAAACCGCAAGTTTTCATAGTTTACAAGCTAACTGGATTTGCGTTCGTCATATACTTTAACTAATCGAAGTTTACAATCACCTGCCATCAACCGTCGCTTTACTGGGCTCAAATATACAACGTTAACAGCTCATGTCACAGCACTTCTCGCCTCTTGATCTCATTATTTTTGCCAATGGTCATTATCACTAATTATCTCCCAAAAATCTCGCCAAAACAGAGGATTTATGAAAAAAATAAAAAAAAATTGACATGGGCCTGCATACTCGGGGAAGTTTAACGTCTGCGTTAATCTATGACCTGGGCTTATCAGCAGATCCTGATATGCCTTTTCGACTTGTTTAGAGTTAATTTATCACCTGATAAAGCGAGTAGATGTTTTGATTGCAATGTGGATTCGTATGAACTGCTTTACTGCTAGAACATGTTTTATTGGTGAACGCAAAATTTAGCACATGGGCAGTTATGCGCGTGGTGCTATAGACCATTTCATACCGATCTTCGCCAAATATCTACGTACGGCTCCGAACGGTTTCCGAGTAAAATAATTCAACCAATCGCTGACTGGAGCCAACGTTAACTAAAATTAGATTTTAGGCATAAACAAAGCACATGTTCGAGCTGCTGTGTATCCTAGTTATGCAAAAATGCAAACTTTATACAAAGTAAAAGACTGTCCAGTTAAAGGATCTAGCAATAATATTAAATTAGTCTGATTTCAGGTTAAAATGTCGAGATGATAACAACATACTGATCAGTTATCGTCTGATTACAAGGTTTATTTTCAAACAATATCATCCGCATTGATTTCATAAATAAAAAGTTTAAAATAGATCAAACTGGGGGTGGGGGGTGGGTGGTATAATCGGCTAAGCACAAAGCACTTAATCAACTAATACACTGTAATATATTACATATAATACGTTTTTAAATAGCATTAAGTCCAGCAATCCTCTAGTACTTCAGGAAAACACAAAATATACATTAATACCTATGATAATAGTAAGTTTTGAATTATTGACAATGACCTTCATTTTTAAAAATAGATCAACACGTGTACATGTCCACTAAACAGTTCATATGAATCTTCCCGTATTGACCTGAAGTCTGCGTTGATGCCCAAGAAATATTGTATGATAGCCGAAATTGTGAACTTTTACAACAATGACGATAGTTTTCCCCCTGAAATATGTGTGTTAAAGCTCAATATAGTAAGATTTTCAACAGAAATTGGCAATATTAAGCTTGAATAATACGCTTAACGTGTTTGAATTTTGGCTCCAGGATTTCATTGGCTGAAAAAGTCACATAGTTAATTGCCACGTGACTTGTTCTACGAACTTTTACGAATATCACGATCTCCCTGCGAAATGGTCTATAAGTGAGCAAAACTGGTTGGTTTGGGCATGGATTAAATGCCAATTGCGACGGTTGAGATTACGACGATGACGAAAAGCGTTTCAAACATTACCAACGTTTATATAACTTCATCCATTTCAGTTGATTTTTGTTTTCCTTAACAGACTCATGGAATATGTGACAAAATAATTGCAAATTGTCAATATGCAAGTCTGTAAAAAGGCCATTTTATAGTCGTGATGAATGTGTTTGTTTAATGTTGAAATAAAAAAAAAAATGTTTACATGTAACATAACAAAACTGATAGCAGAAAAAGGCAATCGAATGCATTTCACTTCTTATGTAACAACACTTTTACATGGATAAAGTTAGGACACAACTTTTCTATATGACAATGTGACATTATTACATGACAAACATCAGAAAACTATATAAGCAACCAGGCTGCAAAAACTGTGAAATACCTGCTATCGGTTCTAATCTTGACGTTTCAGAATAAGACGTTGCAAATAAGAACTTTATCTCAGGCATGTCCACAAATTATCTCGTCAAAAGCATGCAATGTGATATATTATTCATACCACTGCGTTATCTTGTAATGAAATTGCGGAACAGCGATAGTGTTTCTGAAATAAATGCCTGAATTATTACGGTTTTCAGGAAACACATATTGAACCGGAAGTAGGGCTGTCTAGCGATTTAAAGGGCTTTGTGTGGAGTTATAATTAAACGATTATATCTTTCTTACACCAACGTTTTTCGTTTGAATAATTGCATCCACGATGTGGATTTGTTTGAAGCAACGTTCTACAGTAGATACACGGCTGTCGGCCAAATTCAGTAAAGATAATTTCAAATCTTCCGGATACCGTTTTCGCATTGGCCTGATTGTCGTTAGTGGTGACCGGTGACTAACTTTTAAATCAAAACAAAGCAGAGCAACTTCAATGGCCTTCTGTTTCGGCAGTGACAGTTAGGGTAAACACCGTTTACTGAATGACGTCATTTATGACAACAAGACGTCAACGCTTTCCGTAGTTTTGGAAATACTTGATATTTAAGTTCGATGCTTGCAGACAATATACAACACTTGTATGTTTTCAAAGAGAATTTAAATTTAAGAAATCTTCAAACTGTATCAGATATTATAAATCACATTGTTCCCACGTTAGCCATCTGTTATGCGATTGGTGTTCTGTCCAGGACCCATATTCATCAAACCATTCTTAGACATAAAACGTAAGAATAACGAACATTCTTAAAACTTATTTTATTATAAACATATTTTTTAAAATCTAAATCTTACCATTATATTCACAAACGGTTATTTTAGCATATCATAATTATTTAGAATGCTTTGTTAATGACATGAGCGACATTAGTATCCGAGATATTGGTATAGGAACCAGTAATTTGTCGTGAGTCTAAGTCTATTTTGTATTCTAAAGTCAGATAATTGGTTGGTGAATATTAGGCCCGGATTCCTGATACTTTGAGTTATTGGTCACAATATCGTAAAGATGGGTTTTACCAGGATACTTCCACAAATATATAACAGTTTAGTAAACGCGCGCAAACATACCGCAAAAATGTCAAGAACTGGTAAAATCACAATTTTTGTTTCACTTATTAGACTCGAGACCTTAGCTTCACTTTATTAACTAGACATTCTGGTTACTGCTTAATAAAGGCTTATAATCACATGTAAGCAAACCCAGATATTGTATTCAAAACGATAACAATGTGATTTCTCAATATCGTCCCTGTTTTAGTAACGCTTAATTAAATTCTCAGATTTTAAAAGCAGGTATTGTATTCTGAGAAGAGATAAAACTCTTATGTCTTCAAATTTCAAAGAACCTACCTCAAAGGTGATCTTGTGTAAAATTAATTTCTGTTGTTTAATCAAACTGTCTTCATTAATAGCATCCTCAGACATTCTTGTCTTAGTTTGTATGCGTACAAGGATGAACTCAAAACTTGTTATTTTGTTAATGTTGTATAAATCACTAATAATATGTATGGTGTCTTCGCATAATCAAAATTAAAAGATGCATTCGGAAAACAAAATATTATCATATAATACATATGTATGATATATGTAGTGAGATGATGACAGTGTAAGACAATATTTTGAATACACGAAATGAAACTAACTGCTACATGGTATGAGATAGCATGTAACTTAGTTTTTTGAAATAATTCATTTATCTAATCTAGTGCTATCTGCAAGGACAGGTATTTCATAAAATCTCGAGACGCATTCTGAAGCATTTTATACTTATCCAATGGCCGTGTCTGGACCATGTAGCCAAATGCAATGCTTTTGGATTTGTGCCACAAACACGGCAACCACATTTCTGCCAATAATTGTATGACATCAGTTTGCTATTGATATCTGGCAATATATTAACTATAACGGTGTATAAATTATTTGTAAATTGTTATCATGTAGTTATTTGCGTGTATGTATGTATTGGTCAAGAATATATACTTTTCTAATATTTTGCATGTACATGTAGGAACATTTTTCTGTTGGTGAATTCGGATTGAAGAAATGAGCACATTTAAATAACAGTTCTATTCCACCATTAATGTTTATTATTCAATTAAAAGTTTACGACTCTTTAATCTAAAAGAAGAGCCTCTGTCTCCAGAAACCATTCAGATCAAAGAACAAGGTTCCATCCAAAATAATCAAACTGCAACCGATATGGTTGAGAAAACTCATAAATGTTTTAGATTGTATATAGCTCGATATGGCAAAATAACTCAGTCCAAGGAATGCTATCAATGTTATGGACTATAATTTATAATAGTGTATGTAATCGTACTTGAAGGAAATGGAGTAAATCAACATCAAACAAGCTGCAATGATCATGTGCAGAAGAAAGAGATGAACGTTGTAACATAACATTAGTAAGTATACAATAGCCAGCATCATCTGCATTAGAACATCCCCGTTATCTTTTCAATTCGAAACCCTACAAGCTCTTCAAAGACTTCCACAAAGACTAACGAACTATTTATCTTCTTTATGTGGGTGTCATTGAAAGAGCATTAAAACAGATAATTGTCATTTGAACGGAAGTTTTCGTTTTATTCGCTAATTAATTGAAATAAGTTGTATTAAATCTACAATATTACGCGCATCGCATTAATCTTCCGTGAGTTGATTTCTGTGAAAGATTGAAATAAGCATATAATTATATGGAATTTGAAGGGTCCGTGCTTAGAGTCTGGAGAATCGATTATGGCAATATGAAATGATAAATGCTAAACTTTGACTTTTTAAATAGTGATCGTGATTAATTGTATGAAAACCCTTGAAGCACATAACATAGGGTTTAATAGAATCTGCTTAATGACAGTTATAATTTTCTTGGAAAGAACACAATGGTATTATCGCAAGCTAACCATAGGTTACAAATATTATGTTGCAACGAAGCAAAATCCTTACAGTTTACATGTTGTAGAATTTTTTTTATTATTGTCTTCAACATGACGTGTTTATGTTCTATTTACAGGCGCGTAACTGGGTTTACCCACTTACGCACGTGCGTACAATTAATTTAATAACAGCGAAAAAAAACAATGAAAATAAAACGCCAAATATGTAATAAAAAGCATTGCCTAAGGGTGGTTAGGGGTATTAGACATCGACATATGAGGAAAACAAACAAAAACATAATACAGAGGTCGTTAAAAATTGCGTTTGCCTGAAATTTTATAGTTGTGTATTAGATTAACATAGATCTACTTCCACTTTCATATTGTAATAATTTTTGCGATCTGATCGTTTTAATACTTTAACTCGTGGCAGACAATATGAAGCAGGGACTGGGAGTTCCATATTTAGAATGTTGTTTATACTTAAGGTGGGGACGCCGTATACATTCGCACAACACAGACCGAAGGACCCCGTCAATAAACATCACTCAATCACAGATGAGGCATGTCGTAGCACAACCAAACAATTAAAAAATGCATGTTAGTGGTATATTTCGTTCGCCCTGGGTATTAAAAGTGCACAATTTATTGGATTAGTTAGGTTTGTCTGACCATTGGACTATGCATAATGTCCAGCTGTCCAATAGAGATTAGCATTCAAGAATGGGGACGCCATGTACACTCGCACAACACAGACCGAAGGACCCTTCAATAAACATTACTCAATAACCGATTAGGCATGTCGAAGCACAACCAAACAATTCAAAAATGCATGTTAGTGGTATATTTCATTCGCCCTGGGTATTAAAAGTGTACAATTTATTGGATTAGTTAGGTGTGTCTGACCAGCTATGAAATATATCACATTTGAACACTACTTAAGTAGTATTCCTTATTACCTAGCGTCTTAATTTATACAATTTAGATGCGCTAGTCACTGAAAAGACCGTACTATAATACTATAATATAGATCGTTATAAGTACCTTGTGTAATACCCCCATCAGTACCTTGTGTAATACCGCTGTCAGTACCTTGTGTAATACCCCCGTCAGTACCTTGTGTAATACCCCCGTCAGTACCTTGTGCAATACCCCCGTCAGTACCTTGTGTAATACCCCCGTCAGTACCTTGTGTAATACCCCCGTCAGTACCTTGTGTAATACCCCCGTCAGTACCTTGTGTATTACCCCCGTCACACCAGACTGGTGTCCTAACAGCGACCCAAACAGTCATTTCTCTTTTGGAAAACGCAGATAGTCACATTAAGAACTCCAATATTTGTTCTTTAAAAATTCCAAATTCCGTCCCACCGGGGTCCTTCGGTCTGTGTTGTGCGAGTGTACACGGCGTCCCCACCACGACCTTATTACGTCTTTTGCGTTTTTATTGCGTTTACATTGCGACCTCACTGCGTCCACACGGCGATCACCGGCGACCATGGCGGTCGCACGGCGACTACGACGGCACTGCGACTATACAGTCAATAACCGATGAGGCATGTCTACGATAATTTATATAAAATCATTCTTAAGACTGATCCATATAATTGTTGTGTACTACCGCTAACGATATAACATAGTGCGTTATCTAGATTTAGGTCCAGCTACGCGCCTGTCTATTTAGACTATAATCTATGACTCATAGAGCCAAGGATGCGTCTTTGATAACGAACAAAATCAGTGCAATGCAACTTTGACTTAAATCACGAAACCGTTGAGTGTGTATGACTACACAATTATACCTTCTTTGATATTACATCGGCGTATTAACATAAAACGTACAAAATCATAAAATTCGTTTAAATATTTAAAATTATATTTGTTTAGTTTCTCTAGGTTTTTTGGACCAAAAGAGGTATTTCAGACCTATGGCGCTTGACACGCGGTGGAATTAATCGCTATAGTAAAGTTGTCCTGAGGATTATAAACCACGTTATGCAATACATCTGGCAAGCATCTACCGACGTATAAACGCACAACCATGTGCAGTTGCAAAGGCGATAAATCTACGGACATGCGTCAAATCGGACACTCGTATCTGATTCTTGACGGTTTGTTAAAGTGTTGTTCTGAACAGTGTATTTGATGTAGTACAAACGACAGGTCGCGTAGACAATATTAGATTTCAAATGTCGCCAGAAACAAAAATGACTTTTGGTTTATCAACAGTAAAAGTAAATAGCGTGTCTGGCAAAGGACGGGTAGGTGAAAGAGGCATGTTACTACGGAATTTTGAAGAACAAAGTTGATAACTAATATGCTAATGATAATATTGCTGATGGCGACGAGTCGTGATTATTAATGACATGATCATATCAACAACGGTGCTGCTGCTGATGCTGATGAAGTTGGAGAATTTAATAATGACCATGATCATGACGAGTCTTTGTGCACAGAGGATATTATATTGAAACATAAACAGAACTTAACGCGCATATAATATTATGATCTTAGTTTATATCCACAAAAGCTAGTTTTATTACCAAAAGCTGAAAATCATGTGTTCGCAAATCAATATAGAAACGAAAGAATGCATTAAAGAGTACCTCAGTTGGTACGATTAAATAACTGATAGCTAAATTTGCTTCCGGATGTTGCTATGTTTTGCAAATACAATGTACTTGTAGATTAAAGGAAGCAAGTTTAAATTTTAAAACGTATAGCAACAACGAAACCGCACACATGGGCGATTCCCTGTTATTTCTATTTGAAAGATGACGCCATATCCATCAACATACTCGTAACTGTTCTGGCTGCATATAAAGCGCATAGACCAATATTATCAAATCCTAGTGTTTCGGTTATCATTCTCCAATAACTCTTTATTTTCGAAACAGCTGGTTTTATTGCAAAATGTCTTCATGTGAAATAATCAGCTGCTCTTAAAACCTATGATCGTGCATCTCAATCAAAGAACAACTAACTTCTTTTGACCATTACAATGAGGTTATAATTTAAATGAACATGTAACTTGGGTGAAAACTTTCTCTCATACTGAGTAGTTATATTGTTTGAGTCTTATCTGTGCAATACAGAAATAATATCATGCATAAGACTATTATTACGTTTGACAACTGAAATCATCAAATGATAAGAAAGTTGATCCCATAATCGCGCGTGATTTAACAAAATAAGCCCTCGTTGAATCAGTTTGGCTTTATTCCATGACCGTCTAACGATAAACCCTCGTTGAATCAGTTTGGCTTTATTCCATGACCGTCTGACGATAAACCCTCGTTGAATCAGTTTGGCTTTATTCCATGACCGTCTGACAATAAACCCTCGTTGAATCAGTTTGGCTTTATTCCATGACCGTCTGACGATTGTTTCATGGAATCTCACTCTTTTTGCATCAATAACGTTGCAATGTCAGTACACGCTCATTATAAAGCCAGGTCAGTTGTCAAGTCGAAAAGGCCTTAGACCGATGCTCTCGCGACTCTTTCAGCAAATACTACCGAGCTAGTGAAACGTAGTGTGAGATGAAGTTTTTACTCGTGTCCTAACAGAAGTGCCCTTAGAGCAAGACATATTAAAGTGTAACATGCTGAAGCCAATCGCATGTTTTCATAGTTTGCGAGCTAACTGGTTTTGCATTCGTCATATACTTTAACCAATCGAATTTTACAAGCACCTGTCATCTACCATCGCTTTACTGGGCATGAAATACTAAATTGTTCAAAACTCAATTCACTGTACTTTTCACCTCTTAATCGCATTATTTTTGCCAATGGTCATTATCTCTAATTATCTCTAAAACATGACGCGCAATCGGAGGATTTATGACAAAAATGCCTTTTTGACTTGTTTAGGGTTCATTTATCATCTGATACACGGACTAGATGTTTAGACTGCACTGTGGATTCTTATTTACTGCTTGACTGCTAGAAAATGTATTATCGCTGAACGCAAAATTTTGCATATGACGATAATGAGTGTGGTGTTATTAATGAGCAAAAGTGGTTGATGTGTGCCAAGAAAAATGCCAATGATGACGGATAAGGTGACGGTAACAACGGCGAAGACGACGATGATGACGGATAAGGTGACGGTAACAACGGCGAAGACGACGATGATGACGAAAAGTGTTACAAACGCTTTATAATTTAATACATTTTATTTGATGTGTGTCCATAAGCGACATGTTATTTCCAATATATTTTTTTTAATCTCAGATGTGTTATGCTATTCTTTAACTACAACTACATCTTCTTTTTGGAATCTGTAAGATAATAGCTGAACATTGTCCATTTGACAATCTGTAAGTATGTTATTTAATAGTCCTGATGAATTGATGTTGGAATAAAAGAATAATGATGAAACACTTTACAACCGGTAGAAGCTACAAAGAATAAAAAGAAATTACAACAACAATATAATATATTTCAGTTCTTATTTAACAAACCTTATAATTGTGTATAGAAGGAATAAATTATTTCCGCATCACTATGTGACAATAATGACAACCATAAGAAACAATTATTTTAAAACGGATACCAGGCTGTTAAACTGTGAAACACCTCCTATCGATTCTAATCTTGGCATTTAAGAACCAGACGTTGCAAATAAGAAATTTATCTCCCGCATGTCCACGAATTATCTCGTCAAAAGCATGCAATGTCATATATTATTCATCTCACTGCATTATCTTGTAATCATATTGCGGAACAGCGATAGTGTTTCTGAAATAAATGCCTGAATTATTACGGCTTTCAGGAAACACATATTAAACCGGAAGTAGGGCTGTCTAGCGATTTAAAGGGCATCATGTGGAGATATAATTAAATTACACCAACGATTTCGTTTGAATAATTGCATCCACCATGTGGATTGGTTTAAAGCAACGTTTTACAGTAGATACACGGCTGTCCTCCAAATGCAGTAAAGATAATTTCAGATCTTCCGGATACCGTGTTCGCATCGGCCTGTTTGTCGTTACTGGTGACCGGTGACTAACTCTCAAATCAAAATAAAGCAGAGCCACTTCAATGGCCTTCTGTTTTTGGCAGTGACATTTTGGGTAAACACCGTCTACTTAATGACGTCATTTATGACGACAAGACGTCAACGCTTTACGTAGTTTTGGAAATACTTGATATTTAAGTTCGATGCTTGCAGACAATATACAACACTTGCATGTTTTCAAAGAGAATTTAAATTTAAGAAATCATCAAACTGTATCAGATATTATAAATCACATTGTTCCCACGTTAGTCATCTGTTATGCGATTGGTGTTCTGTCCAGGACCCATATTCATCAAACCATTCTTAGACATAAGACGTAAGAATAACGAACATTCTTAAAACTTATTTAATCATAAAAATGCTTGTTTTTAATTTTTAAATCGTACCGTTATATTCATTTATAAACGGTTATTGTAGCATATTATAATTATTTATAATGCTTTGTAAATGACATATTAAGCGACATTGGTATCCGAGATATTGGTATAGGAACCAGTAATTTGTCGTGAGTCTATTTTGTATTCTAAAGTCAGAGAATGGATTGGTGAATATGAGGCCCGGATTCCCGAACCTTTGAGTTAATGGTCACAATATCGTAAAGATGGGTTTTACCGGGATACTTCCACAAATATATAACAGTACAGTAAACGCGCGCAAATATACAACACATATGTAAAAAAACAGCTTCATTCACAAAGTTTGTTTCACTTATCAGACTCGAGACCTTAGCTTCACTTTATTAACTGGACATTCTGGTTACTGCTTAATAGAGGCTTATAATTACATGTAAGCCAACCCAGATATCGTATTCAAAACGATAACACACGTCGCATGTGATTTCTCAATATCGTCGCTGTTTTAGTAACGCTTAATTAAATTCTCAGATTTTAAAAGCAGGTATTGTATTCTGAGAAGAGATAACTCTCTTATGTCTTCAATTTTCAATGAACCTACAGCAAAGGTGATCTTGTTTAAAATTAATTTATGTTGTTTAATCAAACTGTCGTCATTAATAGCATCCTCAGACATTCTTGTCTTAGTTTGTATGCGTACAAGGATGAACTCAAACTTTACATCTTTTGAATGTTGGATAAATCACTAATAATATGTATGGTGTCTTCGCATAATCAAAATTAAAAGATGCTTTCGGAAAAAAAAATCTTCATATAATACATATGTATGATATATGTAGTGAGATGATGACAGACAGTGAAAGAAAATATTTCGAATACACAAAATGAAACTAATCGATACATGGTATGAGATAGCATGTAACTTCGTTTTTGAAATAAATGCATTTATATCATCTAGTGCTATCTGCATGGACACGTATTTCATAAAATCTCGAGCATTCTTACGCAATTATATACTTATCCAATGGCAGTGTCTGGACCATGTAGCCAAATGCAATACGTTTGGATTTGTGCCACAAACACGGCAACCACATTTCTGCCGATAACTGTATGACATCAGTTCGCTATTGATATCTGGCAATATGTTAACTATAACGGTGTATAAATTATCTGTAATTGTTATCATTAAGTTATTTGCGTTTATATATGTATTGGTCAAGAATATATACTTTTCTAATATTTTGCATGTACATGTAGAAACATTTTTTTTTTGGTGAATTCGGATTGAAGAGATGAGCACATTTAATTAACAGGGGTCAGTTGCTCGAAACTTTAACGGCCAATTAAGCTAACAACAGTTAACTTTTGGATAAAATTATTTATGAAAATTAAATGTTTAAGTTTCAACTTGTGAGTTTATTTAAAATAAAATGAAATTCTCAAATAATTTTCTAATGTTTGATAAGCAAGTTGCTGGTAATATTAATTTTATTTACATCTAAAGATAACAGGCTGTTAGCTTAATTGGCTGTTAAAGGTTTGAGCAACTCGCCCCAGCTCTATTCCACTATTAATTTTTTTATTCAATAAAAAAAGTTTGAGACTATTGAATCTAAAAGAAGAACCTCTGTCTCCAGAAACCAATATAGATCAAAGAACATGATTCCATCCAAAATAATCAAACTGCAACCGATGTGGTTGAGAAAACTGATCAATGTTTTCTATTGTATATAGGGCGATATGGCAAAATAACTCAGTCCAAGGAATGCTATCAATGTTATGGACTATAATCTATAATAGTAAATGTAATAGTACTTGAAGGAAATGGAGTAAATAGTTCCAACAAAATCAAACAAGCTGCAATGATCATGTGCAGAAGAAAGAGATGAACGTTGTAACATAACATTAGTAAGTATTCAATAGCCAGCATCATCTGCATTAGAACATCCCCGTTATCTTTTCAATTCGAAACCCTACAAGCTCTTCAAAGACTTCCACAAAGACTAACGAACTATTTATCTTCTTTATGTGGGTGTCATTAAAACAGCATTAAAACAGATAATTGTCACTTGAAAGGAAGTTTTCGTTGTATTCGCTAATTAATTGAGATAAGTTGTATTAAATCTACAATTTTACTTGCATCGGATTAATATGCAGCGAGTTCAATTCTGTGAAAGTTTGGAAAAGCCATATAATGATTTACAATTTGAAGGGTCCGTCTTAGAATCGATTATGGAAATATGCTAAACTTTGTCTAGTGATAGTGATTCATTGTATTGAAAAGCCCCGAAAAACCACTGCGATACAGAGTTCCATAACGTGATTCACGTGTATCACCACTGCGATACAGAGTTCCATAACGTGATTCACGTGTATCACCACTGAGATACAGAGTTCCATAACGTGATTCACGTGTATCACCACTGAGATACAGAGTTCCATAACGTGATTCACGTGTATCACCACTGAGATACAGAGTTCCATAACGTGATTCACGTGTATCACCACTGAGATACAGAGTTCCATAACGTGATTCACGTGTATCATTATTGTCTTTGAATTACATAGTTTTAATGTCAACAGCTGTATGATTTATGTACTTGTTGATGTTTACATCAGATATTAACATGTTTATGTTCGAGTTAGACCATCGCTTATGTCCATCAGAGCAAATGGAGGCGTCTTCGTAAAAGAATAAAGACGGTAAATGCATTAATTGTTTGTTTGTTTGTTTGGATTTTGTCGCCGTTTTTAACAGTATTTCAGTCCTATCACGGCAAGCTTAGCCGACCCAAGCAGGCTACCAGTACTAAATGCGCATAGATAGGGGGAGAATGGCCGTAGTAATCATTGCATGACCAATCCCAACACAAGTTATGCGGCCGGGCTGGGGTTCGAACTCATCATCCCCGGACTGACGGTCTAGCGCTCTACCAACTGAGCTAGCCGGGCCAAAACGACTTTCATGGCTAGCAGATTAGCGTATCAACAAATACAAATCATCACGAATAATTATTTTTAATATTCACGTTTACTTGTGTAATAGTTTTCTTAGGTCTCACTGGACCAAAGGAGGTTTTCCAGGCTTATGGCGTTTGACACGTGGTGGAATTAGTGTCAGAGGTAGAGTTGTCCTGAGGATAATAATCAACGTTAGACAATACATCTGGCAAGCGTCTGATGACGCATAGACGCACGGCCAATGACAGCGGTAACGGTGATAGATATTTGGACATGACTCAAATCGGACAATGATATCAGGTTCTTGGCGTTATGTTGAAAAATTGTTGTCTGTATTGTGTTTCTAGAGTATTATAAAATAAAACCTTGGGGAATTTAATGACAAATGACGCCTGAAACGTGTTAAGACAATGACGTAGACCACAATAATAGTAGTATAATTGCTGTAAATGCTATTTAAGTTGAAACAGCTATAATAAAATTTAAGGCGTTTCTGAATCACATAAAAAAGAACTGGGCTGATGGATTATAACGATAAAAGTAGTGCAGATAATAAAGATAGACGCTTTCTTGCAAACGACGACGACGTTGATGATGATTATGATGATGATGATGATGGTGATGATGACAATGATAATGATGATGATGATGATGATGATGATTATGACGATGATGATAATGATGATGATGATGATGATGATGATGATGATGATGACGATGACGATGACGATGACGAAGATGGTGATGCTGTCATAATGACGAAGATGATGACGACGATGATGACGACCACGATGATTATGGTTATGATGACGAGGACGACGAGGAAAATGATGATTACGGTGATGATGAATATGATAAAGTTGTTGATGATGGTGGTGTTGCCGCACGTTAATCTGTTCAGTACGAATTCGTGCAGAGAGGAAATGGTATAGAAACATTATCAGAACTTCATGCATGCGTATTATATTTTGATCATAGTTTATAACGGCAAAAGCTGGCTTTATTACCAAAAGCTGAAAAGCATGTGTCCGCAAATCGATTTAGAAAGGAAAGAATGCATTTTTTCAAAACCGTACCTTTATGATACATGTAACTTTTGTAAAATTACTGATCTCTTAATTGGCTTCCGGGTGATGCAATGTTTTGAAATACTCTCGGATTAAATGGAAGCAATTTTGAAGCTTTAGATCTACAAACATATTGGAAACCGAATGCATGCTCGAATCACAAACTATTATACTTTGAAAGATGCCGTTTAACCCGTTATGAGAACCTATTTCACCAATAAAATTCGGTATTTCACTGAAAAGCATATAATAAAAATTGATTTTTATCTCAGAACGCGTACACTCCTTTCCCATTATATATACTCTGTTTTAACTGTCATTATGTGCCAGTATAAATGTCTTAATTTCATTTTTTTTTATACAGAAAGTGACCTCTTGGCCATAGTCCGTTTCGCAGTCTATCGTACAGACAGAACATATCGTTTCAGTCCTTTCTCTGTGCAGTGCGAAAGATAAAAATACCATGCATTAGACAAGTATTTCAAATGTATGCATTTCGACAACTTAAATCGTGGAGTAATAAGAAAGTTTATCCCATATTCGATTAATCGTGCAAGCAATAACAAAATTGTCTTGCTTTTTGTTATTTAATATGTTTACAGCGTTAGTAGAGTTAAAATCATAATCGAACACATTGAATAAAACGTCACTATATTATTTAATGAAGTAAAAATTTCAGGACGACATGATATAAAGTAAAGAACAATCGGATCAACGAAAGAATGACAACACGCACGCGCCCCTTTGAGGCTCTCCATGGGGGGAATCAAATAGTGAGTTTCCAAAGGAGGGAAACTAAATACTTTTCCTTGAAAAATATGAAATAAAAAGAAAATGTGTAAAGTTCATTGCTCACGCTAACACTACACAAGAAAGCATATTCGGTATATGAAACAGAACGAAATCTTAAATACAATGATTCAGAAGCTCTAAAGCATTACAATAGGATTTATAATCCAATAACATTTCATTTCTCCAACAGCTGGATTTATTGCTAAATATCCATAACTCACACAAACGCAATGAAAATAATGCGTTTCGCACGAGAAAACATCAATAAGATGATTTTGTTCTTCGTTATTAAAGAACTCGAAATCATTTACAAATTCTTTCAGATAAAATACATACTTACCTTTAATCACTATTATCTCAAAATATTCATACCCCCTCGTTGAAATAATCGTTTCCATATGGATGCGCGAATAACGAATTTAAGTTGATGATGATCGAATTCGATGAAAATGAGGAAAATATGGTGAGTTTATGGATTTAATAAACAATTAACCAAATACTCACGGAATTATGCATGTGTAATTGCCGAACATTGCCAGGTAATAACTATTTGCCCCATATTTGGGGGAAATTATTTGATACCAAAGTTTTCTATAAGTAATTCTGAATTCTTGTTATTCAAGAGTTTACTATTTTATTGTGCTATTCGTATTGCATTGAACTATTAGAATTTAAAATCTGAATGGATGACTATAACTTCAGTCAAATATAAGAAATATTTATATAGACGATTTATCTCCTATACCCTATACCTCACCCTTTTTAAGTCATATATATGAGGCATGTCGTTGGAAAATCGGGCTTAATGCATGTGCGTTGAGTGTCGTCCGGGATTAGCCTGTGCAGTCCGCACAGGCCAATCCATGACGACACTTTCCGCTTTAATAGTATTTTCTGTTTCAAGGAAGTCTCTTCTAAACATAAATCCACTATAGGCGGAAAGTGCCGTCCTGGATTGGCCTTGTGTGGAGTGCACAGGCTAATCCGGGACGACACTTTACGCACATGCACATGCATTAAGCACAGGTTACCAACGACACGCCTCATATATATATTGATATGAAAAGGGGCATGATTAGTCCTTCTATCGTACATGGAGTCATCAGTCGTTTGCATCTAATGACAGGAATAACTCAAGCGGTTGGGCTTTCCTTATACTTCTCTGCAATAACAGGGTGTAAATTGTTATAGGTCGTGCAATATGTATTGCAAACCATATACTATGTGTGTAGTACATTTATATCGAGTGCACCGGCATTCACTCCCATATGGCCATCGCCCCCCAGCAGACTTGTTAGTTGGGTTACGGGGGATAGTGAAACATACAGGAGACGCCTGGTTCCAGAGGCCACCCTGGGTCTTTTTAGTGCCCGGTGTGAAGCACCTTGTAAACTGCACTTCGGTTTAACGTCTCATGCGAAAGATGAGTAAGTAGGTTAGGGTTTAACGGGGGCTCTAACCTGCGACCCCCTGGATTACCACTAGACCACGGATCCGCCACAAAATATAGAAATATTTCGCAATATAAATATATCGCCAAGTTGTTGTAGCAATACTAAACACAACAGTCAACCAAAACAGGTTCCTACAATATCTGTTTATGAGGCGTGTCGTGGGAAAACCGGGTTTAATGCATGTGCGTAAAGTGTCGTCCCGGATTAGCCTGTGCGGATGGCACTTTCCGCCTACAGTGGATTTATGTTTAGAAGATACTTCCTTGAAACAGAAAATACCATAAAAGCGGATGGTACGCTGTACGTTGTTTTCTTATATGACTCTATCGTAATAAAAACTTGCTTAAAACGAGAAATCAGAAATGAGGTATTGTGAAGTTACGGTTCATTTTGTACCCACCTTTTTTTGACCGATCTGCGTAACTTTAACCCTTAAAGTTAAAGGCACACACAAGGTGCTGCAAGTTAAACACCATTAAGAGTTTAATTAAGATTTTACAAACACGTATAATAAATAATTATGACCAAAACAAACCATTATACATTTTCTTAAAATAAATGGTATTTGACACATTTTTATTCCACTGTCTTGTTTACATTTTAAAAACATTTGGCGCCCTAGTTTCCTGTTAAAGGAATGTAGTTCAAAAATCCCGTTATTGTTGTCAGTGAAGTATTTCAATTTCGAGGGTCGGTTAATAAACCTACTAGTGCGAATTTTATAAAGACATAAACTGGTACAACAAATTCAGAAAACATTGGAAATTATACTCCAAGTAACATGTTTTAGTATGGAAATTTCAATTACTGCATAACGTGCTTCATAGACGGCCCTCAAAATGACTTTTCCAGTTTATGGCAATTTATATTACTGTTAGAAGTACAGTTATTCATGAAAAGCATGGAACTTGTGCACAACCACTTTGTTTTTATGAATAGACTGACATCCGCGTCGCACGATCATTAGCACACAAACAAAGCTAGTGTTTATAAACAGTTTACTTGGAGGATCTGTGTTTTTATTTTAAACAGTATAAAAACACCAAATAGTTTCCTGATCCAGGATATAACTGAAGCTTAAATATACAATAATATAATTTTACCAGACATTTAAATGACTAAATTGTAAATTTGACCATTTCCACCTTAAATGAGGCTTTAACCGATGACTTGTCCTTGAGTACATTAAAGACTTTTTAAAAGCAGACAATGGTTTATAATAATTAACCGCCCCGTTTCAATTTTGTAATGCTGTACAAATAGAATGTCCCATTTAACTACTGAAAACGTCGTTGCCAATTAAGGCCGAGATTTCATGAGTGATATGTGTAGAAAGTGTTATTAAAACATCGATTCTTAACCGATTATGAAAATAATTCTTAATGAAAGAGTTTTTAAAAGTCAAAATGGTAGAAATCAATCCTAGTTTAAATATGTCTACATTCATTCAATGTAAAACGAGTCGAATGTACTATAAAAGTAAGCATTGATTTTTGAGATTTTGTATAAATAATTGGTCGTTCAATTGTATATAAATACTTGTCACGTATCAAATAGTGGTTTTTAAACTTAAACAAATAATATGATCTCCTCAGTATTTGAACTTTAATCCAGTCACAGTCAAAATTCGAATTTAAAATGCGGCGACTCGGGACAGAAAATCATAAATAGAGGCATGTCAGCTGATCTGGTTCTTTATTCGTGGCAGTTAATAAAAAGGAAGTAGCCTCCTCGAAAATTCAGTTATAATGAGCTTTATTGGCAATACAGTTGTTAACTGAGGTTACACAATCTAATGGACGTCTGCTCTATCCGAGTGTTTTTGGTTTTTAATGGATTCTGAAAAAGGTTCGGATTAACGAAAGTTGAGTTCTTGTACTGGACAGTTCACATCTGATACTGACTATGAATCGTTGAAGTTCTTATAAGGCTTCTGAAAAAAAAGCCTTATTTAGATGTTTTGTCCAGAAATTCAAATGCGCTGTATCATATACATAAACGCTGCGTCAAAACAGTTTTAATGTTACACCTGACATTAAGAAAACTCTTTTTAACAAGATAAATGCGATCTGTGAATTGTTCCTTCGTGATTATTCTTCGGCCAAAAGAGTTCAAAAGAAGTAGAGAGGACACGAGTTGTTACAAAGAAGGACAAAAAGATAGCCTAAATGGCAAACGGACAAAATTCAGATATGTAGCGAGTGATAATCACTATACACGGGGCAAATCTCGTCACTTCAACTAATATAATAAAAAACTCGTCAAACAGTTACAAGAGTTTCAATGGGACAATAAAACATCTTCAACCGATCACATGAACGCCGATGTGAAAATATCAAAACGCTGATAGCATAAACAAACCACAATCAAGGGAAATTTTCTAACAGAATGAACACATTTGTTTAATGAAACTGAATTTCTGCAATGCCATTTTTACGCAAGACAAATCGAACTACTCAATGTTATATGCCCTACTTTCAACATCTTTGTAGATTTATACGTTTGCATGCAAACTACTTAATGCAACGTTTGCAAACGCAATAATATGCATAACAGTCAACGTGTCGACTAATTCCAAAATAGCCGATGGAGCATATTAATTTAGGGGTATCGATCGTTAGTGCTTCGTAACATGCAACGTAAAAAGTAGGTCACGATATACAATCTATCGAAATAGCCTACTAAAGACCGTTGGCTTCGGCCACACAGTCTAAAATTTGGCCAAATTATGAAATCCAAATTTCATTTGCGTATATGTATCGTTAAAGGTTGTCTCTCATAACATCCAATGTTGACTTTTACAACACATGATAGACAGATGGGTTTACATTTCATGCGACTTAATATTAAACACACGTTATACCGTACCTTAAAGGAAACAATAAAATTTACAGGCAATATAATTATTTTATGAATTAAAAAGTGACAATGAAAGCCAACATTATTATGATGAGAATGATAAAACTCCAGCGTTCAGGTGCTATGCTAGAATTTCGTTATCTCGCAATACCGAGATCATACGTTTTAATTACGAGACAGCTACAACGTAAAACATGTATCGAGATCAAACAAGAATCTAATAACCTGTGACCAGAACGCTGCCATACATAATGATCGTAGTATTGCTTGTGTGAAAGGAGGCGTTATAGTCCACGCATGCTCTCCATCTTTATCAATTTAAAAAGACGTTATGACCTGCGTAGACAAGTATTGCTGGCCTATTTAAATGCTTATTAGTTTTCTGTTTCATATAAATGATGACTATAGATCTTTACCATGGCTTAAATAAGATAATCTACGGACCAACCAGTAAGTGGAGGATTATGTCTGAGCCTCATGGAAAGGTAATATACTGGTAGAACTATACCTATACTACCCATAGGCGGCTTAAAGGGGGTGGAAGAGGCGTACGCCCCCCCCCCTCCCAGAATGTTGCAAACCAAAATCGATTTCTTTTAAATGAAAATTACTTTCTCATCGAAGTTTATCGTCATTTTCTTTTCATGTTATGTTGCACAGAAGATTGGCATATTTCTTATTTCTTATATTTCAAATTTCCTCAAAGACCTAAACTCTAAAATCGCGCACATGTACTTTCATTGTTTTGCAAAATATATAATGTAAGCATGTATATATTGGAAGGTACTGAATATTTGCTCCCCTTCTAACTGCAGATCCTGTTACCGCGCCTGCTACCAGCCACTTAACGAAATGTGTAACGCCGCATAATTACGTCTCAGCATAAACGTGACCGGTTTCGATTATGCGCTGATTTTCAACGCATATACATGACCATGTTTATGCTGCAAAAAGGTGCACTATATATCTGTAGGCACAATTTTCTCTACTTTTCTTCTTCTGAACACAATGCAATGAAAGTTTACTGAATCAAGTGCGGCTGTGGAAATTCCGAGGGGATTCCATTTAAAGAAAAAAATTACATTGTTACGGTCTTTTGTTCATTATTTGCAAATATTTGACAATCACCGCTAAACGTGTTTGCTCACGTTTGAGCGGCGATGCGCGGCGTATGCGGCGTTACAATGCGTGTTTGCAATGAAAGTCTGAGTTAATAACTTATATATCAGTAGCATATATTGTCTTGTGAAATAGGGCGTCATCATCAAAAAGTGTACCATATAAATATGGCTGTGCAATTCATTACATGAATCGTTGTTATGCAAATGTATGCATGCAAAACTGGAACAAATAGTCCTTAGGCTTAAAGACAGTTATGATGCATACATACAGTTAACTGAAATAAGGTTAGATGACAAAGAAGTCAGTCTAAATATAAGGTTTTAGCAGCGCCTCCCCAAAACGGAAGCATAGAGGTGACAGCATAAAGCTACACAGTCGTTTTATGAGCAAATTCTTGTTCAGACAGAAGAGGGTTTTTTGCCTCTTATTACAAGTTAGAAACACGTTTAACTTCATTTGTGACACGTCTTTTCCGAATTTAACAGACATTACAAAATTTCATATTTGCATGAAAAACAGACGATTTACAATAGATCATGCAAACAAGTCAAAAGTTAAGACTTCATTTCCGGATTATTCTGCATTTTTGTAAACGTTAAATCAAGCCGCAAATGAATGCGCGGGGTAATATCAACAGTTTATCAAGATTCAGCAATTGTGTCGCGTGCAGTGCTGAAATTGCTAATTTTGATCTTTTCATTACGTCTTTAAATTCGTCCTGCAACCATGGCAAAAGAGAGATTAAGTTTGGTTTTATTACAGCAGAAACAATAAAAATCGTCCTTTTTTCACAAAAAGGAAAAAATCAATTTCAGTTGAATCAATTCACATTCAAGGTTTTAGTCATTTAAATTCAGTGTACAATGTGCGAACGGCATGTGTATCCGGCCGGTTAGCTAAATACAGCAAAAGTGCAATTAACTTGCAAAAAAATGTACGTTGATCAAACACAAATCGAATGATTAACAATATTTCTATAACAAATTGTGGTTTTCATTTAGGAGTGATAATTGGAGGTTATTGCTAGTAACAATATTGCACACCCTTGCATTGCCGAGTATACATTAGTATTTTAGCATTACTCAAACGGACAAATATTAACAAGAGAACACACGTAGAGCGCAAACCTCGCCAAGGTAGATCTGTAGGATCATATTTTTCACAAATAATATTTATTTTTCACCCACTTGTGAAGAATAGGATCTCATTTGTCACAGTTTAAAGTGTGGAGAATGTGATCGTCCAAAAACGGGGTATGCGTGAGGATCACTGAAGCTGAATGATTTCATTGCATTTCAAAAAACGGGAGGCGATCACAAACTTCACAGAATAGGTGAAGAATAAGAATGTGACGCGTGAAGAATAAGATTTATATTATTACAGATTCGAAACAAATGATTTGTGAAAAACATGGTCCTACATAGCTCATATCCCACATGTGTTGTGCAACTGATGTGGCAATGTTCTCCATCTCCCACATAGCGCATATCCCACATGTGATGTGCAACTGATGCGTTATACAGCATTGCGGTGTGGCAATGTTCTCCACCTCCCTCATAGCTCATATCCCACATGTGTTGTGCAACTGATGAGTTATACAGCATTGCAGTGTGGCAATGTTCTCCATCTCCCACATGGCGCATATCCCACATTTGTTGTGCAACTGATGAGTTATACAGCATTGCGGTGTGGCAATGTTCTCCATCTCCCACATAGTGCATATCCCACATGTGTTGTGCAACTGATGAGTTATACAGCATTGCGGTGTGGCAATGTTCTCTATCTCCCACATAGTGCATATCCCACATGTGTTGTGCAACTGATGAGTTATACAGCATTGCGGTGTGGCAATGTTCTCCATCTCCCACATAGTGCATATCCCACATGTGTTGTGCAACTGATGAGTTATACAGCATTACGGTGTGGCAATGTTCACCATCTCCCACATAGTGCATATCCCACATGTGTTGTGCAACTGATGAGTTATACAGCATTACGGTGTGGCAATGTTCTCTATCTCCCACATGGCTCATATCCCACATGTGTTGTGCAACTGATGAGTTATACAGCATTGCGGTGTGGCAATTTTCTCCATCTCCCTCATAGCTCATATCCCACATGTGTTGTGCAACTGATGAGTTATACAGCATTGCGGTGTGGCAATGTTCTCCACCTCCCTCATAGCATAGCTCATATCCCACATGTGTTGTGCAACTGATGAGTTATACAGCATTGCGGTGTGGCAATTTTCTCCACCTCCCTCATAGCTCATATCCCACATGTGTTGTGCAACTGATGAGTTATACAGCATTGCGGTGTGGCAATTTTCTCCATCTCCCTCATAGCTCATATCCCACATTTTTTGTGCAACTGATGAGTTATACAGCATTGCGGTGTGGCAATGTTCTCCACCTCCCTCATAGCTCATATCCCACATGTGTTGTGCAACTGATGAGTTATACAGCATTACCGTGTGGCAATGTTCCCTATCTCCCACATAGCTCATATCCCACATGTGTTGTGCAATTGATGAGTTATACAGCATTGCGGTGTGGCAATGTTCTCCATCTCCCACATGGCGCATATCCAACATGTGTTGTGCAATTGATGAGTTATACAGCATTGCGGTGTGGCAATGTTCTCCATCTCCCACATGGCGCATATCCCACATGTGTTGTGCAACTGATGAGTTATACAGCATTACGGTGTGGCAATGTTCTCCACCTCTCTCAAAGCTCATATCCCACATTTGTTGTGCAACTGATGAGTTATACAGCATTGCGGTGTGGCAATGTTCTCCATCTCCCACATAGTGCATATCCCACATGTGTTGTGCAACTGATGAGTTATACAGCACTGCGGTGTGGCAATGTTCTCCATCTCCCACATAGTGCATATCCCACATGTGTTGTTCAACTGATGAGTTATACAGCATTGCGGTGTGGCAATGTTCTCCATCTCCCTCATAGCTCATATCCCACATGTGTTGTGCAACTGATGAGATATACAGCATTGCGGTGTGGCAATGTTCTCTATCTCCCACATAGTGCATATCCCACATGTGTTGTGCAACTGATGAGTTATACAGCATTGCGGTGTGGCAATGTTCTCCATCTCCAACATAGTGCATATCCCACATTTGTTGTGCAACTGATGAGTTATACAGCATTGCAGTGTGGCATTGTTCTCCATCTCCCTCATGGAGCATATCCCACTTGTGTTGTGCAATTGATGAGTTATACAGCATTGCGGTGTGGCAATGTTCTCCATCTCCCACATGGCGCATATCCCACATGTGTTGTGCAACTGATGATTTATACAGCATTGCGGTGTGGCAATGTTCTCCACCTCCCACATGGCGCATATCCCACATGTGTTGTGCAACTGATGAGTTATACAGCATTGCGGTGTGGCAATGTTCTCCATCTCCCACATGGCGCATATCCCACATGTGTTGTGCAACTGATGAGTTATACAGCATTGCGGTGTGGCAATGTTCTCCATCTCCCTCATAGCTCATATCCCACATGTGTTGTGCAACTGATGAGTTAGACAGCATTGCGGTGTGGCAATGTTCTCCACAACCCACATAGCGCATATCCCACATGTGTTGTGCAACTGATGAGTTATACAGCATTGCGGTGTGGCAATGTTCTCCACCTCCCACATGGCGCATATCCCACATGTGTTGTGCAACTGATGAGTTATACAGCATTGCGGTGTGGCAATGTTCTCCACCTCCCACATAGCGCATATCCCACATGTGTTGTGCAACTGATGAGTTATACAGCATTGCGGTGTGGCAATGTTCTCCACCTCCCACATGGCGCATATCCCACATCTGTTGTGCAACTGATGAGTTATACAGCATTGCGGTGTGGCAATGTTCTCCATCTCCCACATGGCGCATATCCCACATGTGTTGTTCAACTGATGAGTTATACAGCATTGCGGTGTGGCAATGTTCTCCATCTCCCTCATAGCTCATATCCCACATGTGTTGTGCAACTGATGAGTTATACAACATTGCGGTGTGGCAATGTTCTCCACCTCCCACATAGCGCATATCCCACATGTGATGTGCAACTGATGTGTTATACAGCATTGCGGTGTGGCAATGTTCTCCACCTCCCACATAGCGCATATCGCACATGTGTTGTGCAACTGATGAGTTATACAGCATTACGGTGTGGCAATGTTCTCCATCTCCCACATAGCTCATATCCCACATGTGATGTGCAACTGATGAGTTATACAGCATTACGGTGTGGCAATTTTCTCCATATCCCACATAGCTCATATCCCACATGTGATGTGCAACTGATGAGTTATAGAGCATTGCGGTGTGGCAATGTTCTCCATCTCCCACATAGCGCATATCCCACATGTGATGTGCAACTGATGAATTATACAGCATTGCGGTGTGGCAATGATCTCCACCTCCCTCATAGCTCATATCCCACATGTGTTGTGCAATTGATGAGTTATACAGCATTGTGGTGTGGCAATGTTCTCCATCTCCCACATAGTGCATATCCCACATTTGTTGTGCAACTGATGAGTTATACATCATTGCGGTGTGGCAATGTTCTCCATCTCCCACATAGTGCATATCCCACATGTGTTGTGCAACTGATGAGTTATACAGCATTGCGGTGTGGCAATGTTCTCCATCTCCCACATAGTGCATATCCCACATGTGTTGTTCAACTGATGAGTTAAACAGCATTGCGGTGTGGCAATGTTCTCCATCTCCCGCATAGCTCATATCCCACATGTGTTGTGCAACTGATGAGTTATACAGCATTGCGGTGTGGCAATGTTCTCTATCTCCCACATAGTGCATATCCCACATGTGTTGTGCAATTGATGAGTTATACAGCATTGCGGTGTGGCAATGTTCTCCATCTCCCACATAGTGCATATCCCACATGTGTTGTTCAACTGATGAGTTAAACAGCATTGCGGTGTGGCAATGTTCTCCATCTCCCGCATAGCTCATATCCCACATGTGTTGTGCAACTGATGAGTTATACAGCATTGCGGTGTGGCAATGTTCTCTATCTCCCACATAGTGCATATCCCACATGTGTTGTGCAATTGATGAGTTATACAGCATTGCGGTGTGGCAATGTTCTCCATCTCCCACATAGTGCATATCCCACATGTGTTGTTCAACTGATGAGTTATACAGCATTGCTGTGTGGCAATGTTCTCCACCTCCCTCATAGCTCATATCCCACATGTGTTGTGCAACTGATGAGTTATACAGTATTGCGGTGTGGCAATGTTCTCTATCTCCCACATAGCTCATATCCCACATGTGTTGTGCAACTGATGAGTTATACAGCATTGCGGTGGGGCAATGTTCTCCATCTCCCACATAGTGCATATCCCACATTTGTTGTGCAACTGATGAGTTATACAGCATTGCAGTGTGGCATTGTTCTCCATCTCCCTCATGGCGCATATCCCACATGTGTTGTGCAATTGATGAGTTATACAGCATTGCGGTGTGGCAATGTTCTCCACCTCCCACATGGCGCATATCCCACATGTGTTGTGCAACTGATGAGTTATACAGCATTGCGGTGTGGCAATGTTCTCCACCACCCACATGGCGCATATCCCACATTTGTTGTGCAACTGATGACTTATACAGCATTGCGGTGTGGCAATGTTCTCCATCTCCCACATGGCGCATATCCCACATGTGTTGTGCAACTGATGAGTTATGCAGCATTGCGGTGTGGCAATGTTCTCCATCTCCCTCATAGCTCATATCCCACATGTGTTGTGCAACTGATGAGTTATACAGCATTGCGGTGTGGCAATGTTCTCCATTTCCCACATAGCTCATATCCCACATGTGATGTGCAACTGATGAGTTATACAGCATTACGGTGTGGCAATTTTCTCCATCTCCCACATAGCTCATATCCCACATGTGATGTGCAACTGATGAGTTATACAGCATTGCGGTGTGGCAATGTTCTCCATCTCGCACATAGCGCATATCCCACATGTGATGTGCAACTGATGAGTTATACAGCATTGCGGTGTGGCAATGTTCTCCACCTCCCTCATAGCTCATATCCCACATGTGTTGTGCAATTGATGAGTTATACAGCATTGTGGTGTGGCAATGTTCTCCATCTCCCACATGGCGCATATCCCACATTTGTTGTGCAACTGATGAGTTATACAGCATTGCGGTGTGGCAATGTTCTCCATCTCCCACATAGTGCATATCCAAAATGTGTTGTGCAACTGATGAGTTATACAGCATTGCGGTGTGGCAATGTTATCCATCTCCCACATAGCGCATATCCCACATGTGATGTGCAACTGATGAGTTATACAGCATTGCAGTGTGGCAATGTTCTCCACCTCCCTCATAGCTCATATCCCACATGTGTTGTGCAACTGATGAGTTATACAGCATTGCGTGTGGCAATGTTCTCCATCTCCCACATGGCGCATAACCCACATGTGTTGTGCAACTGATGAGTTATACAGCATTGCGGTGTGGCAATGTTCTCCATCTCCCACATAGTGCATATCCAAAATGTGTTGTGCAACTGATGTGTTATACAGCATTGCGGTGTGGCAATGTTCTCCATCTCTCACATAGTGCATATCCAAAATGTGTTGTGCAACTGATGAGTTATACGGCATTGCGGTGTGGCAATGTTCTCCATCTCCCACATAGTGCATATCCAAAATGTGTTGTGCAACTGATGAGTTATACAGCATTGCAGTGCGGCAATGTTCTCCATCTCCCACATGGCGCATATCCCACATGTGTTGTGCAACTGATGAGTTATACAGCATTGCGGTGTGGCAATGTTCTCCATCTCCCACATAGTGCATATCCAAAATGTGTTGTGCAACTGATGAGTTATACAGCATTGCGGTGTGGCAATGTTCTCCATCTGTCACATAGTGCATATCCAAAATGTGTTGTGCAACTGATGAGTTATACGGCATTGCGGTGTGGCAATGTTCTCCATCTCCCACATAGTGCATATCCCACTTGTGTTGTGCAATTGATGAGTTATACAGCATTGCGGTGTGGCAATGTTCTCCATCTCCCACATAGTGCATATCCAAAATGTGTTGTGCAACTGATGAGTTATACAGCATTACGGTGTGGCAATGTTCTCCATCTCCCACATAGTGCATATCCCACTTGTGTTGTGCAATTGATGAGTTATACAGCATTACGGTGTGGCAATGTTCTCCATCTCCCACATGGCGCATATCCAAAATGTGTTGTACAACTTACGAGTTATACAGCATTGCGGTGTGGCAATGTTCTCCAACTGATGAGTTATACAGCATTTTTGTGTGGCAATGTTCTCCAACTGATGAGTTATAGAGCATTGCGGTGTGGCAATGTTCTCCATCTGATAATAATACAGAATCCTTAAACAAATTCTGGATCCAGGTGGTGATCAAGATCACCACCAAATTATGTTCATGTGTACAGTCTGTCATATTTGTTTTGCGTAAAGTTGTTAACAGACCCTAGGCAGACGGACAAACAGACAGGCAGGCAGGCAGGCAGGCAGGCAGGCAGACAGACAGAGGCAGGCAGGCAGGCAGACAGACAGACAAAAACAAAACTACCTTTGCATAGTAGAGGTAATAAAGCGATGAACAACTACAAGTAAAATGTTTGTTTATTATAGTGTCACACCTAAGTGATTAAGGGGTTGTTGTAACTTATGAGAGTTGTACTGATTAACATCTTTACTTCCGATTCCTATCCTATAGGACGTCGGGCGCTTGGCAGGAAGGCAATCGGTACGCATTTAACTAGCTGCTGGGTAGGCAACTGGCCATATCAGAACAAGCCCTGTGCGAAACTCGAACCTTCGACCTCCCGCTCCGTAGATGAATGCCTGAACCAATAGGCCATGAAGACTACATGCAATTCCACTGTAAATTGGCTCCATTAATATTTTTTGTAGCAAAAAACGCAAAGGTGGAAATAGTATTTCTAATACCGCTACTGAGTCGCCGAATATCATGTTTTTGCTGTTCGTTTCAACGTCCGAAACTTCAGAGATGTTGATGCATACGTCACAAGCGACATTTGAGATGGGGATTATTTACAAAACACAAATTAAACATGCACATCAGCCAAACACGTTTGACATATAGACACCATTTATTTATAGAACGTATTGTTTTGTTTCAGTTGCATTATACGAACCCATGACTTTGAGGTAACATAATTTTTGCGGTGGGTTTTACGTCTAATTATATGGTATAGATACTTTTATAAAAAGCCTTTCTAAGTGATATTTAATATTCAGGTGTTTGCCATAGTTGGATATAAGCAAAATATATAATGAACTACATATATTTTTACTTTTTATTCTTTTAAAAAAAAAGGGACTGGACAGAACTGACTTTTAAACTTCGCTGGTATACTAAATAATTAAAGATCAAGAAGGTAGTATAGATATATTTTATAATGCTATATTATCATTAAATACACTGTAAATTCTAGTGGTTTGAAATATAGCACTCTTTAAACAACGTTTAGGTACAAATTTAAACCAGATGCATTAAACGAACTCATGACTGTGATGTAACTTCAAGTTTGTGCTGGGTTTACGTCTTATATAATAGTATAGATAGCTTTTTTCTATGTGATATTTAATATTTATTTGTTTGCCAAAATTTGTTATTTACGCAGAATACAGTATAACCTACATACTATAATATTTTTTATTTTCTTTGAAAAATGGGAACTGGACAGATCTGGCTTTGAAAATACGCTGACATTATAAATAATTAAAGATTAAGAAGATAGTATAAATATCTTTTATCATGCTATATTATCATAAAGTACGCTGTAAATACTGGTGGTTTGAAATATCACACTCTCTAAACAACTTTTTGGTACAATTTTTAGACAAATTACCATAAAAAATACGTGTTTACACAAAGTTCAGTATTTATAACTGAACACGGGTATTTTCAAATCTTGTCTTGACCTATGGCATCAAAACCGTCGTTAAAGAACCACGAAACAACAACAACAACAACAAACAAACAAAACAACAGCAACATTTCAGTCTGACAATTCTGTAGATAAGCTATGATCATGATGATAATGGTGGTGGTAGTGGTGGTGATGATGGTGGTGGTGGTGATGGTGACAATAATGGTGGTGGTGGTAGTGGTGGTGATGATGGTGATGGTGGTGATGGTAATGATGATGGTGGTGGTGGTGGAGGTGATGACGATGATTGTTGTAGTGGTGGTGGTAATGATAATGGTATTGGTGTTGGCAATGATGATGATGATGATGATGATGATGATGATGACGGTGATCGTAGTTCTGGTGGCGGAGGTGGTGGTAGTTGTTAAGATGGAAAATTTGATGACGTCAGTGATGATCAAGACGAAAATAAAGTTGATTTTGATGTACGAAACGCTCCAAGAAACGAAGCCATTATCCACTAAAAAAATTAACAGAAAGTGGTCGACTTGTGCAGTGTCATATTTTTACAATACATTCAACCTAACGATGACATTGATTGTGATCATGATAAGAAAGGCAACAATACAAATATTGATGAAAATATACCGCTGTTATAAGTCTTACCTGAAATTGGTCGGCTGTCTTGGGTTTATCCGTCATTATTGCCAAAATAAAATTTCCCACAAATAGATGAAAATCAGCACAACGCAATCTTACGTCTGAAGTTTATATCAGTCAGGATAAATATGTCACCGCAAAACCTTGGCAATTTAAAGATCAGAAGATACCCACTTGGCGTGTATTTTTACGTAGTTTACAACGATAGTAACTTAACGGAGGGAAAGCTGTACACCTCGTTTCAAGTTTCACCCAAACTTTAAACCCACGATACATCCATAAAACTAAGGTAAAGAAGAATATACTTTAAACGACCAACATCTACTAGTATTAGGGAGAAAAACAATTATAACAGTTAACAGTAAAACTAACACAAGCCTAGTCTAAAATGCAGTCTACGCCAGCTACGAACTTTTTTTGTTTGTTTTTTATTTAAATAAGTCATAGCTGGTTACCAAAATATCACTACAAAAATGATCAAAAACGAATTCAAAGAGCGCCACTACCATGTTAATTCGATGGCGATAAATTAAGTAATGCGATGAAATAAAACTGTTTTCCTATTGAAATAGTTCTTATTTACCATTTAAAATCAGTTATTTCATGTTATAATTGAGCTCTATCCAGCCCCCGAAATCTTTAGCGTATCCATAGTAAAGCCCGGAATTAGTTTAATCTTCAAAACGTTGCCGCGGTTTATAGTGATTTATCACCTCTAATGAACAATGCTATCAGCGGTGTAACCCGGTCGCGTCACATGCCTCCCGTCTCAATATCAAATACATTCAACATTTAATACTTTGTTGCTATATGAGGAAAATGTATTTGTGATGTTCAATTGTGATAAGGTGCTTCCGAAATGTCACTGTAAGCGATATTTAGTAGGAGCCCATTTTCTAAACACTTGAGCGTTCCGCGAGTAAACATCTAGCAGTTGATATTAAGTTTTAAACCTTGGCCTTATTTATTGTCTGTACCAACATTAATGGTATAGTGACTCCTCGTTGTTTAATGTATGTTTAATGTTAAGTTTTAAACACCTATCCCGGTCTAAAAATGTCGTCATGGTGTAGTGGAAAGGGTATCCGCATTTCGACCGAGAGGGTGATCCCCACTCGGAGAGCGTTCGTGGAAAGGGTGTCCGCCTTGCGACCGGGAGGGTGATCCCCACTCGGAGAGCGTTCTCAGGATCTTTCCAAAGGCACCAAGTAGTTGTTTTCCCAGGAAGCGGATTCGAAAAATTTCTCCATAAGACTAAGACATTCGATGCAATCGAGCTAAAATAATAGGTTTAAACGTAACGCCTAGTTTAATGTTAAATGTTGGACGCCTTGAATTAAATGTTTCTTCAAAAATGTGTATCTATGTTTGAAAGACATGGATTGCATGCTTCAAACGAATATCACTTGAAAGTAATCCAACAAACATGTGCATTCGCATTCGCATTTTTTACCCAGTGAATATAATTAATAATTATTAAAATTCACATTTCTTAACAAATCTACCTTTATGATAAATTGGAAAATATCGTTCTTTTGATAGTTGTCCGTATTTCTATTAAATACCGTCGCAATGCCCATTTAACGTATTTAGGTATCAGAATGTAAACCTGTAAAACGGAAGTAAAGATTTAACGTGATACATAAAGCTATGTAGCAACGCACTTTGGTGTCAACCCAACTTCAGTGTTCAACACCAAAGTGCGTGGCAGTGGTAAATATAATTGGTGAAACGGTAGTTTTTTTGTACATCCTCATTTTGACAATTTCAGACGATTTCAAAACATCGCCATCATGATATCATCATTACAAACTCCCAACCTCCTCGCAGAGATTTTTAACTGGTTTAAATCCCTGCCGGCACGAAGTTCCATGTGACCATGGGCAAACACTTGATGCGAAATTAAATCGTGGACAAGCACATGAAAAACACAAGGAGAACGTAAAATCCTTGCGTTGTTATGTGTTTTTATTTATTTATTGTTTTGATTTTTTTTGTCATTTTAACTTGTAATATATATATACGGATAATGCCACATGTCTGTGTCATTGTTATAAAATAAAAATGATAAAATAAAAATTTTGTAAAAAATAAATCTTCAATCTCCTTAAAATCGTCTCCCTTGAAAACGTCTAAATCTTTCAGTTTTTAACTCGCGGTGGCAGTGGTAACTGCGAAGAGTACAAATAAGGGAAGTAACCACTGCACTGTGTTTGTCAATTTTGTCGATTTAGAGGAGATTGAAGAGGAGTTTGTATAACTATAACATAGTGACAGGGGAAGGTAATCCAAATAATCCGCTACTAATATCCAGAGAATAACAGTTAAGCGATATAACGATAGTAAGTTGGTAAGGCGTACCCGTGTAGAGATTAATTACCACGGTTTACAAGCTCCCAAGTGGTCTAGTGGTTAGGATTCCGCGCTCTCACCGCGGCGGCCGGAGTTCGATTCCCCGCTTGGGAATGTTTTGTACTTTCTGATTTTGATTATTTAAAGAGGGACTGTCTGATATTTTTTATATATCATTTTTTCGGGTCTCTTTCGTTACCAACTAACAAAACACCCTTTTTTATAACATAAAAAACGTCGACTTCGACAAAAACAATTTCTTATATCGAACAATACAAACATAATATATTTTCTGTCGATACATACCCGTTTATCTTACAACACCCCCTGTACGTCGGTAAACCAATTTGCAGATGATAAATCAAATTTCAGAGAAAACATGTCGTCCGCAATTGACATGTAGGTACATATTTTGAAATTTTCGGCGATTTTAGTCAGTATATATACAAAATTATTGTACGCATGTATAGAGTTATGTCCAACGCCATTATTTATTAAGTGTATTGCCAGAAATCTACGTTTTTCTAAGAAGAAATATATTAATTGTCTGGGGAAATACAAAATATTTAAAAAATGCGACGTATTTATTTAATTTTTGGCATCTAAATCGACAAATTAGTGAACTAAACCGTTATAGAATAGTGATACAATCTGTCTAGAAGGGCATTCAGACGTTTATTAGTTGATACCGTAGTGGCTTCTGGTTAAAATCAATTATATCTTGGAATGGTATGCTCATTTATAGATAAAGCCGAACTGTTTGAAGAAAATGTGTAAATAAAGTCCAAACTTAAACTGGATAAAGCTCAAACTTCGCGATAAAATGATTATTGATGATGAAAGGAATGTTAGTTTGGTGCTATTTTTCATTACATATTTTCATTACATATTCATATTTTTATTCTATGTAATTAAAGAAAAATATAGTTTATTCAAAACGTGTACAATGTAGCATATAAAAAACGAATAAGACCAAAACGGCACATGATCGTCATGAATAACAATTATACAAATAGGAACAAATACTATTATCATGCTTTAAGAAAGAGAAATACATTATATATATATCTGCGCGTACTGTATAAAAGTATTCTGTACTGTTTTCTCGTGCTTTACAAAAATTATTTGTATCTAACTAATATACAAAAGTAATGTGTACTGTATTATGAATCTTTACAAAACTAATTTACATCTTAGTAATACATACAAGTGATCTGTAATGTATTCTCATGCTTTAAAAAAATAATTTATATTTAAGTAATACGTGAAAGTTATCGGTACTGAATAAGAATTCTTTGCAAAAATAATTCATATCTAAATTAAACATTAAAGTAATATGCAATGTATTCATAAAAGTGATATGTACTGCATGTAACTTAATAAAATAGCATTAATCATCGTGTACTGACAGTATTTGTCATTTCAAAAGCTCTACGTGCATAAACCGCTAGTAATATATTATTTGGATTCTGTGAGGAAAATAGCTCTGTGGCTTTTAACATGCTTGGGTGACGTCTATAATATACTGATATATGTATTGTATTTTTTGTCTTGTTTGTGAGTAGATGTTACATTAAAAATATCATCTTCGACAACAGGGCAAACTGGGCAAACACTATATTACTAATATCGGTATTATTCCACCTTCCCTTCTCGATTTATGCGTCCTTCTACACCTTGGACAAAAGTGTCAGTAATTCTTTGCTTAAACACAGAAAATAAACCATTGAGAACACCAACACCTTGTGCCAAGCAGACATGATAGAATCCCAATGAACTTAGAATACATTTCACTTGATGCCCAGATGGTTTTTAGGGGATTACTTTCAATATCGTCTATCGTAATCTTATATATCATTTTAATGAATTTATGTTCTGGAGCACAAATCACCTTAAACCAGTACTTTATCATATTCATGTTGCTCATAGTTAAAAAGACAAGTATCCCTGTCTCCGATAATATAAAGTCATTATGTGTGCTGATTTTGACACCTATTTGTCCTTCACCATTTAGTAACATATTTTAAATTAAAATAAGTAATTTTATTGTTGTTTTATTGACATTACAAAGACATTTGATTACATTGTAAGAGATATCCTTGGTACAGAATATACAGACTTGGTATTCGAGGACCACGTTTTACAGTTATAAAAGCAATGTATAATCATGTGTACACAAATGTAAGACATCATACTGATATCGGAACTGCATTTGAGAGTCATTTAGGTCTAAGACAAGGCGAGTGTTTTGTTCCCGATTCTGTTTTCTTTGTATATCAATGACATGAGGCTATTTTGTACTCAAAAGGTGCAAGTGGTATTGATATAGGCATGTTAAAATGCTTCCTACTTATGTATGCGGACGGTAAAGGGCCAATACGTTATCTGTTGTTCCCATTTTCGCTCGACATTCAGCTTGTGCTTCCAGCAATACACGGTAATTTTCAGCCCAGTTTGATTGCCTACTTTTTATCTTTGTGAACAATTTACCTATGACACTTAGCATAGTTATCACTCTAAAATTATTTGGGTCATTTAAATCTCCTTTCTTATGTATAGGTACAATAAAACATTCGGTCCATTTATCTGGAACATATCCAAGACATAATATTGTGTTAAACAATTTAAGCAAATACGGAAGAAGTTCATCTCTGCAATTTATTATTTATTCATTTAAGATCAGATCTGGTCGCACACTTTTTTCAGTTTTTATATTGGCAGTCCCTTTGAATAATTCTTCAGCAGTAAAGTATTACTGTGATAAGAACCTTAACAATGTTTACCTTTCATAAAATTGTTGCACAATGCTTTAGTGAAGTTTTGTGGTCAAAATATCGCTCAAAATGGTTTAAATGCATACATTTATAGAATTTACATAAAGCACTCTTGTACAAATTTGATTATTATCCATTCAGTTTTAAAAAATAGTTTGCACTTTATCACCTAAAAGTTAGGGCTTTATCAATTTTACATTATTTTGTCACACGAATTTAACAATATTACGCGTATTTGGTGCATTTAAACAACGCAAGAAGCAGATATGCAAAGAAGAATGGCTGATACGTAAGGTTGTGCATTAATAATTGCAAAAACATTAATTGATCAGAACTTTTTTACATTCAATATTGCCAACTTCACTGATTTTTCTACATTCTTAACCAAATTCATACTAATTTCGCCAAATAATTGCCATTAGGAATCGTTTGTAACAGCGTATTATACGTACAAAATATCATTGTATCTTGTGCGATATTTGAAATGTTGAAACTTACTTTAAAAATATGAGTTTTTGTAAACAAATTATGGTAATAAGTAATATGTCCGACATGTTTTCTCTGAAATTTGATTTATCATCTGCAAATTGGTTTACCGACGTACAGGGGGTGTACAACAACGGCTACATTCGGTTTGGAATGAGAAAGTAACAACTGCATATACGCCAACAGCCGATCTGACTCTACTAGATGCTGTAAATACACGTGCTTTATAAATCGCTGCGCAGCGAAGTATTATGTTCGTTTTAAATATCTCAGTTAATGCGCATTTCTGAACATAAGTTATTATCAATATTTATTATAATATTATTTATGCAATATACTGAAATCATTAGAAACATTGGATGGTTTTAAATTATAATTTTCGTACAAAAGCGCACAGCTCCTCTTAAGCAGACAGTTTTAGGAATACTTCAACTCTGTTATTTTTTCCTGTAACGCATACGCATTTAAACATCACATTAGATTTCTTTGAAGGCTAGTTTTGTAATGAGACACATAACAACTAGAACTTAAATTCTGTAAATCCGACCATCTTATCTCGGACGAGTAAATGAGCATGCGTAAACACGCCACACGCGGGTAGCCGAAGCCTATGTACTTATGTAGATATAGATTAACTGAATCCACTTAGTGGTTCGGATTCCGTGCTATCACCTCGGCGGCTGGGGTTCGATTGCACTTTTGGGAAAGTTTTATGCTTTCTGATTTTGATTATTTAATATTCATACAGTTTTATGAATACTGTGGATCTGCCAGAATTTTGCATGAAATGCACACGTATTTAAATGCGTAACATGTTTCTAAAAGAAGGCCTGTACTCTCACGAGACTCGTTTGTAGAAAAACAGAATGCCCGATTTGAATTTTAAAGGGACAGTTTCACAGTTTTGGGCTGTGAAAAATAATTTTCTAAAACTGAATTTTCTTGTTGCATAATAAATTTATTGTTCATAGTTCAAGGTTTGAAAAGCACATTCCTTGTTCAAAGTTAAAGTTTTAACGAATATCTCTTATTTTTAAGAAACATTTGTTACCCGGTAGACATACCCTAGTAAGTTTTTACACCAAAAATAATTTTGTTTCCCAAGCAATACAGCATAACAGACATAAAGTGTCGATAGATTCTACAAAATTCTGTTTTAAAATCCCATTTATCATAGAAATATTTTTCCAACCCCAGGCTGTGTAACTGTCTCTTAAAATATAATATAATACAACTAAAGTTAATTTATTTTGCGATTTAAAATGGTGTAAAAATCACACGTGAGCATTTTATATTCAGCGAGGAAAAACAAGCAAAACAAGTGTAAACATGTCGCTCGGGTACGCAGGTATACGAAAGCAGTGTAGTGAACGATTTTATTGACCTGGCACTCATTAATCTCCGGTAGCGCTCGACTGTTCTATTTATATCGGTGTAACGTTTATCTAGCGTGTAAAGCACGGATTTCATAGTCATTTAACAACAAGAAATGTCTTTAAAAAAGACAATCGGCGTTGACATTAATATACCGAGATATCATTTTTACCCTAAACATAAGATACAAGAGGGTCAAGATGGTCGGTTACGTGGCTTCTCGGACCCCAGATTTTTCGGTCCCCAGATATGTGTACGGTAAATAAACCGATCATACCGCCCCATGTTTTCACCAGTGATACATGAATAACCTAAATAATTTACGTAAACATCATTATTATATAAATGTGTCAGCCAAATTTAACAAAATAACTTAACAATGTACGAAAATAATTGCGGGAATGAATGAAAATTATTTTATATCAGATTATCGTATAGTTATTCTTAAGTATTATACCCTACCTACATCTTGGAAGTTATTTATGCATAATACATACACATTTCGAAGTCAAGTTATCATTTATAGGCTAAAAAAATGATTTGTTTCCCAGGCAGCGCCGCAACGTATTTTTATGGCCGCCACGAATTTGATTTAATGCCAAAAGAAATTATTTTTTTACTATTTTTTGACGATCGCGCCCGGGTTTGAAAGGAGCAGTCCAGAAATATGTTAATAAAAATGAAACTTTGTAGAAAGTGTTTCTAATGGGCATGTTACCGAACAAAATAACAAAACTACGCATTTGAAATCCGTGAATAATTAACATTTTGGTAACTTGCTGTCGTCTATTTTCTGTATGCGATAACTGGTGATGACTCGGGAGTAAACCAGTATGTATATTATAGTATTTCGTTCGTATCAAGCGCTTTTGAACAATGCCTTTCGTAAATAAGAAACATATTCCGGACGAATAAACACCATAAGCGTTCCAAAGAACTATTACTAAAATTACGATGTATTGATGGACAGCGGCTTAAAATTAAACGAATCCGCAGTTTAACATAGCGGAAGAAGAGTAACCCGGTAGATATTTCTGTATTTTCAGTAACTTTTTTCCTGTCTGAAATACTGTGTAAACTTTGAAAAAAGTCATATTCAATTGGGAACCTTTATAAATATGTTCAAAATCGTGATTTAAACTTTTGTTTCGTAGATGCTTTTGCTTGAATAATATTTCATATTTCATTCCATATTTTAAAAAAAAAATCTGTGTCAAAACAAGTCCTATGGAAACAATCGAAAATGCCAGCTGCATTGACAAGTGTTTTCCTTTCCAAAAATTATTGGTGATTTACTGCAAAAATAATTTCTATTTTTGACAGTTATAAAAAATATGAAGTACGAAAAGTTAAATTCTATAAATAAATAGAAGTATTTTAATGCTGATGGTGTATAAATTTGAAGGCACTTTGTTAATTATGAACATCTGAATTGATTGCCTTTTTACATCAGCTTGCATAAATGACGGTTTGTGATTAATAAATCTATATTTAGAATTTAAAAAAAGGAATGCTTATGTTGTTATTAATTCTTAATATTGTCTTTAATCTGTACTTAATTACTTGTTTTACTAATCCAATAGAAAAGGTAAGGAGAAACAATATTTCAATAAAAAAGAACTCGCCCTTTATCCTGATTTTTTGGAAAAAGTGCCTGAGTAATAATTCATTATTTTTCTTTAGCCTTATACCGTGTATCCTAATGAAAAGCAATCTTCAGAGAACATTCAGCGCATTTGAAATAATGATGACTTCCATTTTGATAGCACAAAAATAAAATTTCATAAGACTATGGCGATTGAAAATTATATTCGGTAGGAACATGATGTATCAAGGGTGTCTGTGCATAATTGGTTGTGCAAATCACGTATTCGTGCAAATGAAGTAAAAGTAACACGAATGACGTATTCAGAGACTTATTTCACCACATTTTATATATTGAAAGTTATCTTTTTATAGGTTGATTAACATCTACTGGAGAAGTTGATAAAAATGTGTAATTCACATTAATTATTAACAGAACGCAACCACAATTCAATTTCAAATAAACATGCGCAGTCAGTTTAATAACATAAATTCCCCCTTTATTGAAATATTTGCTCTTATGTTTCTCTGGACGCTAAATGACGCATACATATTATAACAGCTATACACCGGCAGCTACACGAGAACTATTTTTAGAAAGATCGTGAGTGTGTTGAACTGGCTAGAATCAATTGTTATTTATAGAGCGTACCGCTAGGCTAAACAAAATAGTTGATTAATTCTGGGAATGAACATAATAATTATTATGTTCATGACATACAATGAGAAAATATGTTCATACTTATGCTCAGTTCTAGACTGTATATCGAAAATATATTTATAACTTTATTTTAACCGCTTATGCAAACAATTATGTAAATTTTTAATCCCCAAAAGTATGCAACAGTTATTGGTATATGTTAAACCATTGTTTAAAGTTTGCATTCCCTAAAATTAGAAAATTTGCCCAATTCTATTGGCATTCAATTTTTCCGCTGCATAATTATCGCAAGAAAATCTAGGTCAGAAGTGATCTTATACAGCTACACCGAAAAAAAAAACATCAACAACTGTCAGGAAGAATAGCGCGGTGGATAGCGTTTTAGACTTTAAATCACAATGACTGTGGTTCGAATCCAGCCAAAATCGTTCTTTTTCTTTTTTTTTACTTCAATATCACTTATTTTCCTAACGTTTTCTTTATTTTATTTTTATTTTTTATTTTCTTAGTTTAATTATTTTATCTACATACAAATGCATACACACACACTCTGTTTCGCTCGCCGCATCGATGCAGCTTTCTTCTGTGTCAGAATCGAAGGTGATGATGAGATCTGCAAAATAAAGAATTAAATAAATTAAAATAAATAAAAAAATGAATAAATTAAAGGTGCCTGTTCTGGGATTCGAACCCAAAACATCATGCTTACAAACTCTGTGTACTTACCACTGCACTACCGTATCAACTGTTACGATGGAAGGATTTAATACATTCATATTCATGTCTGAGTCTCCTACCTGGTTCAGTAGCTTAAAATAGATTAACGAAAATGCACGGAATATTCATGAGTGCCAAGTCAATACAATCGCACAATATAGATATAAATTAATAGGTTGATGCTCCCAAGTGGTCTATGGGTTAGGTGCAGCGCTCTCACCGCGGCGGCCGGGATTCGATTCCCCGCTTGGGAAAGTTATATATTTTGATTGATATATTTTCGAAAGATTCGCATTACTGTACGTCAGCTTGCGCGCCCATTTAAAAGGACTTGTTCACATTTTTCGTATTTTTGAAGAATGTCTTTACATGTGTTTACTGCAATAACTACAGCATCTGGAATAATCTTTAACAAATATTTTATAAAGAAAAAAAAATTAAATTAAAAAAAAATGCCTTCGCCGGGTCTCAAACTAGGGACCTTTGAGAACAAAAAATCTCATGCGCTAACCACTCGGCCATTCGGACTTATGCATTTGGTTGCGTATTTTTTAAAACTATGTAATAAGTGATACATGTGTTTTCCAAAATACCAATTAAAAGCGAACTATTACAAACGCTATATAATTTTATCCATTTCGATTGATGATTCTTCTTAAAAGAAACTATATTTGCAATATATTTCTTAGTCATGAGTGTTATTTCGCTTTTTTGTATATAATGTATAATTTATTTTTGGAAAATGTGACAAAATTGTTGAAAATTGTCAATTTTCGAATCTGTGAACAGGTCCCTTTAAACGTTAAGTTCTGTGTATAATTTTTGATGCTATTTTGATGCAGATTTGTAGCGGCACAAATTATGTTAATTCTTATATCAATATCTCCGGTTACATTTCAAATGTACCTAATCAAATAGCTTTATTTTACGATTTATAATCAAGAGCGTAAAAAGGCCAAATCGGAATATACACACAGCACAATTTGGAAACATAGATCTAAATGTCCTTTATTTGGTAATCGTTCTGCCAGTTATACATATTTTGTTAATGCATTCAGTCTGAAGTATATTTTTTGTCTAAAAAGAGTATTTGGACAATGATTTTCACGTGAGGGTTACGATTCATACGAGCGTGAGATAAGGTATATGCTTACGTGCGCAAATATCTATAACATCATATTGGTGCATATCAAACCATCTTGTCAGAGGCGAGCACGTGTAAACATGTCGCACGTGTACGCGGGTATGTGAACGCTGTGTATCAATATAGATAAACTGGAACGCCCTGCATGCTCCCAAGTGGTCTAGTGGTTAGGATTGCGCGCTCTCACCGCGGCGGCAGGGGTTCAATTCCCAGGTTAGAAAAGTTTTATTTTTATTGATTTTGATTATTTTTATATGACAACAGTTTATGAATACTGTGGGTGTGCCAAATATTGATAGGTATTGCACACGCCTTTAAACATTGAATCATGTTTCTTTTAAGGCCTTTGTTATTCTCCCGAGACTTGTTTCAAGACGTATAAGAATATATTATAACACGAACACCCAATTTGAATTTGGAGTATTATTAGGTATTGTAAGGTACTAACAAGAAATGAAATTGGGCTACTAGTAACTTAATTTTACGGTTTATATTTATGTAAAATTATATCATTAACAAGTTAACAAGTTATATTGCAAACTATATATATTATCCGAGGCGGGAATAAACAAGCGCGAGTATGTTTAAACATGTCCTACACGGTTAGCCGAACGTCAGTACATTCATCTATAGCTATAGATTAACTGGTTCGGCTTTCAAGATCCCATGGTCTAGTGGTTAGGATTTCGCGCTCTCACCGCGGCGGCCGGAGTTCGATTCCAAGCTTGGAAATAATTTTATATGTTCATTTTAAGTTTTTTTTTCGACAAATTGGGAATACTGTACCTCAGCATGCACGCACATTTAAAGGGATTTGTTCACATATTTGTTTTAATTTTTTTTTGAAAAATGTCATTAAATGTTTTTACTGCAATAACTACAGTTTCTGGAATAATCTAAAGCAAATATTATATAATGAAATAAAAGTTAAATTGAAAAATTTAAAAACTCGAACCCGGGACCTTTGAGATAATAAGATTTTATGCGCTAACCACTCGGCCATTCGGACGTATTATATACATGTGGTTGTGTATTTTTAACGCTATGTAATAAGAGATACACGTGTTTTCCACAACACCAATGAAAAGCGTTACAAAGCCCTAATAACTTTATCCATTTCGATTAATGGATATTCATAAACGAAAGACATTTCCAATACATTCCTTAGTCATGAGTGTTATTTCGCTTGTTTGTATATACATGTAATGTATACTTTCTTTTTGGAATCTATGGCAAAATTATTGAAAATTATCAATTTGTCAATCTGTGAACAGGTTCCCTTAAACGTTAAGTCCTGTGTACTTTTGATGCTATTTTTCTCTAGGAGGAGTAGGTTTGTAGAAGCACAAATTATGTTGATTCTTATATCAACATCTTCGATTACATTACCTTGTAGATTTATAATCAAGGGCGTAAAAAGGCCGAATCTGAGTATATGCATAGTATACTTTTGAAACATAGATCTAAATGTCCTTTTTTTGGTAATCGTTCTGCCAATTATACATAAAAAATATTTTGTTAACGAGGGACTGTCTGATTTTTATACATTGATTTCAGGCCACTTTCATTACCCACATACAAAACACCGTTTAATAATACAAAAAAATGACAACATCGACAAAAACTACTTCTTTTATCGAAAACTGCAAGGATATATTTTCTGTGGTTACAGACCCGTTTATCCTACAGCAAAAGCTACATTCGGTTTTATAGGTTAGAAACCAGTAAATCCAATATAGGGTCCCATTATAAAACGGCAAACTTTCCAAGCATTTTTCTAGCATTTCCTTTATTTCAGATTATGCAAGCCTGGTATCAATTTAAAGATCAATTTGTCCACTTCCAAACTTTGCAATAAAAAAGATATGTCATGTTACTTCTAAGAAAATGCATCTCACGTGAATGCAGGCACCGGTAGAAAACAGGGTTTCGGCAGTCATATTTCGACAAAAGCCCCATACCACAGTAAACACACCCCAAAAGTTCACCTTTCAAGTTAGCCTCCAATGAAATGCTCCAAAATGTTGCAGACGCGCATAGGATAATAGAAATAACCACAAAAGGCATGTCTGATATACCTAAATGGCTTTTATGCCCGAAGAAAAGAGGAACTCTTTAGTAATAGGCACTACTTTTGAATGGACCACGGAGGGATACACCATGATTTACTGGTATCGAACCTTAAAGAAAACTCAACATTTTGCTATCATGACAGAAACTCCTCTACATCATTATTACCCTACTTGTACCACAAATGCAAAATTTCAGGTCGATCCGCTAAGTAGAAATGCCCCCAAAACGCATTTGAGAATGACACATGATAAGCCATCTGTCTTGCGCTTCAGTACTTGGATTGTATGGGGAGCGTGAACTAAAATTCGCACCTAAATCACATAAACCAGTCACAATACCAACTCATTTAGACTTATTTTAATGCAATGGACAGTAATAAGGTATAAAACGTGTAATATTCGCGTATAACATGATTCGATGTGCTGTGAGCTGCATAAGCCGAGTTTCCATACTTTTTTTCATTTTTTTTTACCCGAAAAAAACAGGTTTCGCTTTAAACAGTGTAGATAACGTGTCAGTTACGATATTATTCCCATTTATTTCCGTGAAAAGTAATAAACGCAATAAAATAACACAGTTACATGGTGATTTTATGTATAAGTGGACCCTAAAGGGCCGGTCCCTGGTTTTCTTAAAGGTTAGAAACCAGTAAATCCAATTCCCATAGGGTCCCATTATAAAACGGCAAACTTTCCAAGCATTTTTCTAGCATTTCCTTTATTTCAGATTATGCAAGCCTGGTATTAATTTAAAGAGCAATCTGTCCTCTTCCAAACTTTGCAATAAAAAAGATATGTCATGTTACTTTTAAGAAAATGCATCTCACTTGAATGCAGGCACCGGTAGAAAACAGGGTTTCGGCAGTCATATTTCGACAAAAGCCCCATACCACAGTAAACACACCCCAAAAGTTCACCTTTCAAGTTAGCCTCCAATGAAATGCTCAAAATGTTGCAGACGCGCATAGGATAATAGAAATAACCACAAAAGGCATGTCTGATATACCTAAATGGCTTTTATGCCCGAAGAGAAGAGGAACTCTTTAGTAATAGGCACTACTTTTGAATGGACCACGGAGGGATACACAATGATTTACTGGTATCTAACCTGTATGAGCAAATGAGAACTGCGCATGCCCTAACAATTGATCTTACTCGTCTAGACGCTGTATATACGCTGATTCCATCTATTTAATAGTTCGCTGCGCAGCGAAGTATTATTTTATTTCTGAACATAAGTTAGTATCAACATTTATTATAATATTATTTTTAAAATATACTAACATCATTAGAAACAATGGATGGTTTTACGTTATAATTTTCGTACCATATCGTGCAGTCCCTCTTTAATATGTTCATTCAGGGGCGTAGCCAGGGTTATAAAATGTATACGACAATTCGTTATGGGGAAAGGCATGAGAGGGGTATGTCCCTCCTGCTGGTGGGGATTCGGGGGGGGGGGGGGGGAGGTGATTTGGAAGGTGAACAATTAATACTTTCCAAAATTGGTTGCTGAGAGCTCGAGTTAAATGCAGAATCGACGGTTGCCCCTGTAGTGAAGGTTTGAAATGCCGTTTCGTGCGTTTTGTTTCTTTAAATTTGTGCAGTAGCTTACAATAAAATGTGCTTATTAAATTTTTAAATTTCGGTGATTACTACGAGATTTATTTTGAAACACCGTTGTTAAAACTGTAAACGTATTCGACAAGATTTAATTTAAATATTGTTGCAGAATAATGCAATACGATTATGGATAGATTGTTCTACACAAGAAAATATTTCAGCCAAACAGATGCGCACATACAGATCTATATTTTCAATATGCAACAGTGCTTAAATTACCACGAAGAACTAGAAATCTGGGTTCAGATGCTTATTATGGTCCGGAACAAATTGCTCGTAACGTGGTAAAAAATATGATTTGTGAAAAATATGGTCCTACATAGCTTCAACTTTAAACTAATAATTATGTTACTGATGACCTCAAGCTGTAAATACCATCGTTTTGACTCCCATAATGAACAATGAACAGGTCATTTATATAAGAAGATTAATACACACATTCGACTCGCCATTCTGTTCTCACCGTTTAAGCAAATACTCTGTTTTATTTTTACACTCCGCATTTCTGTCTTACGCAAGTGCGTATTGTGCGTATAGGTCGCTACGCCCTTGTCACTCTTAAGTATAGTTTCCGTCTTAAAATACTATTTTTTACACGATTATTTCAACGTGTACGATTCATACAAGCGTGAGTAAAGGATACGATTCATACAAGCGTGAGTAAAGGATACGATTCATACAAGCGTGAGTAAAAGGAATATGCTTACGTACTAAAATATCTATAACATCATATTGGTGCATTGCTTGCCATCTTGTCAAAGGCGAGCACGTGTAAACATGTCGCACGTGTACGCGAGGTATACGAACGCTGTGTATAGATAAACTGGATTGCCTTGCATGCTCCCAAGTGGTCTAGTAGTTAGGATTTCGCGCTCTCACCGCGGCGGCAGGGGTTCGATTCCCCGCTTGGGAAAGTTTTTTCTACTTTCTGAGTTTGATCATTTAAGCTTAATGAATACTGTTACTGTGTTTGATGTGTATAGGTATTTCCAACGCATTTAAACGTTGAGTCATGTTTAATTACGGCGTTTATTCTCCTGAGTCTCGTTTCGAGAAGTATAAGAATATAAGAGTATAAAATACCCAATTTGAATTTTGAGTATTATGAACTTAATAATAATACATGAAATTCGGCTACTTACTTATTTTATTTTAGGGTTTATATTTATGAATAATAATATCAATAACAAGTAATATTGCAAAATATTCGACCATATTATCCGAGGCGGGAATAAACAAGCACGAGTATGTATAAACATGTCATACACGGGAAGCAGAACGTCTGTACATGTATAGATATATACTCAACAAAAAGAGAAAGTATTCACTTCTTGTTTTTATTGTTTTTCGATACCTGTATGTATTATTTAAACAAAAAATGAAGTCAATGTAACTTAAATCGTCTTTCAATAAATTGCTACCATTTTTTTCTGAATTAATTCCATATTTATGGTCAAACACAGTACACAAACGTAATAGGAGTAAAAATCAAAATCACGAAGAACAAAGTCAAAAAAATAAAAGAAAGTTTACATCTGAATTTTAAAAAGCATGAATTTTTATCAGATTTTTTATTCATGACTATCGATTTAAAGAGCATATTCTTCCACATTCAATATCATGTGAAAATGTTTTACTATTAATCCGTATCATTTAATACCAAATAGCCCACCAAAATTGATTACCTGTTGTGTAATAAACATTTGCACAAATATTGTGCAAGTTGTCATTGCCAGCGATACTGTGAGGATAGTCGGTTCATAAAATCATCCAAATCCTGTGAAATTCCCATGGCGTGTTTAAATATGGACGAGCGAAACCATACTCTTGGTATTCTGCGAGCAGGACGGATTTTAACTGACATTAAGTCGAACGTTTAATGGCACAAGGGCGACACTTAATTCTCTTCTCACACGTTACTGTTTTGTGACTTTCATTTTTACACCTGTAAAGTTTTTGCTTTGTGTTTAACCAAAAAATATGGAATTGATTAAGCCAAATTGAAAGCATTTTATTGGAAGACTTTTAAAGTTACATTGACTTCATTTTTTTTAAATTTTATTATTTCATACAGATATCGAAAATAAAAAAATATGTCAGTGGATATTTTCTGTTTTTGTTGAGTATATAATGCAATGTAGAAATTTCAATCCAATCTCAGAGGACACGTGACACTACATAACGCCCCTTGGGATGTAAATTGTTACTATAATTAGAATTTTAATGCCAATTAACATTTCAGTGTGTAATTACATCTTGCCTACTTTAATAATTATTTCGACGTGAAAACAAACTCATTTTTGTTTAAATTCCAATACTCGTGAAACCATATAATAACATCAACTGGATAATTATCGAAATTCCTGGTGTACACTTAACATGTCAAGAGCAAGGAAATACAAAACTTTTAAGGCACAACGTAGCACTATAAATGACGATACAGATAAGCAGGTATACACTTTTTATATTAAAATGATAATTTATCAAACCAAAGACGAAATTTAGTTATCTTTGACGAGTGTCTCTGCAAATAAACTTGGCACTAGAGATTACTGGACAACGACGGAATCAATCGTAATAACTGTGTTCCTTCCTATATTCAAATGACTTTTAGTTAATATTTTTAGATATATCAACATTTTGGTACGTGGGATTTTGCACGTTCTGTCATGAAAACTATCCGCCCTTCATGAGTCATAAACTAAGGATTGTAGTGAGTACAATCTAATTATGTTCCATCGCAAATTCATATTAGGCGCGTCGTGGGAAACCCGGGCTTAATGAAATTTCGCTTTTGACCAGGGAAATGGTCGTTCGTTTTACCATAATATTTAAAATGAACGCATCTGATGACTAGCCGAAATTTTAGAGCAACTTTATTGTAGATGCAAATTTTAGCATTTAAAATTAAAAGAACGGTTCTGAAATTCGCAGCGCATGGTCAGATTACATTTGTTAATATGCTGGCTACCATCTCATATGCGCCTTTTAGATTGTTGTAAATTAATCTTTTGTATTATTTTCTTTAGAAACAACTCGAGTTTAACTTAGGTATTTTATTCTAAAGATTGTGTTCAACACAATGTAAATCTTGTCTGTTCCGCGGTGTTGTTGCAATATAGGGTTGAATGACATTTAAAATATAAGTCAAAGATAAGATGTCAACTAGATGTGATGTTTTACAAAACGAAACAAACATTCCATTAACGACAGTGAAACATTCGTGTCGAAATCTTTTTTACGAGGAATAAATCACCTAACCAAAATCAATAATAAATTACGTCTTGATTTGTTTACTTTTTCCACGTTTTTGTTCCTCCTTTCTAATTTTTCTTTTATCATTTTTATACATTAGCTTTGTACGTTCGTTCGTTTCTTATCATTGACATAGTTATTTTGCATTTAATTATATTATATCTCGACGGATGTTTTTGCTTAACATTATATTTATTACCGTGTACATTTTTATCTTAGTTATTGTTAATATTTTACACAATACTACCTAATAGTACGTAGAAATTGATCTATATATTATACTCATGCAAATTTACTTCAATTCATGATATTAACGTATTTCACAAAGATTCGTTGTCTATATCAATACTTAACCGATAATTCACAATACCCCGCGGAAATAAAGCGCTAATTAAATTCTGAAAGCAAATACTGAACGTTCCTTGAGGCTGGGAAATAGCCACGTGTATGTCATGAGAGCAAACAAATGTATTTGGTATTTCACAGCACGCAGGTTTTTTTTTCAATAGCCATTTTGGTGAAGGATACAGACATAGAAAACCGTATAGATTTACATCAAATTCCTGCCACTGTGAAGCCCTGGAGAACACATATGTTTAATGAGCGAAAAGTTGCCCACTTTGTTTTTATTTCAAAATGAGTAAAATGAAGAAAAACATCAAGACACATGTTTCCGTTGATTGCGTTTCTCTTTCATTTCATTTATTCTGCATGAAGAAAGACAGTAATTACTTAACCCCAATATAATAGCCAACTGAAAACCCGAACATTTCCTTACAGAAATATAAATATTTCTTATTTCAATGTTTAATTCTTTGACTCAATCGTTGAACATGTCAAACTTTATTTTTTGTTGTTGAAGCGTGTTCATAAAGAACAAAATTAATGGATAAACTATTTAACGTAATTAGCTAATTATGACACAAATGTAGCCAAATCAGCCAATTCCTTGAAAAGTTAACCTCCATAAGTACATTACTCCTGTCTAAAATATGCAGTCAATGTATATTTGTTATCACACGATTGTCTGTATAATTTTATTTTTCATTCGTTGACTATTTCAATGTACTTGGAATGTATTGAAACTTATAACATTTATATTAAAACCACAAAACAAGTCTTGTTGTGAGTTACAACAAGTTATGACAACGCTGGCTAAGGTAAGGGAGAACACTGCTGCAAAGCGCAGGCTACAATGCAGCAGTTATTCCCCGTTGTTAGTTGCATGTATATACCACATTTTCTCTCCGTTGTGTATGTCTTTGTGTATTTCATAATGAATTAAAACAATTCGTGGCTGCTTTCTCAAAGTGTAACCATTTAAAACTGGATTTAAATACTTCATTTAATATGGAATGTTTACAAAAGCGACCAGCATAACGGCAAAAACATTGCAATGAATACTAACTTAATATTTATTCAACACTAACCCTATATTCTCTATTTAATAAAGTAAATGACATAACACATTGGTTTAGGTGCGAAAAATCCCTTAGTTTAGAATTTCTTATTTAGTTCTTTAAAATATGAACACAATATCATAGCATAAACGGACATAACCATTATTTATACCAGAGTAATAATTTGCAATACTGGTATTAGATTAATGGGTTTAAATGCATTATTTGTTTAAGATTTATTGACAATATCAATTAAAGTTCATTTGATTTCATTAATTCGAAGACAAAGACATGAAAACACAGACAAATATATACAAAGCCACTTCATATTGCGACAAAGTCTAAGACATGTACAAGTGTTGTATAATGGTTTTGTATTTAATTTTTGTACACTATTTGTCTTCTGAATCATTTTAATAACGCATGTTTTATTTATTTTTTTAAACAACAGACAAGGTTGTTCACAGACATGTCATTATTAAAACAATGACAAATAAAAACACTTATTTGTTGTACTTAATATGTTTTTAAAATATGTCAATATTTCTTTGCAATGTAAATTGAAGTGTTTTAATGATGGGCAAACATGCATTTGCATGTTAATTTGATCACACAATTATGTAATATAATATAAAGTCAGCCATGCAAATAATCCTCCACACTTCATTGATTAAATACATTACTATCGTAAGATTTAACATTATGCGATTTAACTTATAACACTTATGTTTTAATTCAAAGGCAGACAAGACGTGCTAAGATGTTTGAAGGGACTATTTCAACAAAAATGTCTTATGGATGAAATATCTGAAAATAAAAGATCTGTATTGGTATCGTATTCCGGAATCATCTTTTATCAAATGCTATACCTTGTTTCCCGTGTAATACAACCATTACGCATATTTCTATCTTACACATGTGTAAGATAACATTTTGAGCGTTTTCATTGGCTACGTATTCTTTGACTGACCAATCGCATGACGTTATTTTGGTGAAATGACGTCGTCAACACGAAATGACGTCACGTCAGTACACAACTTTAAGAATTTACCAACTTATTTTGGTAAAATTAGAAGGGTTTTATTTCGTTTACAAGCATGTGATAAAAAAGATATGACACTCATTGTCATTTCATACCATATTTTATTTAACTCGTCCAGGAAATTCGTTATTAAGCTCGCCAAAGGCTCGCTTACTAACAAAATTCCTGAACTCGTTTAATAAATTATGGTATGAAATGACAACTCGTGTCAGATCCTATATATCTGATCATATTGTCTCTTACAATAAAAAAAAATCTACTTTTTATTATTTTTAAGTCACCAACAGATTTGTAAATCCCTTTAAAGTAATACAAACAATTGTAAATAATATACCTGATAATTAATCAAATTTAATAATAAGAACAATGTACAGTGCACACGGAATTAAAAGCTAAGTAAAATCCATAATGAATTTAAAATTAAGGATTCAATTAAGATGTTTCTGGAATACGACCCCTGTATTCACAAAGATCCTAAAGGAAATCTTAACATATCGTATAAATTCATTGTAAATTTCAAAATTTACTATGTGAAAGCCAATGAATTATTTTTATACATGGGTAATTTGTTATGTGTATTGAAACGCTTTTCTTCAACGGCGAGTAATGACACTTGCTATTTACTAATTTTATTTTTATTTCAGTATATAAATCTATTTACCAAAGCACATTATATTCAATTAATACTACATTAATGCGTAGTTTTGCTCATCGCTTAAAATGCATTTTGTGCTGAGAGAATTCCACAGACGTCCCACATATATTAAGTGACCTTTTCAGGATAAATTTGCCCATATATACGATTAAGCTAGATATTATCAGTATGTGCAAACAGGTGATAATTAGGTAATAAGTTGTTAACAATGTGTTATTTTCCGCCAATCCTTTTATAACTCAACGGTAATTAAGAGCGTTTTGTAGCATTTGCATGATACCATGTAAGTTCATGCTAAATTGCTAATGTGTCTAGGCCACCTCGGAAGTATAATGGGCTCATTTTCAAATGCAACTCCAAAAACTGGTGGCGCCAGTGATTACAGACCGTGTCATTATAATATACAAATGTATACCTTTTTATCTGTATTGCCATTTACAGAGTTATATTACGCCTTAAAAGTTTTGTGTTTCCCTGCTCTTGGCATGTAAAAGTACACAATAAATTCCGATAATTACCCGATTTTAACGAGGAATATTGATTAATGAAAAGCACATTATAATGCTTGGAGTTTATAAAAAAGATATGCGATGGGTTTAATACTGCTCAGTGTTATAGAGAATATTATCGATATACTGTTTCGAGCCTAACATGATAACTTGATCTTTGTCCAACACGCACATAATTTTTATTTATCCCGTTACGCTGTCCTCCTTAATCATTTAAACGGCGTGAAAATATGTCAAAAATAAAAAAATAGCCTTTCCCATTTTAGCACTGCTTTTTTTGTTTACTACAAACGTGGTCATTTAGAATTACGTCACATTGAAATGCTTAGCGTTCTAAAAATAACGATCGAATAAACGTGTGTTAAAAATAATATAGATGGGTTGAAGTTAAAGTTGAAACGATGGGTTGTTATCCGATCGGTTTTGCTCTAGTAATACGATAAAACACTGCAAGTGCAACATGTTCTTGATTCTTCATCAATTTCACAATAAACTCGGTATAGGGGGCTTAACTTGCGCGTATGATTTTATAACGAGTTAATTTTGTATGCATTACGCTAAGATACTGGGCGTATCCGTGTTGCTTCTTCCAACCCCCTACCTTATTCAGGTTTTGTCACACCGGGTGACTACAAAGCCAGTATTGAATTAAAATTTACGATATATGTAGCACTAGCAGGGAAGCATTGCGCGTGGACAACGGACGTGTTTGTTCGATTTAACACAACAGTTAAAGGGACCTTTTCACAGATTGATAAATCGACAAATTTCAAAATTTTATCATAGATCCCAAAAAGAAATTATGCATTAAGTACAAACAAGCGAAATAACACTCATGACTAAGAAATATATATTGGAAATATCGTTCCGTTAATGGATAATCATTAATGGAAATGGATAAAAATATAAGGCAATTGTAGCGTTTTTCATCGGTATTTCTGAAAACACGTATATCACTTACATAAGGCCACACAAATTTGATTCTATGTTTAGCGCCCCAATGATTTTCGAAACCTACAAACCAGGCAGGAAAAAAACAAATAATGAATCGATACAAACTATTTTCTTTCACAACTTTTTCATGGCAGTGGTACAAGCTAAAGCAAATGTTTACCTGCAAAACTGTTATATATCATCTTCGTATTGGGAACCTACTTAAACACAGTATTTTAACTGTGTAAATTGACTTGTTGCACACTATTTTTACAAATATGGTAAAAACACCAAAAAGTCATTTTTTTCACGTTTTTTTGTTTGCTTTCCAACTCGATTTTTCAAATTGTGAAAATTGTTTTGTTTTTGTTCAGGCATCGAAAAACCTACCAGCCTGAGGATGCTAAACATAGAATCAAATTTAAAGACATTTAATGACATTTTTCAAAAACACGAAAATCTGTGAACAAGTCCTTTTAAGATGAACGCGTCTGAAGACTGACCGAAATTTTAGAGCAAATTAGAAAGTAGATACACATTTCAGCATTTAAGACTTACTGTACCATTACGAACGACTTTATTTGTTGGTGTGGTGGCTGCCATCCAATCTTCAAATAAGTAAGTACCTTTTTTAAATAAAAATATTGTTTAATGAATGGTAAATATTTATTTACTTGTGAAAAGAAAGACATTGGGTGTATTTATTCAGACGCATAGTCGATTACCGACTGTCAGGCATCTCTGTGGAATAATATGTTGCGAGAAATAAATCACCGTACGAAAATCATAAATTACGTCTTGATATTTTTCTTTACATTTTCTCATTGTTTTGCTTCTCCTTCTTTCTTATGTTTTGTTCACCATATGTAAAATCCCCTGTGATCGTTTCTTTTGTAACCATAGAAATCCATGTAGTTTAATTAGCATCACAATAAATAAACTCTTGACGGGTATGTATGGCGAAATGGTATAGATATTACCATGTATATTGTTTTGAAACTTACTGGTTTTAATCATTTTATAAAACATTACCAACGTGTAATCGTATATGTGGTCATGAAAATAACTTCAATTCACGCCAGTCAGCATCAAGTATGTGGTCAAGACAAAATAGTTCACAACGGTTCGCTTCAATATTAAACTGATAACCCACTTTATTCCGCGGAAATATAGCGCTAATGAATGTTTGAACGCAAATACTGAGCGTTCATTGAGGCTGGGAACTAGCCACATGTATTAAATGAGAGCAAACAAATGTATCGGGTAGTTCACAGCGCATCAGGTTGTACTTTGTGAATGGGGACATAGAAGCATAGGAACCGCCTGGTTTACATCGAATGCCTTCCAGATCAGGGGCCAGATTCCAGAAGCATCTTAATTTTATCTTAAAATATTTTTACTTAAGTACCAATTTATGTAAGGCAATGTTTTTAAAAGTACATAAAAATTAATGAATCCAATAACAGTTAAGTAAGTAGTAGTTAATAGTAAGTTTCTAATTAGGAAGCATTTAGCAGAATTTCATGTATACATGGAATAAAATTATTATGAAAAATGACGATTTTAAGGCTGGAGGATAAGATTTCACTTTGAGATTTGTCTGGAATACGACCCCAGTACAACCAAGATTAATTAGTTAGAGGAGCTGTGCACTGAACAAGGACGTTCTTCTTGAATGATTTTACCAAAGTTATGAGACTTTCAAGATTTCTGAAATAAATAATTAGTTCAGACATCTTGTCCGGTCTATTTCTACGCAAGTACTGAACAGGATCCAATGAAACTTTATGGTAAGCTTCATTACCAAGAGGAGGTGTTCAATGAACCAGGAAATTCCGCTTCAATGATTTTCACGGAGTTATTGGACTTTGATCATTGCTGAAATAAATTGATTGTTCACAATCCGTTTCTGGACAATGTCTAAGCAACTACTGTCCAGAATGCAATGGAACTTTATAGTAAGCTTCATAACTAAGAGGCGGTGTGCACGGTTGCAGGTTGTTACATTTCAGTGATTTTTGGTCTTTGAAGAATGCTGAAAATAGTATATAGTGCACAAATTCTTTTCTCGTCTGTTTTCAGCAACTTTTGCATCATTTTAGTCACGTTAATTTGGAACTGCTGTATGACATTCAGTGATAGTTGATGGACAATTTAATAGCCAAAAATAATAATAACCGTTTAAATTAATGTTCCGCCACTTTGAATTGCTTTGCTGGTGTGAGCCTGAATTCTGGTTCTACAATTTTGCTTCATCGGTATGTGTGTATAGTATATTTGTGTCAGGCTTAAATACGGTATTGACAGCACATTTGGTCTATTTATATTGGTTTGAAGTTATTTTCATATATATGCCCCTCTTATAGAAATCACATTGCTTGGTAAAGCCCCATGGGGCTTTACCAAGCGTTCACTAATATCAATGTTTTAATAGGGTGGACAATTTTGGTAAAATGAACAAAATATGTTTCGTTCTTTGAGTTTTGTTTGCGTTTATTTTTCTTTTATTTATTCTACGTAAAAAACTAGCATCAATTAATCAATTTAAATGTAATAGTGGACTAAAATCTCGAAAGTTCCGTAACGGGAAATTAATAGCTAAAAGGTTTACTTTTTGACCTAAACGTTGAAACTTTCAAATGTATCTGTTTTTATTTTCTAGCTTATTTCATGTCTTTTGTATTTGTTCTCTCGTGGAATACAAAAATATCCGTGTTTTATTGCCGCCGTAAAAGCCGCATTTCATTCTTGTTCATTCTTGGAAGGATATGTATGTATCGTCCAATCGAGGGATATATTATGAAATATTATTAGAAAATTATGGTATCAATATATTCGGATCAGCGAATCATCTGTAAAGTTTACCTCTTTCAGTTCTTCACTTAAGTCTAAATTAAGTACACCACACGTATTGGTGTGATATTTATAATAAGTGATAGTGATATGCATAATTATGTCAATGCTGAAGTCTTTGATTGGACGCAAGGGAGATCACTGCGGCCCAACGGAGGTAACAATGCGGCAGTTATTCCCGTAGTTAAGTGCATACATATTTTTATGCTCCCCGAAGGGAGGTGGAGGGGCATATAGTCGCCCCTTTTTCCGTCCGTCCGAATTCCAATTCAACTGTCATTCAGTTTGTCTGGGTGTCACATGGATTTCCCCGACGAATTTATTCATCATACTCAGTGTCTCTCCGTCCGTCCTTCCGTCCGTCCTTCCCTCCGTCCGATACTTCGTTTCCGTGCGAGATCTCAGAAACTAATGTCTCGAATTTTATGAATTTTATTTCTGTTGCCTTTGTGTAGTTCAATACTAAGATTCAATTACTCTTGATATCTTTCTGAAAACGTAACTACTTATATAAACATTTGAAGAGCATTTTTTATATGAAATGACAAAAAAAAAGTAGATCTGTGTCTTTGTATGCTTACAATTTTAAAAGAACAAAGCAAGTTAATTGTATCTCAGTTTACTTATACAACATGAATAAGTATCTGCAAGTAATTAACAAGCTGGAATGAAAATAAAAACGTAAACAAGATTGTAATAAACAACAACAACCACACCAAAACAATAACAAATACTACATAGCAACAACCATAACAACACAAATATCATCAACAACAATTATATTAAAAGTAGTAGTAGCATAGGGAAAGATCTACATGTAGCATCTGAAAAGGTACAGGGTTCTTCTAAAAAGGAGCAGGGGACATTTTCTTATTATTTGCTCAATCAATGGTTTTCATGAGTCTAATGCTTCGGATTTCTGCTTAAAATAATAGTCTATTCATTTGTAGTTGAACATTTGCAAAAATGCGTTGAATTCTAAAAGATATATTCAGCATTTCTGTGTTGACCAGCCCAGAGGTGCAGCGGGGGGGGGGGGGGGGGGGGGACGAAAAAGGAGCAGGGTGCAGCCTCCTGCTATTATGCTCTAGATCTTTCCCTATGTAGCAATAACAGTAGATATACACGAACCAACTGAAAGTATCGTCTCTTATAGTATAGTAAAGTAAAGTGGCATTTTTGCCTCCGACCTACATTTCCACTTGTTATTTCTATGTATATTGTTTTGGCGCTTTTCAATAAAATAGTTTGAACAGCAAAACGTGTATGAGTGTAATGTTACTTTTTAAGGCAAATGTTTTATTTAAAAGAATTGGTATTTTGATATTTGTTTGTTCTATAAGCTACATTAAGCTCAATTTAGAATATGAACTCATAATTATACGAAAACGTACTCGGTGAACGATAAACTCTATGTAATTTTTCGATAAACAATATCAACATATCAAAACATAATAACAAGGATATTTGTATGATAATAATTTTCTTGCTGGAGCTCATAAATCCAACTTAATAAAATTATCAAGTGAATCTTCCATCTTGGTAATGCAGTTGTATATTAAATTGTACACCAGTAAGTATTCGGAATGCTAAAGACTGCGCAAATGTAGCTCATTATCCTAATGTGACGTGGAACTTAATGAGTGATACAGCATAATACGACAGTTGGCAATATCTTCTAACAATTTAGAATCTTTTACAATCTTTTAAAATTTCCCGAATAAATAACCCGGTTGCGTCAAAAATTTTTGGAATGGAATGAAGGTAATACGCTGGTCATGTCATATATGGGTGGCATAAAACCTTTTATATAATCTATATTTAGAAAAAAATAGTATTGCGAAGTTGATGGCGATCAATATTCAATAATCAATAAACGCATCTTGATTTTCGGATATAGAAAAGATATCCAGGAATCACCCTTTAAGTGTAAAGGTACAGACGGAATAAAGCAACTGCTTTCTGTATTCGAGACAATCAAAAGAATTTAATATACCTGTAAAATGTGTTAAATTCTTAATCAAACATAAAAGCTTATATACAGCCAGTTTGGTATGACAAAAAAACAAACCACAAAAACAACAAGTTGTCTTGCTGATTGCAGTGTTGAGGAGATGAGCTTTGATCATTTTTGATCATGGTTGTTTGTTTGTTTGGATTTCTTGCCGTTTTTAACAGTATTTCAGTCATTTCACGGCGATCAGTTAACCTACTCACACATTTCAGGGGCAAGCTAGGCCGATCTAAGCGGTTTACCAGTACTAAGTGCACATACTTACTCCAGTAAATGACAACTGCCCTACTTGAATCAGAGGTAGGAGGAGAATGGCCGTAGAAATAATTTCATGACCAATCCCCACACAAGTTATGTGGCCAGGCTGGGGAATGAACTCACGATCCCCGAATTGACAGTCAAGCTCTCTACAAACTGAGCTAGCCGGGGCAGGCTTTTGATAATATAAAACCCTCTAATTGGCAATATTTGTACTCAGTGAACGACCTCAACTACGATTACATCCGATAGAACCAAAATGTAAGAAATAAATCGAAGGTTGAGCGTTAAGCTGATATTAGCTGCTTATCATTTCTTTATTAGATTTAATAGTTTCACGCTAAACCGCCGAACTATTCTTAATACATGCATACACAGTTTTAATATAAATCTACACTTTCACAAAGGTGTTATAATATAGAAAGAAAACATGAATTGATACAATACATTTTAACTATACGTCACGTAAAATGGCAAAATAAAATGTAAATATATTTGCAAAATTACAGGACATTAAGTCAGTTAAAATAACGAGCCCTACATTTACATGTAAACAATTCTACAAAGTCTTTCCTAAATTCCGACCCTATGATACAATAGAGCACGAAATTCACACCATTGTTTAGGTACATAAGGATCTGGGAAACAGCGAGAATCCACGCTACTTGCAGTCCTGATAAGGCTTGAGAATATGGCATCAACGTAATTAATTCTAAAACACAAAGTGGTGCATTGCACACACAGAACGTGATGCTTAGGATTATAACACGTCGCGTCACTGTTTTAAGCATTGCCTGCATTCTTATTTCACTAGGTAGCGTTATTCCCCCTGTACGATTACTAAGATGAATGCTGCGTCTGTAGAAATTAAGAACAATTATGCTGTTACACGTTAATAAAATAAAAAAAGGAATGGCGAAAAACACACTTAAATTGAGTATTTTCAGGGTGAAATCATGTTTTCCTACTATTGACGATGGGACAAAATTACAGTTTTCTGTTTCATTGGAAATTGGTATGACATCGCTTCCAGTATACACAGGTAAATATGCCAAGCTGAGAATCAACGTCTGAACGACTGAAAAGAAAAAGATGCTTTCATTTAGATTTATATAAATTTTGCATATATTACGTCTCACCATCAATACAATATGCGTTTTCTAAATATACGTGGACCAGTGCAAATATTAGTCCGATGTGGTATTGTTTAGAAATACATGTACAGCTATCGGTCTCTTGTTCAAAATGCAACGTATTTCCTTAATAACAAATCTAAAAACCGTATTATTGTGTTCATTAAAAAACTGGAATTATTTTGAAAATATACATGTATATATCAAAACTATAATTATAAATTTGACTAAAAAGGTAAGGATCACTATTTGTTCATCCGAAATAAAATGCAAATGCGGTTAATTTTACAAATTTGGCAAATAGCGTAGGCTACATAATTGAGAAACATGCTGAATGCTTCTATTGATTCATGAGGTACAGAGAAACACATCAGCACTTGTATATCTGTCTTAACACATTTAAATAGATTTATAAGCATGATTTTAACCTAAAGCTTACCAACAAGGACCAAAGCAACGTTAGGGCGGCAGTAGACCTTGACGCGATGTGGAATCCAAACGCTCATCGCGCGCTCCACCGTAGCGGTGACGATGATCCAAGCTGAGACAGTTGGAAGAAGAAATGTGCAGTATGACATCAGTCTGCACATAAAAGCTGAAAATTCTGTAATATAAATAGATGTAAAAACATTTTAAGAGTCATCATACCAATAGATCTAGAATTCACATATATACATGGGCAGCATACATACACTATTAGTTTTAGGGGTGAATGTGCTAACAGCGAACGTTCGTTATGCTATAAGCTACAAAAAACAGACGTCATTTAAGTTGTAAAATGGACAAAATGTGTTAAATTTTATAAAACCATTTTATTTCACAGTGTATATAGGCAAATTAACAACGTTCTTTTCTTCTGCTGTAACAGAATTAAACGGACTTTCGCCCAATTTGCATGACAGCCTTTGATCACAGCTCAAAAGATCATTTTCTGATAAAAAAGGAAAACAAAAGCACTAGTTAGTTTAAACATGATCTGACAATAACATTTTGTAATACCATTAAAAGCGACGTTTTACATATGATTCCTCTTTTGGTTCTTTCTCTGCAGACGAATATATTCAAAGCAATTGTAGTTTACCCTTTATGCTTACAATTATACAAGCATCTGTTAAAGGGACTATGACAACGAAAAATGTATCAAAGAGGTAATTGGTTTAAAAATCTGAAATTCAGATACTATTTATATTATTAAAAATCAATTTATTATATGGGTTGTGTTTGTTTCGCCCTTTTCATGTTTACTTTTTGACGTCAGACTTGTGAGTATTTCGAATAACCATCGCTTGTTATATGTAGTGCAATTGGAAACCAATATTCCGTTGACATAGTCCCTTTAAGTTATTTACCTCTAATGAACAATCCACTTAAAGATTGTAACCAGTACTCGATACCCGGTAGCCCTAACACCAGAATGTCGGCAACAGCAAGGGCCGATAGGTATGTAGCGGTCGACGTTTTCCGACGGCGACCTTTAAACAATACGTTTTCTTAGGCCAACCTTAAAACTAAAAAAAAAAAAGTTGTTTGCCATTGCCTACCCAAGGTTGCTGGTAACGGATAACCACAGCTTGCTAGTAATCATCTTTAATTAGACAATACATGCTGACAAACAGCCCATTGTTTTCACAAGTTTGATAAAACATTATTAAAATGCAATTATTTTAAGCAAGGGTCCAGCTGATACAGATAAGTTATTAACCTAATGGGATATTACCAAACTGACAGAAGAGCGAGCTTTTATTTAACCCAAAAACAAAATAAAAGATTTGGAATTAATAAAATAACTGGTTTGATTTATCAAAGTAAACACTTTTGCGTCGGGACTTTTTCGTCGGGCATGTAGGCAATGGTAAACAAAGTTAATTTTAATGTGGGCCTTAGAATTTGGAAAATAAAGTATATAGATAATACTAGGTTAGTGTTGGATAAAAATAAGTTAATTTGGCGAGGCTTAGAAAACCTGAACCACAAGTCTTAACGAGTGGATCACGTTGTCGTGCCGAACAAATACACTTATCTTTATTCAACATTTACCTCGTATTCTACTTATCTCATCATTTTCTGTCTTTATTTTGGAAATAAACGAATGAAAAACATTTAATAAGACGAAAAACACAAAATGAGGTCACGACAAACACCAAAATGGCGTCATTATACTGCGCGTGTTAGCTGTATTCCACAGTGTGGAAATACAGCTGAGTTCATCCCACGGGGTGTTATTTCGTCACTGCAGGTTTGATGATGGGATGAACATAGATATTAAACAGTAACACTATGCATATCCAGTATGATGTATTTTTACCGAAATAAATTCGATAAACTGTACGCAAACTTCAAACTTTCATTTTGAAAAATGCCTGGAGATCGTCTTAAGTAATATTTATTATGTTGAAATATTCCAAATTATATATATATTTTTTTAAATGAAAACATGAAGTTATAAAATGCGTTTAGGTAACAGTTATTTGCGAGTAGTAACATATCACTTGAGCGATACAAGTCCTCAGAACATTATAGCTCGTGCGTAACCGTTACGGTAATACGTGTATACAATGTAAATCATACCACCATTTGAAAATCGGAATCAGTGTTAACGTCCATCAAATATGATAGTTTTAAAATAATAATATCTTATTATATGCCCTATAGAACTTATCAGAAACGATTACGAAGATATTGGATAACATTAATTATCAACACATCTTAATACATACAGCGTGTAATATGAGAAGAATAATGACTTAAATACTTACGGTTGGTCCAAATCAACAGAGAGAATAAATTTCCCACAATTCCAAAAACAATAATCAGTGACATAAAACATGTTTTCACAATATTTCGCACTAGATCAAGGTCTGGATCGAGTTGTATATAAAACAAGTTCCCATCCACAATGAATGACGAATTTGGATTTTGTTTAGAAGACATTCTTGATTTATCCTAAACGTTCGTTGAAGTTGTGTCAACTCTTCTATCTCAGTTTTTGCAATATTCGTTAATATTAAGCTAACCTCCAAACGTTAGAGTATTTATAATGAGCGCAACGAAACTTATAACGTAATAAGAGCGGAATGCTTTCATATGCGTTATGCCTGTTATGACTTAATGACGTAATGATTTAATGACTAAGGGACCGTATGACTGAATGCATTCCGCACAGGCTAATATGGGACGACACTTTCCATCTACAGCGGATTTATGTTTATAAGAGACATCCTTGAAACAGAAAATACCATACACGCGGAAAAGTGTCGTCCCTGGCACAGGCTGATCCGGGACGACACTTAAGACTCATTGCATTAAGCCCTGTTTTCCCACGACACGCCTCATTTAAATTAATACAAAAATAATAGATACTTATATAATCAAAGCGTATAAGTTATATGCAATATGTACACAGATTAAAAGTTATGTTGCTTTTTCACGTTAATTTACATTTTGTATACAATGAAAGAGACTTGTTCACAGATTTGTTTTTGTTTTTTTGGAATATGCGATTAAACGTCTTAACTTGACAAGTTAAATTATCTGATCTAAATCGCTCAAGTACTATATCAAGAAAAAGCATAAACAAAAGAAAATACAAAAAATGACCTCTGGATAAACAGTCTAACGCGCTAACCTCTCTATCAATCTGATTTATATACTTAGCCTACTGTCCATTTTTTACTTTATGTAAGTGAGTCCCGTGTTTTCAACAATTTTAACGAAAACAACAGAAACGCTCCAAATTGTTCCATCGTTTTGCGTAACGAACCCTTTATTATTATTGTATTCATTTCCATTAGATGAATTTAACATTCAATACGACAACGCAATCATTCATTTAAATATGAAATATAACAAATAACCTACGCAGTGGCACTATTCTATAGCTATTCGACTGCTATTTTATTTTGAATTGACAGGCTAAATACCCGCTCAAGTACTTACGAAGGAACAAATACTCGTATTCACCGAATTTTAATCCATCAACACGTTGAAATGAAATTTTCCCAGTCGAGAAAAGTTGCGGAATAACTATCCTGAACATTAGCTGAACTTTGCATGAGCTTGCAAAATCACATTAGCGTCATAAAACGGTAACGTATACTTTGGCCTAGAAAAAACACACACATGAGGCGTGTCGTGTAAAAGCCGGGTTAAATGCATGTGCATAAAGCGTCGTCCTAGATTTGCCTGTGCAGTCCGCACAGGCTAATCTAGGGGGACACTTTCCGCTTTTATAGTTTTTTCTGTTTCAAGAAAGTCTCGTCTAATCATAAATCCACTGTAGGCGGAAAGTGTCGTCCCGTATTAGCCTGTGCGGACTGCATAGGCTAATCATGGACGACACTTTACGCATATGAAGAAAGCCCTGTTTTCCCACGACTCACCTCAAACTTATTTTATTCTCAGCACAACTCTGTACCGCATGATATCTACAGTAATTCGGCATCTGGTTCTGGCTATGTATCAAGTAACGAATAATATACGGGATGTTTTTTCACATATTTGTAAAATGCAAGCACAGTTCATAAAACTTAAGCAGCGAGGAAACGAAAAATGAAACAAACTTTAAACTAGAAGTTTATAAAAGTTAAGATGTAAGGACATTTGTAGATGCACCTTTTTATTTAAAAAAATGTCAACTTAAGCTTCAATCCCTTTAGTAAAGTTTGAAACGTCATTTTTTATAAAAACCTAATAGTCCAGAAAACACCAGTAAAAACAATTGTTCATTCAAGTACTTGGAAAATTTGTCTCGAAACGTACGTCGATACATCGATAGCTTATACTGTTATTCTTCTATTGATGTTATTTTATATATATTAAGCCTATTACATAATGATTATCATGTTTTACAAATATGTAATGAACAGCAATGAACATATATATTGGCATCATAGCAAACTGAAGCCTGTATTATTTCGGGCGTAATAAAGTAACGGGTTGAATATAATAAATTCATATTATCATTTCAAAATAGCTTTTCTGATTTATATTATATGTATATATAACAGATGTCTTGTATTTGTGTTTTAGTCCGACGACGAAAATCGTCGACGGCACGGGATGTGTCGGCGCTTGCTATTGCTGACATTTTGGTGTTAGGCATACCGGCAATGGAGTTGTGGATTTGTAATTTACTGGGTTTTTAGTAAGAGGTGATGTTAGCAAACTTATGTATAAAAAACATGCACCAAACACAAAACTATATATTAGATAGGTTGCACTGTATTGTCTAATAGAGTCAGGGTTTAGGAATGATCTCTTATGCATGATTAAACGTTGTTAACTTGTTATAATGCCATGCTTTTTTTTAATCTCAACGTGTAATGCGTGTACATAGAATATTTGCTGGGACAAAGAGTTTGGCATAATCGCAAAATAAATAAAATCATGTTAGTAATAGATATTTTAACTCATAATCTATCATAATATAATTTTCATCAATAATTTATGTTTACATGAATATTAGATTGCAGGTCTAGAGTGAGTTGGTCAAAACTTTATTGGCCAATTAATCTAATAGCCGTTGAAATTTGGATGAAGCTATTTATGTAAATCTAAAATAACAATACTAAACTGTTAGTTTATTGTATATAAATTGCTATGCTGGAATACATTTAAAATTTTTGGTAAACAATATGTGCTTATATTAATGTTATTTACATCTAAAGTTAACAGGCTGTTAGATAAATTGGCCGTTAATGTTTTGAGCAACTGGTTCCTGTTATTTTTTTTCTTACTTTTGTTTATTCGTTTAATTTTGAATTCCAAACTTTCCAAAAATATATTTCAGTATGGTCGAAGATTACCACAATTTACAATGTTGTTTATCTTGTTTATCATCTGGCAGTAAAAGATGGCGAAATGTTGTTTAATATTGATTTTTGAAAGATTAAATCATTTTTCAATGAATTAAATTATTTTGGACAGAAATAGCTGCAATGTATTCATTCCATCCGTCTAGGTGTGTGTTATGTACCGTTTAAATGACATATTCTATTCGATTTTGTGATTATACCATTGCCAGACTACTTCACAATGTCGATATGCTTGTTGGGCCGTTTGTGTGTTCCTATAGTTTGTATTATGTATATGTTGTTGCTTTTTTTGATGCCTTTACTCACTTATAAATAAAATCCAGGCAGATATGTTCTCGTTTATTTGCGTGTTTATTATTAACTTTCTGAAACTTGGGCAATACACAAATGTACATAAGGCATAACACGGTATTATTTACATACACTTGTATGTTGTTAAGTTACTGGATGGTTCATACAATGCTTAATGTTAAGTAACCCAACGATATATATAGCGACTGAACGGATGCAGTTTAACACATATTATAAATGATGTCATGTAATGCTAGGTTCCCACTGTCGTGCAACCCGTCACTACGGGGGCCCAAGTCGGTCACAGCGTGCAATGTTGCCTGTTGAGCTTGTGGCACGCCTGCCTGCCGATAGTGTTAAGGTTTCTTTAGAGTTTCGCAAGGAAAAGAAACGGTAAATGGTATTTTTTTTTTATATAGTACTGATAACTAAACAACACACTAATTGTAAATTTGATGGATCATCAATTTCTTATTATTTTTTCATTGTGTAAACATATTATTTTGTCTGAAATGTGTGTTATGCAGCAATTTGATCATTTCATCAGCCTGTAACCAATGTCTTATCACATTTTGACGCTAATGTAATAACATCTCTCGTGTTATCTAAGTGATACTCATTGGTTTCAAATGTATAATTTCTATGGTTATATTGAGAAAATGTCAAAATATTGTTCTTGAATATGTCACGGTTTTATTCCACCATGTCACAGTTTGTATAACGAGTGTATGGACATTGTCACGGTTGTACTGATGATAGTTGTACTCTCAGGATTGTACGGCAAGGCGTAGATATTGCCGGATATTGGTTTTAACGCTGTAAAATGACTGACGGAGTTACCATATAACGTTATACCACCTTTACGTAACCGAAAACTAAGCAATTACTAAAATGAATGCCTACTATATTGTGGATTAATTAATTTAAACCATCAGACTCTATGAAATGAGAAAGTATATTGCTCGCTTTCCAAAACTTTCTCAGAATAAAAAAATAATAAAGGAAATTTAGTACAAAGTTAGTATTTTTCACTTATTTTTCGTTGATTATAAGACCACAAAAGTGCTACAATTTTTAGATTGTTAATATAATTAATTTTCGTATTACATAGCCATGAAAATGATAATGTATTTATTAATAAATCAATAATAAAGTTGTGTTTTACTAACCGTTAACAATTTACCACATGACAGTTCAACACTTAAAAACTTATCAGTTTTTAACGACCTTTTAATCTAACTCTAATGTTGAAATGTTGTCGGGGTCTAAATAATACACTCTAATATGTGTTTAACAATTATTGATACCATTCTCGCAGGCACTTACGAATAATAGCAGATGTAAAATTTATGATGTACCGTTACGCGCATGCATTGCATTCTTTCGGGAAATTTATACCATTAAAGTGCGAGATTTTGAAGACACTATAGTTAGAATCCGGTTGGAACAATTTATGCACAAAATCAGAATGTACTCGTTTTTGCATATATTTTATTCTTAACGATTCCATCATGTATTGTTGCTACTCGGCTAAATGGAAATTTATTTTGTTTCATGCAAAATGCCATCGATATGCCCGTTTAATTACAGTTGCAGTAAAGAAAATCGTGTATGATGTAAGCACCCAGGGGGTGTTTCTTAATCGAGCGGTCCTAATGTCGTGAATAAACAAGGAAGACGTCAGGAATAAATTGACATAACGACTTTATTTTATACATCGTTTCATTAAAACGCATATTTGACTAACGATTTCTTATAAGTTGCATAAATTACTAACAACGACGTAAACTTAGTGACGCGCAGTTCTTTAAAAGATGGTGTTCAACCTGTCAATGGGGCCAGTTACATTGGTTGACTAAATAATAAATATCATAACTTTTACATGTGCAAATAAATAGATTTATTACCATTGACAATTCTAGTTGATCTGAACATGATGAAATATATGATCAGACGAAGCTGGAAATGAACAAGTTTTAAGAATATTTAGAAAACACCCTTTGACTTTTGTTGTAGAATTGTCGTTTTTGTCAATGGAACTCTCTGTGTCAACCTCAAGATTCACAGGAAACATTTCATTCTTAAAAAATGGTGACTCGTCCTCGAACGACACTTCGGATCAATTCAGATCCCTCCTACGTAATTGGAAGGAAACCGTTACCCTATAGACAGACAACCGTGACATTAGATAGTAGCTCAACATGCAAATCGTGACAAATTTCATAATTTCATAGCAGTGAAATGCATAAGACATGAATAATGCTACAATTTGCTATTATAATACTTCTCGGGAATTTTGATGAGTTGTGAATGCAATCATACATGAGCCATTTGTCGAAATATGTCATATTCTTTGATTGTAATAACAAAACTGTATTTTACATACTCCGACTCATTAATTCATTAGTATATCTGCATATTGTACATGAATGCGACGCTCAAAACTCAATTAATGGCGGAAATACATGGTTTAAAGTCTAAAATAGTCATTACCTTTAGAAAACTGCGCGACTCAATGATTTTTTAAACAAGCTTTGACACGAGCTCAACAGCTCAACAGGCAGACTTGTACGTTGTGACCGACTTGGGTCCCCGTGTACATGGTTACAGTTGCATTTAAATAAATTAAAACTCGACGAGTATTTTTGCTTAACAGTGTATTTAATACCGTGCACATTGTCGGAACTTCGATTATCTTGAGAATTTTCGATATTTTACGATACATAATATCAACGTTGAAATTAACCAATATAATATGTTCATGAAAAATTACTATAATTCATACATATTACCGGTATTGTTTTAAACAAGACTGGATTCCACAAAGGGTCTTTGTCTATATCAATACTAAACCGATACCTCAAAATATCCCGAGGATATAAAGCGCGCATTGCATTTTGAAAGCAAATACTGAGCGTTCCTTGAGGCTGGGAAATTGCCACGTGTATGTCAAACAATTGTATAGGGTATTTCACAGCGCAGAAGGTTTTTTTCTAAAGTTGTTTTGTTAAAGGATACAGAAATAGAAACCGCATTGATTTAAATCAAATCCCTTCCAATATTAAGTCATGACAAGGGGCGTAAGTAAGGGAGAATACTATTGCAAAACGCAGGTTACAATGCAGCAGTTATTCCCCGTTGTTAGTTGCTTGTATATACATTTTCTCTCTGTTGTTCAAGTCTTTGTGTATTTCATTAATGATTAAAAACGATTCGTGTCAGCTTTCTCAAAGTGTAACAATTTAAAGCTGGAATTAAAGACTTTGTTTAGTATGAAATGTTCACAAAGGCGACCAGCATAATGGCAAAACATTGCAAGAAAAAAGTGAAATAAAACTAATTACGTTAATAAAACCCATAAACAAAAAACACCAACAAAAAAGCAGCACCATACAAAAACAGAACAATAACAAAAGAACAGCATCAAACTCCCAACATGGTGGTATATGCGGTCATAAAAAACGGATATTTTCAGGTGTGTCGTTCTCTTCGTTTGTTTTACATCTCAACGGTTCGATAAAAAATAAACATGCCCAAAATGTTTACACTGGTTTGAATACGTAAGAAATGTGGACATAGAATATTAGGTAAGTGTTGAATAAAGATCAAGGTCATCATATTCGCCAAGGCTCGTGGTTCCCATTTTCTAAGCCTCGCATGATAAACTTGATATTAATCATGGTCATGATAGTGTCCGACTTGCGACCGGAAGGTCCAGGGTTTGATCCCCCACTCGGGGAGCTTTCTCAAGATCTTTCCAAAGGACACTACGTACTGGTTCTTCCCAGGAAACGGATTCGAGAGTGTCGCTATATCCTAAGGCTTTTGATGCAGTCGAGCTAAAATAAAAAAGTAATACTATCTGAATCTTTACTCAAGACAAACTTAATACTCTATATTTAACAAAATAAACGACATTATATAAATATCTCTTGGCAGCCTGTGTGACATTGATATTGTCAACCCGAGAGCAGGATGTCACCCGAGACGAATGCCTATTTTTTTTTAAATCTTTACTTGCAAACTGTTTTTCTGTATGTTAACTAGTGAATGGAGTCTGTACTAAAAAATTCGTTGATTAATCAGAGCCAAAAGTGACTGATTAATCAAATAAACATAACTAAATATGTGGATTTTTATTGCTCAGTAGAAATATTTCATCAAATATTTTTTTTAATAATTTAAATGTTTGTCAATTCATTTTGTTAAAACAAAAAATGCTTTGAAATTGCTATTGTTGATACACAAAAATAATGGTTTTTAACTGCTTGACTTAATTAGACTAAAATATTTACATATGTCTAAAGGTTTAATACAAAAAGGGTAGTGTAAATAACCACTACCCCATCCTTCTTTGACATTGTAGTGATTTGTCGGCTATACATGTAATTTAAAAGACATAATGCCTAAAAACTAAACTAAGTAGTAAGTTTTTTTTACATGTTACTGTTGTACAAATTTAAAACCACAGGCAATTATTTACTTGTACCATGTATACGTCATAAATTATCTATAATGAATCATTAACTAATCCATGGTAAAATGCATATAAAATCATGAAAATCCATCAGTGGACACAATGACAACCTATCCAGGAATGTTTTATAGTGTTGTATATTGCATTGGATGTACACTGTATTCTCTTAATAATATATTTAACAGTTTAGAACCACAAAACATAGCTTTTTTACTACAGAATACAGTTTTAGTCAAAGATAGTTCCATTGTGACATGCACACATTTCATCGATTAATTTTTCCCATCGTCATCGTCACGTCATGGCTCTTTTCGTTTTGATTACTTGACTCAACGATTAATCAGCCCACTGCTACAGTTAACTTAAAAGAAAATTATGGAGTGCGATTAGGGTCTTTAACATCTTAGACAGCATCATGCTCATAGAAACGAGAATCATGCTCGTAAGGTGGAGCGTTATGCTCAATGAACGAGCATGATGCTCAATAAACGAGCATGATGCTCAGTAAACGAGCATCGTACCCTCTCGGCCGAGCATCATGCTCATAAGATCGAGCATGATGCTCGTCTATTCGAGCGTGACGCTAGTTTTTGGAGCATTATGCTGGGTTAGGCAATACAGACCCTCTTTGTAAAGCATGATGCTCAATGAACAAGCGTCATGCTCGTAGGATCCAGCATGATGCTCAATAAACAAGCATGATGCTCGACCTAAATAGCATGATGCTCGTTCATTGAGCATCATGCTCGTTTATTGTGCATAATGCTCGATCTTATGAACATCATGCTGGTTTCTTTGAGCACGATGCTGTGTCAGACAATAACGACTCTCATTGTACGTCCTAGTACTATCAAGCATCATGCTCATTGGTCAAATTTGGTTCTTGGATTTGATTGCGAATTAAGAGCATGATGATTGTTCACTGGATCATGACGCTCCATAGTAGGTCGTACCAGAAGGGTCTTTATTGTCTGACCCAGCATGCTGCTCAGCATGATGCGAGCGAGCGAGCATGATGCTCGTAAGATTTAGCATGATGCTCAATAAACGAGCATGATGCTCGATAACCGAGCATGATGCGCGAGTTTAGGAGCATGATGCTCGTTCATTGAGCATGATGCTCGATAGTACTAGGCCGTACGAAGAGGGTCTTTATTGCCTAATCAATCACGATGCTCCAGAAACTAGCGTCACGCTCGAATTGACTAGCATGATGCTCGATCTTATGAGCATGATGCTCGGCCGAAAGAGCAAGATGCTCATTTACTGAGCATTATGCTCGTTCCTTGAGGATGATGCTCGATCTTACGAGCATGATGCTCGTTTCTATGAGCAAGCTTGGTGTCTGACCTGACCTTATAGCACAGCCATCGCAATAATCGCATTGCAACTAGTTCTCAAAAACTGTCTGCCAAAAGACATCACAATCTAATGTTTCTGAATTTTCCAGAATTGTGCACTGAGTTAATGAAAAAGGGTCTGGTAAGAGAATCGAGAAAAATGATTTAAGAACCATTAGCAAAAACACCGCTCATCCACTATCAAACTCGTACTTTAGTTAGCCCATTGCACTATCCGATGTTTTAAATCAAATTGATCATATCTCTTTTTGCGTACTGTTCAGATACCTAAATTTTAAAACCTGTCACAACAGTATGATCTTTGTCTATACCAGTTCTCAGATGAGCGCTTTGGGCCATCATGGCCCTCTTGTTATTATTTGTAGCAATAGTAAATTAAAATGCCAATTTGTAGAAAGGTTTCCACTGTAACAGCTAGGACACTACTTTCTGATTTGCATAATTTGTCTGGCTCGTCGTCGACGGGCATCATATCGCATACTTGATCTAAAAACGGATGTTTTAACTGATGAATAATGTACATCTCCCGTGTTAGAAAACAATATAAGGATAAAAAAAACAAGAACAAAGTAATTATATGATAATTTGGTTGATATCGATTTGTTTGACATCTTAGTAGACAGTATACCCGCAAATCCGCCTGTCTGTGTATTAGCTTCCGCCCGTACCGACATTGCTTTAGATACATTTTCAGCTCATATTAAGAAAGTGTGTCACAACTGCTTGTTGCGCTATACCGAAATATTACCATAGGTAAAAGTACAGTATTTTGAAAATACTGAAATCAGGTTTTCAAAATACTGAACTTGTAGTTTTTGGTATATTCGATCTTGCACAAAAAAACTTTCAAAAATACATAAATCAGTATTAATACTGAAAACTTTCACCCATATATTACATGTATAAAACTTGTTAGTACAAAGTAAATGGTAAAAACCCGTTGGATTATCTTGTATATTTTGTCAGTATTGCTTATGCATTTCTACTTTACAGAGGGGAGTATTTTATCGATAAAAAGAAGGTATACGTGTTGGAAAGATCATATTGTACGTTGGCTCCACTTTTTGTTCTGAGCGCCACCTCCATTGCGTTGACTCCACCTCTTACTAAAAAACGCAAAATAATATGTTTAAAAGACCTCAAACCAACATTTTTGATAACGCAGCAAATAGTACGCGTCAAAAGGAATTAGTTTATGCCATTAATGCTCTAACTGTATGTAAAGTATGCCTTAACACGTTCAAATGTATCTATTAGATGGTTCAATTTCCACCATGTCACGACGTATAAAAGTCCTCACGTTTTGAAATGCGTGGTGACTTCATATTTCTCTACATTGTTGGAACGCAAAATTGATTACGAATCGCACTACATTGTCCGATTTTTAAAACAGTGTGTAAAACTGTCATAAAACATATAAAACCAACTCACCTACTATAATTGTTTTCTTTTTTCTTCTACTTCCTGTCATTAACGCCACATCGTTAGTAAAATTGGCTCGTTTTCCAATGCATATCCAAACATAGGTGGCGCCAGTGATTACAGACCGTGCCATTATAATATACAAATGTATACCTTCTTATCTGTATTGCCATATACAGAGTTATATTACGCCTTAAAAGTTGTGTATTTCCCTGCTCTTGACATTGTAAATGTACATCATAAATTCCGATAAATACCCGATTTCAACGAGGAATATTGACGAATTGACCAGGCTGAGTAACATGGTAGAGTGAGGCTTTCCGAGCGATATACTGTTTCGAACATGATCTTTATCCAACACGCACATAATATTTTATTTATCCTATAACGCTGTGCTCCTTAATCATTTAAACGGCGTAAAAATATGTCCAAAATAAATAAAAAAATAGCCTTACTTTCCCATTTTAACACTGATATTTTTGTTTACTACAAACGTCGTTAATTGGTATTACGTCAAATTGAAATACATAGCGTTCTTAAAATAATGATCGAATAAACGTGTGTTAGAAAATAATATAGATGGGATATAAAGTTTATTCGATGGGTTCGATTTGGCTCTAGAACACTGTTTGCAAGTGCCTTTTCTACTTCATCAATTTCACAATGAACACGGTATAGGGGGCTTATTTTGCACGAATGATTTTATAACGAATGAATTTCGTATGCATTCTGTAAAGATGCTGGACGAATCCGTGTCGCTACTTCACACCCCATACCTAATTCAGGTTTTGTTACACCGGGGGATTTGTGGGTTTGAATCGTTACTACAAAGTCATTATTACGTTAATTCTTACGATGTATATAGCGGGGAGGCATTGCGCTTGGACCACGGACGTGGTTGTTCAATTTAACACAACAGCTTAAGGGACTTGTTCACAGATTGGAAAATTGACAAATTTCAAAATTTGTATCATAGATCCCAAAAAGAAATTATGCATTAAGTACAAACAAGCAAAATAACACTCATGACCAAGAAATATATTAGAAATATCGTTTCGTTTATGGATAATCATCAATGGAAATGGATAAAAAAATATAAGGCGTTTGTAACGCTTTTCATCGGTATTTCGGAAAACACGTGTATCACTTACATAAGCAAACACAAATTTGATTCTATGTTTAGCGTCCCAATGATTTTTCGAAAACCTACCAACCAGGCAGGAAAAAACAAACATTGAGTCGATAAAAAACATTTTTCTTTCACAATTTTTCATGGCAATGGTACGAGCTAAAGCAAATGTTTACCTGCAAAATGTTATATATCATCTTCACATTGGGAACCTACTTTAACACAGTATTGTAACTGTGTAAATTGACTTGCACACTATTTTTACAAATATGGTACAAACACCTATGAGTCATTTTTATCACGTTTTTGTATGCTTTTCAACTTGTTGTTTTCGTTCATGCATTCAAAAACCTACCAGCCCTTGGACGCTAAACATATAATCAAATTGGTTTGGCCTAACGTTAAAGTAGTAGTAATAGTACATAAAGAAAACATTAATTTAATTGGGGTAAAAACAGAAATCATTATCAAAATCTAGTAGGATTCTCAAAAAGGTGGTAAATACAAACAAAAGGCCACGGTGAGTATATTGCTATGTAAAAAATCATGTGAGTTTATGATTCCCGCTAATGTCCGCCATGTTCACATTTTTTAAATGGCCATCCAAAAGCATCAGAGCGAAACGACATTTAAATAAGTCTGATAGTTTCAGAAAACTAGAATTTTAAAGTTTCTCTGATCCCTATGTTTTTTACAACTAATATAGAGGGTCACCCAAGAAAACGTTTTGTCACATACTTGTTCAAATTGGACCTGAAGTTTCTATGAAGCCCCGTCGCTGCGGCAGCCATGGTTTTTGACTGATTGCAATAAATGTAATATTTTAGAGGGTCGCCCAAGGAGAACATTTGTGCCATTTGATTTTTTTTATCTGTCGAGGGATTTCCGAGAAAAGGCTTTAAGAGGGTTTTCTTTTCGATTGCCATGGCAATCAGAGGTTTTAATGATATGACACATTTTGTATAGGACCACCCAAAGATCATTTCTCAAACATCTCACCCTCATCCACGGCAGAATAATTACACCTATAACTTGTCTAATGCAAAATAATGCGATTGAAGCACGAATGAACAGTCGAACGGGCGTACGGATGGACGGGCGGAATGGCAGACGAACGGACAGGCAGACATACTAATTATACTACATCTAATACAACAACAGCAACAACAACACGACTTCAAATATGCATTCGCAAGACTGTTTTCATGACGATGCTGATGCTGATGATGATGCTTTTGCTGACGACAATGGTGATAATGATGATGATCGTCGTCATCTTTTAGACATGAGCTATATACGGTAATATGCAGCATCTTGACGTATACAGCTTACAGTGAGCTGTATTCGGTGTAAGCTGTATACGGTTTTAAAGTCAACGTATACAGCTCTCGCGTAAGCTGTATACGGCGTGAGCTGTATACGGTCAAACAATGCACCATTTCTTCATCCCGGATATTTAAACAAACTTAAATTTAACACCATTCATTAGGTTGCTAATAACTACAGTCACACAAATCAAACCATTTTCTATGAAACAAACAACTGGTAAATTGCTGATTTCGTCAACAGTAAGAATTATACTCGAGTGATTTATTGGAAGCTTGTACAAATTTAGATAGTCTTTTACATAGATAACAAAGCACAATAGAGTAATACTAGCAATAAGGCAAATACATTTAAATAAATTATATTATATACATTATATAAACTCGATTCAATTTAAATAGTTCATAATTCCAGAGTCTTCGTATATATTAACAACGATAACCAACTTCAAAATAATGCATTTACTAGTACAATGAAGATTTTATGTTCACATTATCAAAGAAGTTTATAAATATTATATTGCTACAGACAGATCCTTTTCCACCGTCACACCTTCTCCTCCTACGTTAGTAAGTATGCATATTTTATTTGTATTAAACCTCACTTTTTTCTACAACGACATATTCCAATTACCTGAGACAGAAATAGTTTGACTGTCAAAAACATTCTAACATTTTTGACACGTGACCAATCGAGAGTGACTGTAAGGTCATGTGACAACGCTGACATTTGGAATGTCATATAGGGCAAGTAAATGCGTCAGTTTTTTTTAAACTCCTTGCAGCGGTTACCACACCTATCGGTTAACGGTAACCACTGCCATCACAAGTAAAATCCTTCCAGATCTGGAAGGATAACGTGTTTGTAATTTTTACTTATTTAATGCAACTCATTGCAATTTTCTACATAATTGGACTTTTTATATATGGTTTGCAGTCAATAATGAACACAGAAAAAGAAAATAACTAACCAAAACCATCATCTTCACGTGTTTTTTTTTATGAGGGAAGGGATTTGATTAGAGCTATGCTCGGAACCAGTTAAAACTCTGCGCGGAAGTTGCAGTTTTTTTAGCCGTATATTCAAAAGATTGCCTCCCTTGTTGTAACGTTATATAGTTGTGACGTCACTATTCTATGTGTAAACAAGCGATTTTCTTTCAATTTAACTGTCAGAAAAACAGTTTGCAAGTATTTCTGAAGATGAAAAAAGATTAAGGCATTCTTCAATCTTGATGGGCAGAATTAAGCACGTGTTTACCGTTTTGTACTCAATTTTGTTCGGTATAATAAAATAAATATCATATAGCAGTGTGTGTGACATAGATATTGTCAACCCTCAAAACGGGATGTCACCACTCGGCATACTCCTCGGGTGACATTCTGCCCTCGGGTTGACAATATCAATGTCACACACGCTGCCATATGATATTTATATAGTATAGCTCTGACACATTAACCTGGCACACGTGAACTCTATCCGCATACATTATTTCTATGTTTATTCACGTTCGGACACATGTTTTACAAGATAAATTACACCATAACTGTATTTTTAGTGGGCCACTCTTTCATCGATTTATCTCGATTTAGTACGGAAACTAATATATTCATCGTTACGGATTTTTAATATATTCGTGCATAAATGACAGTGCCAGGTTAAATGTCTATAGTTAGGTGACGCAGTATTGTATATTTTCGACGGTATCGACTAATACAATAAATATCATAAAAATAATAGCTATTTAAAAGTCATTTTTAACAAACAACATGGTTAGTTTTTGCATTAGTCTACATGTATTTTGATATTGACAATATTTAAAAAAGTCATCGTCTAATTATATCCGGAAACGAGGTTTAAGGCATCTATAAGATAGTTATATGCTAATTTTTGTTTACTATAAACATCAATGTGGATATTTCATACATTTTTAGAACAGTACAGAGCTAAGCGTCCACTTGCAGCTAATACTCAACTATTTGATATTGAATAATACGAGTTGGCTAGTTGTCAAACTAGAAAAAATTAATTGTGTATTTGTTAAGCTATAACTATCTCACATGTTGATGTACGAACATAAATGATTTAATTCCTAAGCGTGAAATCAAACATTTTAAATGTATCATGATGTTGAAATAATATCATTTTATTCAAGTGAATTTAGCGCTGGTATATTAAATTTGTAAAAATAAATGCATTTTCGTTTTTATAATTTCAGAACAAACCCTACTTCGTGGGAATTCCCAGTCCTAATGATGTGATCAAATGTGAAATAGGCGTCACGGGTATATTCCCGCTATATATTAATTCTACTAGGTAATCAGCTATACCCACATTTTGTAAGAAATAAATGTTGCATTTTCTGATATTCAGAAGTGAAATTTGAACACCACATTTTCATCGACCGATTGTCCAGTAAGACTATCCAACTGAATAATTAATAACATGCGATTTCCACCAGGCGTCAGGTTGTTTTATATTTATAAGATTGCCAATCATTAATTTTTACATCAGAACGTATTACAATTAGCTGTACATTCAGAATCATCTTGCTGGCAATCATGCATAACATTTAATGGCACTGTTAAATATAATTAACTTTTGGATTACTTACAGCAATATTATCGTCTTAAATATTACTGAGCTGCCGTTTGAATACACCCACATTTCCCCTCCAATCAAAGGTGTCCATGGAGGGGAAAGTCTCTATAAAGTCGACGTGGAGTTTCTAAGCTTTAAGCCACTCTTCTCCAATGCTCATTTCATTGTTGATACTGGGAAGTATGCTTTAAGTATACATAATGTTGCACGAACGATCATTTGATTTAATGTTGTTGATATAACGCCTGTAGTTATTTCCACATTTTCTACAATATTTAAGATGAGTTCAATTTGTTTTGTATAGTAGAGGAGAGAACTTTCAAAATTGTGGATGGTCATATTTTTATCTACCAAACTTAAATATGATTTCTTGATCGCACCTTGTTAAACGTGTTTATGACAAAAGCATATTTCTCAATACGTGTACAACTTGTAAAATTCTGTGTAACACAGAACAAGCAAAACCGTAACATCATATCAGCACTAAATACACTAATAATTTCTACATTGCATTTTCCGATTGAAAAGTGATATTGCTAGCATACAAGTAAACATTTATTCAAAAGGTAACGCTAGCTATTATATATCTTTTCATTCCTCAGCAAACAAAATGTTGCGTTCTTACCCTTGGTATTTTCTTGAGTTTTGCCCATTGTATACACTGTATAAACATGTGTAAACTTCAATGTATCGCATATTGGGTCCATACACAATATAATATATAGGGATAACTTGATAACCAGCTACATTTGGGGCCCCGAACCTAGCCATTAACCGTACAATAACCGTAATCCTAATGTGCACAAATGTTAACCTCAATGGGATGGCTTAACGCGCATATGAACCAAGTCTGAAGGGCAACGGTCAAGGTCATCATTGAGGTAAAATGTCGAAATTTGCTATTTGCTTATCCGCACTATAACTTGGACAAATATTTTGGGATTTTCAAATTACTTTTGACTCACATATTTGCCTAATCGCCAAGTCAACAATAAGGAACTGCCACCGTGGCCTCTCGTTGTTCGAACTGATTGATCCCAATGTCAGTCAGCGAAAACCGTCCGGCGCCCGCTTGAGTATGTGACTACGCGAGGCAAAATAAATATAAATCGCGCGGCGCCTTCAGATTCCACATGCTACATGAACCAGTACTGTAGGTGAAAGGTTAAGGTCATACTTTAAGGTTAAAGGTCGAAATTGGAACTTTGCTTGTCCGGACGTTTAACTTGGCCATGGATGGATGGATTTTAAAATTCACTTGTACACATACATACCTCATCAAGACAGCGTGTCGCGGGTATGAATCAGGTTTATAAATAAATGGTCAAGGCCATCGGGGAGCATCCATCGGTTCTACCGATATTCGTGTTATGTATCGCCAACAGTCTCTCTACGCTGTCAGCGTTTTGATTACGCTGTCCAAGCGTTCTATAATTCATTTAAGGTATAATTTTCGATTTATCGTTTTTTATAGGCCAATATACAACTATTTGGAGTTCTGATGCTTAGGAATTAAACCACGAGGGCGTTTAGCCCTAGTTGTTTAACAGCCACGCATCAGAATCACAAAGAGTTGTTTATTGGCCGATAAACAACGATAATGCGACAATTATTTCGATTCTGATATAATTTGACATATTTTTTTCCAATTGTAATTGGAACTCAGAATCGGAATTTCCTTTTGCGTTGTTTGTGGGTAGTTTAACAACGATAATCTTTTTCTTTGTGTATAGAAGAATTAGCGAGTATAATGTTAAAAGTTATTTGACTTACTATACGGGCATAAAGGTAAACACATTTTTGTTGAATTCTTGCAGATCCCTGTCGGTCATTCCCATGTAAGAATTCAGGATTTTGTGTTTCCGACGAAAACGGTGGGTTTGTATACCAGTGTCACGAACACTTCAATGGAACTTTTTGTGAAGGCATGCATCAACTTTATGTTTTTATTCCTTTGAACTTAGATTCTATCAAATGTATTATTTAATACCAGAGTTTTGGTATGACTGTAGAATAACGTGATAAAATAATATTGTCTTTGTATTGGCAATGTTTATTACCTGATTGTAGCCTAATGATACTACAGTATTGTAATTGATTATTTTTTCTGTCTATTTTTATTACAGAACAGATCGATTATTGTCGACTTCTGAGTCCTCGTGTCCACGGTGTCTGTTTTTGCATTAAGCCGTATTTCTGCTACAGCACAGACAAGATCAATCAATACCTACAAAATGACTATACGGGTGTCAATTGTTCTGAAAGTATGGCTCTTAATTTGTAGGAATGTTCAAAGTGTTCAACTGCTCGTTCAGATATGGAGTGCCTTTTTAACAACTGTTTGTCATTCGTACGTTTCCTAAGGAGTTGTTTGTATGCTTGCTTTCTTCTTGTCTAGTTAGCATTTTATTGTTTTGTTTTGATCAAACAAGTATGTATACAAATACTGTCTAAGATAAGAACTCATACAAACATAATCCTATTAAAAAATGTATAGAGAACGAATACTTTATTTCTTTTACTATGTAGTTTTCTTATTTATATATATTTAAGAAATTGATGATTGATTGAATCTTGTCACCCCTTGCAACGACCGCCAGATATGCATTGACGTTGTGGGAAACAACACGTGTGAATGTATGGAGCGATACAGCAGCAGCATCTGTGAAATAGGTAGGCAGTACTGGGTTATCAAAGCCAATGCATGATTAAATATTTAATAAGCATTCTTGAAGGTAACAGCGGCTGCATTGGTACAAATATGTTTTATAAAATATAGGAATAATGAAACTTCAGAGACATTATCAGGAGAGAAACCCTTATAACTTTATTTGAGGCAGGTGACCAATTGCCTATACAATACAAAACATTACATACAACACAACATACAACATAAAAATGATTAAAACTGGGGTCAGCGCATTGGAACGGTCTTTGCAAAGCATTGGGGGATTAAACCGGTTTAAAGGCATGCCGAATCAAGACTTGACAAAGACAACAACTTGTAAGCATAGTTAGTGCAATTACAAGGCTGGACTAATTGTTATATTATTGTTACATCAACACTTCAATTTGTACTCTGGACAGTTCTCGTAGGTCATTAGTGTACAATATTATGTCAATGTCAAATAGGCAAATGCCAGACATTTTATTCCTCGTGATTGGCAATCACCAGTCTCATACAAACGCTATGGTTATGTGTGGTCTTCATGACAGAAAAGATAAATATCAGAAAACAAAGACGATAACAAAGCAAGGATACTACATGATATTTTAGTTATATTTTATATTACTCTATTAGTTGAATGTTTTTTATATTTCATTTTCAGACTATTGTCCTCATTCTCCAAACAAAGCAACCTACCCCGTAGGTATGGACATTTTATTTACTATTTGAACGGATGTTGTTAGCTGTTGTTAGATTCACGAGTTTTAGAAAACTATATTTACTAATTTTATTAGGCATTTTAGAATGCATTTTTTTATGCAAATACATGTACTTTTATAGATTGCAAGCAGTTGACTAAATTGTTTTTGTTTTTGTATTTGTTATACGATTTTCCCCGCCTTTTCCCCGCCATACATTCTGAACTCTTGGCCATGACTTTATAGTAGTACTTACGGGGCGAATTATGTTACTTAACCCTGTCTGAATTAACTCCTTGCCTAAACGCATTTGCTGACGGCTGATGTAATAATCGTTTTAATGGCAACCCTGGTTGAGTAGCCTATGTAATTTAATGTTATCATTGACTGATTTTTGGCATAGGGTAAAACTGCCAAAACACAATATTTTGCAAAATTGTAACGCTACATTTTTGGGGGGTATAACCATGGCTGAATTAACTACATTATACTTTATATGATATGTATTTCAACTACATTGAGGCATTAACGTTAATACAGTTCAGGTGCGGCTCAGGGTTTGGAGTAAAATGGGCGGGAAAATTCAATACCTACCCAACTAAAACTTTATAAATGTACAAATATACTTTGCAAACCAGTGACAGTTAAATGTTTGGGTATCCGTTTCGCTTCTGTGCAACATAACATGATAAGAAAGCTGATAAACTAGTATTTATCCTGACTGAAGAGACTGTCTAACTTATTATAAAGCTAACCAATCGATATTTATACAATTTTATGGGGGATGGGTACGCATCCGCCCCGTCTAAATCCGCATTGACACTATTTGAAATTATGCTAAAAGACATTATTGCGACTTTGAAAACGGTGTCGGTTGCAGTTGGCAAAACATTGCTTCCGGTGATGACAACGACTGGTTAGTCAACCAAGGGAGCGCAGCCTCAGAAGACACTGGCTCAGACAATGACCACAAACATGGAAATGCTAGTGGTAAGATCAGTCAGAACTACAAGTAGCACAATTAACCTAAACAAGATAAGCCTGTGTTTGAGAGTCTTTATTGACAGCATTTGCTATAAGCATTTCAAGAGACACACATTCCTTTTGAGTAGTGGCGCATGTTTTCTTGTACACATTTATCTGTGTCTTTACTGTTCTGCGTGAGTTTCTGCCATTAACTAAGCTGTTATTTTTGTATGTACAATATATAAGCCAAAAAACTGTAGTCCTGTATTGTTTTCGTTATCTGCAATATGTTTAGCATATTAAATTTCCAAAACCTTACCAAATTCTTTAGTGGACTGGTACATATCCGGAAAAAATAATTTTATGGCATCTAAGTCGTTACCTTGTTTCCGATGGTCAAAATAAATATAAAGATTACATCAAACTATAAACAGGAAATATAGTCAGACACTCGTATGAACAATATCAATAAATGTGTTTATAGGCCGTTAAAAGTATATTGAAACAAGTGCACCGACAAAGATGAACAACGTATCATGGCTACAAAGTGGTATTCTGCAAAGTGGTATAACACGATGTCTGCAATTCTGGTACAACATGTATGGAGAGGTTACAAGCATCTTGAGTTTATACTGTAAAATGTTTTAAATTCGCGACGACGAATGTTCGCGTTTTTCACCCAAAATGATCCCTTTTTTTTAATTCGCGTGTTCTTGAATTCGCGTCTTCGTTATGACGCAAATTCAAAACTGAAAATAGAGTGACCATATATGAAATTTTATATCAACTACCACTAGCGTAATCCTACCATGAAAGAACAATAATGTTTTTTTAACTGGATCAACTAATCCTATCTTTGATTAATTGATTATAAATTTACATGTAAGTATTTAGGCTAGCGTCGCAAGTGTTCTTGTTATTACTACGCGTAAAAAACGAAAACGCACAGTAATTATAGGTTATTTACACACATTTCCTCACCTTTTCAGGTTTGTCACACGTGTATTCGCACTGGTTTTGAACTCGCGAGGAAATAAAATCGCGAATTTTAGTGAAAAATAAACCCGCGCGAGTAAAACCAGTTCTACAGTAATACCCACATGTATTTATAACTTAACGGTTACAATTTCCAAATGGCTATGACATATTTCATTGTACCGATTGCGTTAACCATGGTTGTATGAGATATAGACTGCTCTCATAATACGGAAGCAAAAGGTCTCAAAATCGATGTTTTATTTTCTTACGATATTTATCAGCCTTTTTGGCATTCAAGGCACAGTTGATTGAAGTGGCAACATTGTAATAAATAGCATTAAAAGGCCGCTATCCGCAGATACTCGGTTGTTTATATGAAACAAAGAGAAAATATCATGCTCTAGATTACCATTTTAAATTTCGTTTTACGTTATTTTTTTTTTTATGTAATTTCTCCCAAGCTGCACGAGGTTCGCTATGTTTTCAGTGTAAAGATACAACTGACATGTTCCATTGTAGAACTGTCTCCGCCTGCTTATCTAACGAGGTAAACCAACCAATTGTCTACACCTCCAGGACATTTTCATTCCGTTTTTAGTTGTTCGCAGAACAACTATATGTATCGCTTCTAAAATCCGAAGGTAAAATTTACTGTGATTTTAACTCAGTTATTGTTACGCGACAGTAAGAAGTGCTGTTTGAATATCATGAACGTTTCCCAAATGCATCCATCGTTTTGACGAGGAATGTGATTAGAAAATAATATTTTTTACACAAACTAAAAACGTCAGGTAATTCACAGCTTTCAGTGTAGGATCAAATTTTGAGACAAAAATCGCGGAAGAAAGTAGTCCACTATGCAGAGTTCGAATTCATTGATAATTTATTTGGCTCACGAGCCAATAAGAATACTGGACATAGTATAATCCTAACGTATTCATCTCGCTTTTGTCGATGCAAGTTAAGGTGTGTATGCGTGGTGTTTAAAAATGTATAACTTTTCATTTTACCCTGAAGTATTATTTTACTATTATTATTCTTTTTGCCGTAATAATAATAAAGAACGAAATGGAATTCACAGTTTATCGGTTATTACGCAGTACAAGTACTAACAATAGCGGTCGGTTACACGCCATTAAGCTTATCAGAAAATTACGCTCTATTTGGGAACAGACTCTATGACCGTGTGGTTAACACGTGAGGCTCTCACGCTGGTGGGCGGGGTTCAATCCACATGAGAGGCAGGATTTTTTGGACCTCAATTCATCAGCTGCACATTTGATAACAGATACCATTCTAATCGGCATTATTGAGACACAAATACCAAGCTAACTACTCAATGGCAATATATATTTTAAAATCTGATTTTATTACGTAGCAATATCTATTTTAACGTCGCATTTTGAAGATTAGAAATCGCCAAGCAATGTCTCTGTTCAAGTTATATTTATAATGTTGACACTAATATTATAGTAATAGACAGAATGTAAAATTCAAATAAATGAAGTTTTACGAATATTTTAGTTTAATGCTTGACTTTTTTTGAAAAAACATATTATCATGCATAACACGTCGTGTTTGCTGGTTCTGGCTTCTTAACCAGAATTCATTTTCTTCACATAAGAACACTGAACGAGCTATTAGCGCAACTATCATATTAACCAATAAAATATTTATAAGTTTATAATCACTGTATTTATGGTGACATATGATATGACATACCTCTCTAATTGCCCAGAGAGTCCATGATAACGCATCGGGGTTTTCATTTTAAGTTCTTATATGGTCATTTAGGTGACTTCATACAACTTAATTTTATTTACTTGTTCTAATATACAATTTTGGTATTATTGTATTTTCAATATATTTGCAAAACATTCTACAAAACACACCATAACGGGTCTTAAGTGCCTATTGTACTAAGTTATTTGGACGAGTCGATAAGATCCATCGGACGCTATGATATTAAACAGTGCACTAACATTTTCAATAACTACTAGTACAAACAAATGTTATAACAGTCATTGAATTTTATTCTTGATTTCTGATATTCAAAACTGTAGACAGATTTTCGTTTAGACACAATCTCAATACACCGTTTGAATCTGTTCTGTTTAATTTAAACTTGTGTTGCTAATAACATTTGAATATAACGAGTTGTGCCCAATGTTACACAACTTCAAACAACCCGAGTGATATCAGCGCTTTGATTTATGTTACAGTCATATGATTTTAAGCATACTTACTCCTAAGTAAACAAACAGTTTTGATTCTAACAAAACATGGCTCTGCAAAATACCTAAGCATCTTGGTTCAAAATGATACTGCGCAAATAGAACACCAGGAAAGATGTACTAATATAGACATTTGACAAACACAGTTTATTTCCATACAGAACGCATCAACGAAAACTATTTCCCAATTGTTCCAGTCGCTTTATTCGTTCAAATACAAACTATCATGAAATCGTATATGAAAAATATATTCCTGACAAATGTTTACTACAGTTATTGAAGGAATTCCGAATCACTGGTAGTTCCGGGTGACTTTAAGATTAATGGTTCTGAAAACAATTACAACAATACATTTGCAGTAAATCACCAAAGAGTTAACTCTGTATGCTGATCAAAGAACCGAAACGGGGTTTTATGAGAAATACATGTTGAAACACTTTATTTTTACTTTTTTACTTTAGCTGGTAATTGTACATTTAAGTTTAATAGTCAAAGGCATTGGCCAACTTTCAAACATCTGAATGGCCATGAAGACTATATGTCTTTGTGCCTGTTCATATATTGACCCATAACCTACATGATCTATAAAATAAGATGGCAAACATGGGAAAATCTTCAAAATTCAAACTATTATATTGTGATTATTAGTTGTCCGGTCCAAGAAATGAAAACATCTTCCTTGGGGTGTTGTTTGACAGTTAAAAATGCTTTTAAAACAAACCCTAAAGGAAACTATAGTAGAACTGTAAAGTGATCCGGAACACACGTACTTGAATCGGAACCTCCGTTATCAGTGCATACAGTTCAGCACAATATTTGACAAAAAAAATTAATGCTACCACATGTTTCAAACATGCATAATGATGCTGAGAAATCTGTCTTTCGGAGAGTATATAGGTTTACCTGATTGTAAGTACATTTAAATGAAGACAGTGCATTTATCCATAGTGACCCAGAACTACCCAATTGATAGTATATTTAATAAACATATCTAAATATGAAAAAGAAAGAAACATGCCATGCAGTTCAACGTTCTCGATATCAATTGGTAATGAACTTGTTCACAAAAAATGCAATGTAAAAACCGCTTTAAAATGTTGGAATATAGTGAAAGGCATTACTTTTTATGCATTGATATTCTATTTCAGAAATGTTCCATTGCAAAAAATGGGCATTTATTGTTCGGCATGTGTGTTCCAAGAGATCGTAACGTAAGCCTATGTTTTCGGTTTTAATCAATCGTGTTATTAGTATATGCTGCGTTCTTGTGTCGTTACTGCATTCTTTAATTAAGCAAATAATAATAAAACTTTACAGACGAAAGGACACAGAAAATTGAAAACAATACGTTATGGTTTCCTTCAGTAACCAATTGGAGAAACTAACATATTCCGACTTTATTATATATGCATGTACATTTCGAACTACGATAATGTCCGAGTATTCCGAAGAAGTCCGAATATGCAACTTTCAAATTAACCTCAATATCTACTGCTTTGAAAACGTCTATTTAAATCCAGCAACAATCAGATCAAATCTCTTTCATATACACTATGCACGACGCTGTAATTGTTTTCTTGATAACCGTGCTTACCAGAAACGCGACTGGTTTTCGAAATCGCCATGTCTGGTCAGAGCGTTTGAGTTGTATAAACGTCAATTTGTATCCAAACCTGTATCCGATTGTGAATATCACCTTCCAAGATGATTTTATAGTTCAAAGAAGCATGGTTTATTTAACTGTTTGAAACGTTACCCGTACATAAATAAATCAGTGTGTAGTACTGAATTAAACAAGCGCGTGGCCGAAACTTCCTATCCATCACACCACCTTTTAAACATGACACGTGTAAATATAATATCTACACACTCAATGTTTACAATTAGTTCAAGGTCAAGGTCACTTTATGCGAAATATTCTACAGTACGGAAGGTTGTTTCTGCAGTTAACTTTAAAAAATAAGTTAGAAGTACATGTGACAGGATAAAAGACAAACATGTATACATGTTTGCAAATTATTTATCACGTCGAGCGACGTCATATAATTATTAATATTTTGAGCACGCGTTCTGTTCCACGGACTTAGTAGCTCAGTGTAAATAGTAGATACATTATGCAAATAATACAAACATATAAATTGGAATATAATAAAAAGATTATTAAACAGCGTTCTGTACAATACCGTGATATATTTGAACTCGTACACAGCTGACATACTCACATTGCACTCGCCTATCGGCTCGTCTAATATGGTATGTCAGCTGTGTACTCGTCCAAATATATCACTGTATTGTATAGAACGCTTTTAAGTAACCTAATATTATTAAACCATGTAATGTTTACAGTGCGATCCAATTCCTGGAAAGTGTCAGCAGTGTTGCTCAGACGACTTCTGCAACTACAAGTGTCAGCAACAACAACAACATCATCAACAACAACCTGGATTGGTCGGTTAGAATTGCATGGAAAGTGCTTGGAGTACATTATGGAATGTCAACCGTTGATGTGTGTAAGCAGTTTAATTGAGAACATGCTTTGACAATCAAAGTCTCTCAGAGTTATTTCCTTATAAGATTCACTAAGAGATCTGATCAGTGAAAATAAAAACCGCAGCGAGTATATAACGTGTAGTGTAAATTATTTACTATATATTTCAAATTTGGTTAATATTCGTGAAGGAAAATATATTTTATGTCAAGACAAATTGATTCTAACTATCCCAATTTTAAATATAAAACGATTAAATATGATATAACAATATTGCTTATGAAAATGTTTCGACTAAGAAAACAACTTCAGCAACACAAATGATCGCTGACCGTGCCACAAAAGAGGAAAACAACAACAACAACAACAACAACAACAACAACAACACAATGGTTAATGGATGTCTGGCTTTTCTGCTCTGGATTTTATAATTGTATATAATTACACCATTTGATTGTGTCATTCCCTGGATTTAACACTTATCAACCGCGCCAAATATTCGGATGTAAGTACTGGAAATAGCACACTTTCACCTACAAATTATTCAGCTAAGTGTCAGGCTTAACATAACAATCTCTGTTTGTTTTAGTACAACATTTTTTTGTAGTGAAGTTCTTTATTCGTGCAAAAAGTGTAACATAGTTGAATGAATTAGTTATTAAATGAAATTACATTCAATGGGCCATACAGTTTGCATGACGATTAGTTTATTCTTCGCATATGCTTATAGGTGGTTAATGGTTTTTCTATATAACGTATATGTGTCGCCATTCAAATTACGAAAATACATAGACTGCAAGAACAACAACAACAAGAACAACAACAACAAGAACAACAACAACTACTTCTACTACAACTAATACTACTAATACTACTGCTACTACTACTACCACTGCTGCTGCTGCTGCTGCTGCAGCTGCTGCAGCTGCTGCAGCTGCTGCTACTAATACTACTACAACTACTACTACTACTGCTACTACTGCAACAACTGCTACTACTACTACTATTACTACGTCTGCTACTACTGCTGCTGCTGCTGCTGCTGCTCCTCCTCCTCTTCATACTACTACTACTACTAATATTGCTACTAATACTACTACTACTACTACTACTACTACTACTACTACTACTACTACTACTACTACTATTACTACTACTGCTGATGCTACTACTTCTATTACTACTACTATTACTACTACTACTACTGCTGCTGCTGCTGATGCTGCTGCTTCTCCTCCTCCTCCTACAACAACAACAACAACAACAACAACAACAACAACAACAACAACAACTACTACTACTACTACTACTACTACTACTACTACTACTACTGTTACTACTGCTGCTGCTTATACTACTACTTCTATTACTACTAATACTAATTATTACTATTGAATAAGATATATGTTGATATATTTTGAAACTATTTTAAAATCTGAACCACTACAGCTTAATTATCAATGAGGGAGAACGAATGTACAACACGCTGCGGTTACTGAACAGAGCCTCTTTGTTATCGCGGGTCACAAGTGATGAAGGCATGAATGAAGTGTTGTCAAGTATGATCGGTATCCAGTATAGGAAATGATGAAGTGAAATCGGATACTTCTTTTTCTTTTTGAGGGCGTTAAGTTAGAACGTTTATAATTACACAACTCGTTATTCGACTGTTAATTCATGACATATTGCGCATGTAACAAATAAGTAAATACCAGTATGTTTTGAATTGATTTTTTAGTTGTCTATAAGGATATAATAAATAACATGTTCTGACGTTCACGTAGTGCTTGAAATATACGATGATGATTTAAATTCTAAATTCATACTCGGAATCGTGTGTTCGAGCTTCATTACCAGTCAACACAATAATCTCAGTTACAATTCAACTATTACCATAACATAATAAACACAACTGGCAACATGATGTCGCAGAATAACAATACAACGTCATCAATAAATGACCCACACGAGGTGTTAAATCACGGAACGGAGCGTAACGTACCGTCTTGGCAGACAATTGTGAATGCAACGCTGTTGTCACCGATTATAGTTCTAGGAATTGTGGGAAATTTTTTCTCTCTGTTGGTATGGATCAAAGGTAAATATTACTGTTTTAGTTTTCTAACATAAATAACCATGATTGGGTTTTATTTAATTTACTATTTTTAAGCTCGACTTTCGAAGAATAGGTGAACTTTCCTACTACCCCCGGCGTCGGCGTCCGCGTCTGAATTTGGTTAAAGTTTTTATTCAAAAGTCTTGGAATATACCTTTGTCATCAACTCCAGTGTCAGGGCAACATTCTCCATAACTCTGTTTGGTATTTTGACATAATTATGCCCCTTTTTCACTTAGACTTTCTGGTTAAAGTTTATATTTAAAACATGTTCATTTTAAACTTGGAACTAACCTTTGTCATTAAATCCAGTATCAAGGGCAACATTCCTTATAACTCTGTTTTGTATTTTGACAGAGTTATGCCCCTTGTTCACATAGATTTTCTGGTTAAAGTTTACATTCATAAGTTTTATAACTTCAAACTACATAATATATTCACTTGAAACCGGAAACTAACATTTGTCATCAACTCCAGTGCCAGGGGCAACATTTCCCATAACTCTGTTTTGTATTTTGACAGATTTATGCCCCTTTTTCACTTACATTTTCTGATTAAAGTTATATTCATAAGTTTTTCACTTGAAACTTGGAACTAACTTTTGGCATCAACTCCAGTATCAAGGGATACATACCCCATAAATCTGTTTTGTATTTGACAGAGTTATGCCCCTTTTCAAATAGATTTTCTGCTTAAATTAATATTCAAATGTTTGGTAACTTCAATACTACAAAAGCAAATCACTTGAAACTTGGAATTTACCTTTGTCATCAACTCCAGTATCAGGGTGAACATTCTTCATAACTCTATTTTGTATTTTAATAGAGTTATGTCCCTTTTTCTGGTTAAAGTTTATGTTCAAAAGTTTTGTAACATTAAAACTACATAAGTTATTCACTTCAAACTTGGAACTAACCTTTGTCATCAACTCCAGTGTCAGGGGCAACATTCCCGACAACTCTGTTTCGTATTTTGACAGATTTATGCCCTTTTTTCACTTACATTTTCTGATTAAAGTTATATTCATAAGTTATTCACTTGAAACTTGGAACTAACCTTTGGCGTCAACTCCAGTATCAAGGGATACATTCCCCATACATCTGTTTTGTATTTGACAGAGTTATGCCCCTTTTCACATAGATTTTCTGCTTAAAATTAATATTCAAATGTTTGGTAACTTCAATATTACAAAAGCTATTCACTTGAAACTTGGAATATACCTTTGTCATCAACAACAGTATCAGGGTGAACATTCTTCATAACTTTATTTTGTATTTTAATAGAGTTATGTCACTTTTTCACATATATTTTCTTGTTTATGTTTATATTCAAAAGTTTTGTTACTTCAAAACTACATAAGTTATTCACTTGAAACTTGGAACTAACCTTTATCATCAACTTTGTTACCAGGGGCAACATTACCCATACCTCTATTTTGTATGTTGACATAGTTATTCCCCATTTTCACTTACATTTTCTGTTTAAAGTTTATATTCAAAAGTTTGGTGACTTCAATACTACATAAGTTATTCACTTGAAACTTGTAACTAACCTTTGTCATCAACTCTAGTATCAGGGGCAACATTACCCATAACTCTGTTTTGTATTTTGATAGAGTTAGCCGACATTTTAGATATACTTTGTGGTTAAAGTTTTTGTTCCCAAAATGTATAAACTATACAAGGCTTCACTTAAAAATATTGTAGTTTAACTAGTTTATGCCCCTTTCACTATCCAAAATATGTACCAACTGAAATACTTTGAATAGTCGAGCGCGCTGTCCTCTGACAGCTCTTCTGTTTATTGGGTTTTAGTTTTTTAACATAATAACAATGATTTGGTTTTAATGAATGAATGAATGAATTAACTAAATCATTTATTTATTTATTAATTATCATGACTATGATTATGATTGTTATTATTATTAGCTCGACTATTCGAAGAATAGGTGAGCTATCCTACTCCCGCCGGCGTCGGCGTCCACGTCTGATTTGGTAAAAGTTTTTATTCAAAAGTCGTGTTACTTCAAAACTCCATTAGTTATTCACTAGAAACTTGGAATATAAACTTTGTCAACAATTCCAGTATCAGGGACAACATTCCTCATAACTCTGTTTTGTATTTTGACCTTTTTCAGCTAGATTTTCTGGTTAAAGTTTATATTCAAAGTTTTGTAACTTCAAAACTACATAAGTTATTCACGTGAAGTTTGGAACTAACCTTTGTCATTAACTCCAGTATCAGGGGCGACATTCTTCATAACTCTTTCTGTATTTTGACAGAGTTTTGCCCCTTTTTCACATAGATTTTCTGGTTAAAGGTTATATTCAAAAGTTTTGTTACTTCAATACTACATAAGCTTTTCACTTAAAACTTAGATCTAACCTTTGTCATCAACTCTAGTATCAGGAGCAACATTACCCATAACTCTATATTGTATTTTGACAGAGTTATGCCCCCTTGTACTTAGATTGTCTGTTTTAAGTTGATATTTTTGATATTTAAATGTTTGGTTACTTCAATACTACATAAGCTTTTCACTTGAAACTTGGAAATAACCTTTGTCATCAACTCTAGTATCAGGGCAACATTATCCATAACTCTGTTTTGTATTTTGACAGAGCTATGCCCCTTTTTCACTAAGATTTTCTGGTTAAAGTTTATTTTCAAAGGTTTGTAAGTTCAAAACTACATAAGTTATTCACTTGAAACTTGTAAATAACCTTTGTCGTCAACGTCTAATAATAATAATTATTATTATTATTGTTATTGGTATTAGTATTATTAGTATTATTATTATTATTATGAGTAGTAGTATAAGTAATATTAGTGTTATTATTTATTTGTATTACTCTACTATTGTCATCATTAACATTATTATTATTATTATTATTTTACTATTATTATTATTATTATTTTTATTATCATCATCATTTTCGTTATATTTTATAATAATTATTATTATTATTGTTATTATTAATATTAATATTATTATTATTATCATTATTATATTATTATTATTATTTTAATTTGTATTGCTCTACTATTATTATCATTATCATACAAATAAAAATAATAATAATTATAATTATAATTATTATTATCATTTTCATTATATTTATTATTGGTAATTATTATTATTATTATTATATATTATAATGATATATTTATTATAAGTATTACTATTCATGTGATTATTAATTGTATTATTATTATTATTATTATTATTATTATTCTTATTATTCTTATCTGCAATCAAATGAATAAATAAAACAATAAAAACAAATCTGGAACGTAATGCTATAGTACTTAATTGTTTATGTAGGCCGCCGACGGAAGACTTCGACGGCACGATACCTGTCGGCACTCGCGTTTGCCGACATTCTGGTATTAGGATTACCAGCAACGGAGTTTTGGGTCGGAAATGTGCTACATTTTGACATCAGAGGTATCAATTCATTAAGTTGACAGCTGATTGTGGTTTAGTATTGATATGATTCACTACCGTATTAAAAGTATAAACATGTCGTGTAATAGAAGGTAATATTTTTATTACAAATATAACAAAGAGACCGAAGTGTCCAATGGTCATTTTGGAATGGTATGAAGAAAGAATATTATAGGGTCAACACCGGAACCTGTTTTGTGAAATGTATTTGGTAATGGTCCATTGGTTACCGA